>NW_017547098.1:8311301-8354765 GCF_001854935.1 Bemisia tabaci
GGGGGCAGAACGTATGAGCCCCGCACGAGCACGGGTTTATACACATGTCAAGAACTTTATCTGGGCATCCGTGGACTTGTCGACCGGTAGCTGCCCGGATTTCAGTGCACCAGTGGGAAATGTGTATTCGGATCCGCGCGCACAGCGGTAGGCTCGCCGAGATCCTCTCATGATCTGCCTCTCCCCCCCTTTCCCCCTTCTCCCTCCCCTTCCCCCGGTATTGCGCCCGCTGCTTTAAGGAGAAACGCCGTAAGAACATTTGTAAGTTGTCAAATTTCTCTCGATGAAAATGGGTCTGTTGCGTGCAAAAGATATGGGCGGGCGGAAAATTGGACCGGGTTTATCAGAAAGGAACCAACCCACATTTTCGAAAAAGTTGAGTTAACAATGTTTTTGGGTTCCACTGTTTGTTTATTTTCTCCTGAAGTTATCTAATCTGAAAGTCGAAGAAGAGAAATTTGTTTGCGAAAAGCGGGGTTGAAGTTTATTTTTTACGTCGAGCCTTATGCAGGCATGAAACTTGAAACATCTTTTTCTCGGTTTCAACTTAATCTGGGTTGGTTCCCAGTTATACAAGCCCCAGCGCTCTGGTCTGGGAGACTTCCCTCAGAAAATTGTTGAAGTTTTAAAGCATGTAGTAAGCATGCGTTTTTCCGTAGCCCGGCAGTATTCTATACCGTGTAAGGAAGAACGCCGTATGAACATTCAATATTTGACAAATTCCCCTTGATAAAACATGTATTTTTGACAGGATTCATGCCCATGTTTCTTTGAACTTGTCAGATATGTTACATTGAATTGCGTATAAAATTTTCTGAAAATTTTGGGGGAAAATATTCACAATTTTCCCAGTAATACACGTTTTTATCGAGGGAAACTCGGCAACGTCTGAAGCTTTATACGGCGTTCTTCCGTAGCCCGGCAGTATTCTAGGTAGGATTGCACCATTTGCGATATACTACCGAGTCAGGTTGCTGGACAGGGGTTCCTCTTATTCGACGGTCAGTCCCTCCCCGCTATTCCTCCTGCCATACGGAGGAGGGTGGCTCTTCTGCAGCCTTGGGGGGGGGGGTCTCTTGTTGAACAGTAGCACAGGCTGTCCAGTCTGCATGATCTATCGCGGGTAGAGAGGCCTGCTTGCTCGATGTTGTCCAGTGGCGTGTCGTGCTTCGCGATGAATCGATTATTCCTCCTCTAAACCTGTGGGGAAGGATCTTATATCAATTTTCCCCACAAAAATCGATTCTTTACCGTAGGTTTCAATGTGAAAATATCGAAAGTCGATGATTCTGGTTTTGTCCGGTGGCGTTGCGACCGTAGCGCTGCACCCGGGCAATTTTTGATTTACGTTGCTGTATTCGCGGCCTGCATGCTTGGCCAGCTGGCTCCGTTGCCAGCGAAGTTTCCATGAGATCCTCCTGGGAATCGATTGTTGAGTCGTTATGTATGATCATGATCGATCGATCCGTATCTTAGCAATGTTATTTATCGATTTACGTCATTCGATAAGGATATAGGAGTTTTTATCGGGTGGAAATGGAAGTACACATATCGGAGGCAACAAGCGATCGCCGGCAAACAATCTATTTGAAATGAATAAAAAAGTGTAAAATTCAGAAGTAGTGAAACAAGATAGACATTTGGAATTGAAATACATTGTTCCTCTCGAATCTCCGGTACCAGCTAGCATACACGTGGCTGCTTAGAATGGAATCAGTATGACCTTACTATTTGGGTTCGTTCGGATAGGCAACTAAACTAACTCTTCAGCAAAGCGTAGAGTATCACAGGCATTGAAGGCACTCGAGGATGATATAGTGATTTTGAATTTCTTTTCGCTCTGAAACTTTCACTATGCCGATTCAAATTATTAAAATTTGACAAGTAATATGCATTTCTCTTGCAAATTGCTAATACGCATGCTGCTTTTGCATGCCGTGCGTTACTAACATGCTACGGGAAAATTTATCAATTGATCGATTGACTGTTAGATCGTCGAGAAAAAAGATTGGTAGAATTTACCATTCCTGCACGCTGTATTTCACACAGCGTGAATTCAAAGTCGATTCTGCCAGAGGAATGGTTACCTGTACCAGTATACAGTAACGTTTACCTTTCTCCTGAATTGATTCTGAATTGACGCTGTGTGAAATACAACGTGACGGAATGGTAAATTCTACCGATTTTTTTTCTCGATGATCGTTTACTAAGCTGTCATTGTGAGGCATATAAATTTTGATCCAAAACCTCTGTCCGTATATCCTTACTCCAAATACTCCACATTACGGTCCTCAAATCGGAATCTCAACACTCAGCCCAGCTTATTACATTCACTCGGTCGAAGAAAGAGAAAGCAAATCACAGAAGGAACACCTCATACAAGCTCTCAAGACAGAGCATTTAGCCGTGGCCGATGCATGTAGTGTTACTCACGGGATCGGAGGGAGCTACCGTTTTATACTTCAACACTGTGGAAAAACGTCGTATGGACACTCAAATGTTGCCAGATTTTTCCTCATTAACCATGAATTTTTTAGAAATGTCGGAAACACTTTCCTCTGGAATTTCCGAATGTTTTACATTGAATTGCGAAAAAAATTCACTAGAAGATTTAAGACTGAAAAAGCTACTACTTTTTCCCAAAAATCTAAGATTGTGAAAAAGAACTTGGCAGCGTGTAAGTGCTCTTGAGGTGTTTTTACTTAGGACGGTAGTATCGACCGGGTACCAATAGCTATTCCCGGATTATTGGTTCTGCTAAGCCTTGTTTTGGCGCTCTGCCACGGAGTTACTTAGACGCGGACCGCTAGTTTGATATCGCACCGCCGACGTGGAGTAACATCGCCGTATTGCTACTTTTAACAAATTATCCACCGAGATAAGATTAAGTCGGCTTCCCTTTTTCTTGCGCCTTCTTTTATTTTTCTCCAGTCGGAACGCGCACTTCGGGTCCCTACCCTCACCGAGTTGAGCTTTCGAACTTGGTGATTGAAGGGTTCAACACATGGATAATTGAAAACTGGTATTGGATATACTCTGTGAAAACATCAGACATAGAATCTCTTTTCAGTCAGCAAAATCAGAAACAACATATATTTTAAAGACCCATCTAAATCTAAGCAATGATTAGTAAGGTAAAGATTAAATTCGGAGGTCATCACTATTTCCTGCCGAATTTTGATGGTTAATGAGCAACTTGCTGGACATAAAATAAAAAAAGTCCACCTGATGATGACTGAGTAATACCGGTGTTTGCACTCTGCAATGGAGTTTTTGCAAATGACCAAGATTGCGAAACGAGTTTTTTAGCCATTTGGTCATCTGTCATCGACATTACTAGACGAATCTGAATCAAAACTAGTGGTTTCCCAATTGCAAAATGTAGTTCAAATGAGGCAATGTCGTTTAAAAGGATAAATTAAACGGATTTAACCAGAATTAGACGATATTTTGTAATTAATAACTACAATTACTGGCTCATCCGTAAAAACACTTTCATGTTCAGGGAAACTAACAGTACATGCGTTGTTTCTAAATTGAGATAGTTCTTGTAGCCCCTTATTGCAAAATTTAGTTCAATTGAGAGGCTTGGAGGACAAGGCTCATAAGTGCAATTTTTGCTACTTCGAGAAATACGTGTTTGAAGTTTCAAAATTACATGGAGCCTTATGGCGGAAAGGAAATTTAAACTCACTTTTTGATGCTTTAAAGTAGGATTTTAATTGTGAATTTTCGAAATAACGTAGTTTCAAACTAAATTTAGTCGAGTTCATGAATATCTCAATCTATTCAAAAACTGCACTCATGTGCCTTGTCCTCCAAGCCTCTTAATTAGCCTAACTAAATCAGACGTTGCCTACTTTGTTCTGATGTTTTATCCTCAAACAGATGACCGACCAATACTGAAACTTAACATTTTGTGAGTATATTCTGCGTAATCCAGGGCAAATTCACAGAAAGTTTAGGGGCCTCGGTAGTTTAGCTTTCTGTAAAAAAAATTAAATATGAGAATAAATTAGGCAACGTGAAATGCAGTTAGGTTGATCCGTCCGATTTTTGCCGATCGTGCCAGCACTAAAGTTACTTGAGTAACGCTTGAAGCAGTGGTTGAAATTCCTAGGATTTTAATATCGGAACCAATCGCGTGTCGCGCTTTGCGATGAATCGATTAATTTTCCATTAAACCTATAGAAAAGGATCGAATATTAGGGCGATTGAAACGAAAACTATTAAAATCGAGTTTTTACCCCAGCTTCAAATGAGGATATATCGATAGCCGGTTCAAGCACCGAAATAGCGAAACTCCCGCTGACTGAGTGTGAGGTATAAATATCGGGAGTGATTTGAGCTTCCAGTTCTGACAGCGCGTAGAGTTATTACTCTCTACTTTGCGAAAATCACATCGGAGCAATGGTCGCTGATACCCGGTAAAACGTGTTATTTGTCTCTAACAGGGGGTTAAACGACCACGCCGCGCTATTTCAGAGGGAGTTGCACTTGAAAAATCCGCCCCAGTTGACTGTTTACCCGTTTGCTCGTAAAACCCAGACCTGAGATGCGAAACGCCGCGGTTAGATCCCTGTTTAATTTTCAGCTGCCTTAGAGGCTAAATTCAATAAAATATAGACTACTGCTATGTTTTAAAGTGAGCTGTGTTGTGCAACCGTTGAGATAATCCACTATTTTCAAAAAACAGGTGTAAAATATTCCCATATGGTTTTAAATGGATTGCATTTTGCAAAAAGGAACCAGGAACATTGTAATGTAATTGCTAAGATTGTGCAACTTCTTTTGTCTTGGATGAAGAACCTGATTATCCATTAACGGTTTCTATTTTACTCGCTAAAAACTGTAAATTTAAGACGAAATCACAATGTAAATTTCATGTTTTTTCATGGTTTCAGTAATTTTACCGCAAAGGATGAAACTGCGCAATCTTCGCATCATCGCAATTCTTCTGGTTCCTTTTTGCAAAATGCAATCCAAATAACCTTCACTGAAAAAATCTTTAAATTCCTTGCTTCTTGAATTTTGTTTGATTCAGTTGATCAATTCCTCATTTTGTCAAACTGCCTACACGAAGGCATAGAATTGGATCTCTTGTAAATGGACCATGTGATTGTAAATCACCTAATGAGAGCCGTAGGAAGTACGATAGGGCGAGCTCGCGTCAAGAGTTGAAAGTTGAGAATAAATTGAAAATTTTGAAGAAAATGAAATGAAAAACGCCTCATAGGATGTACAATAATGACCCCTATCTCCCCCGTTAAAACATTAATGTTGCGGAAAAGCTAAGGAAGTTTTCCCTCTTCAAAATTTTTAAGTACAAGGTACAATTGAGAATAAACTTTGAAAAATGCAACGAAACGAATCCACGAGTTTTCAAGAGATACGTATTTTGTCAGAGGAATGGGTACATTCGGCTCAGTGCGGCAGATCAGAAGTCAATGGCCGGACCGCCCAGCTACTTGATCACATTTCGGCAGTGACTTTAAATACAGCCGAATTACCGGTTTGCGTGGCTCCGCCTTCCGTTTTTACGACCGAATACACAAAATGGACGCATCTAAATCACAAGGAAGTATGCCTATTGACATGAGCCGGATGAGCCCTGTCATGCATACGTTCTCATTGATCTTAGAACTCATGTCAGAATGGATAAAATTCCTTTGGATTTAAATATGTCCAAATGTTGGCATACTTGCCAATAAGAGATTCATTAAAGAGCCAGAGCAGATGTGGCAACGAAATATACCCAAGCGTTCGTCTGCCTAGCAGGCTGAACGTTACAACGGGCCTTTTGCAAACTTCAGGTAGAGCTAAAAAAGTTATTTCTTGTAGGAATTGGCTAAAAAATCGCGGTGAGTGCATTGGAAAAGTCTGAAATACACCTCTAACTTCACAATCTGCGTTAGATTTATGCGTTGTTTTAAAGCTTCCCACTTCAAAAATGGTGCTACGACACAGGTGAACATTTCATAAGAGGAGTCTATCCATTCAACCCTTGCGCACTGCGATGCCACACAATGTTCAATTTCATTGCTTCCGCGCCAAAATCGTGAGGAGGCACCATAGTCAACACTAGAGTCCCTTTATACTGAGAGTCAAGACAATTCGGCTCATGGATGTCACAAACGGGAATAAAGATTACAGAAATTGAACGTTTTTCGTAATCTTTGATCGGCCCATTCTCAAATGCCTTTCTCCGTTCCTCCTCTCATTCCGTTCGTTCCTTGCCGAACCCGTAATTCCCTGGTCCATTCCAGATTATAATCTTTGCAATTGGTGAAAATGTAATCTTTATTCCCGTTCGTGACACTGTGGAGGCCTAAAATACGGGAACCAATCAGAAATGGATTCAAATTGTCTTGACTCTCAGTATAAAGGGACTCTAATCAACACAAGGTAAATGTAAGTATAAACACGCTGATCGACAAAATCCCGTCTCGTCGCGTGCGTTTATTGGCGGGTTGGCGTCGGCCATGTTATTGGCCGCGTAGCAATCGTAGCATCCTAGTGCGCAAGGGTTGGATGGAACAACCCCTCACACGAAATATTTAACTGTGCCGTAGTGTCGTTTTTGAAGCCGGAAGCTTTAAAAAAAACCATATTTCCAACGCAGATTGTGAAATTAGGGGTGTATTTCAGACTCCTTGATGCGCTCATCGTGGTTTCTGAGCCATTTACTATGCGAAACAACTCATCTTTTTGCTCTTGCTGAAGTTTGTCACAGAATCATTGTTGAAGAAATCAAGTTTTTTCATGTTTTCTCGAAACTTGATTTTTGGCAGTTACGCCCTTTTTCGTAGAGGTCGTCCACATACCAACACTATCCAAACGACTCTAGTACATTTTTAACTGTTGAGTTTTGGGGCAAATGGAGATGTTGCATGTGTGAGGGATTTGCGATTTGACCATTGATTCTTATGTAAAAGTTCGCGAGAAACACGATGGTGCCACTGGTTTTTTCTGAAATCATCTCCCAAGCTCAAAAAAAGCTCTCAAGTTGAGGCCAAAATGGAGGGGATATCCCGCCCTACCCTGAGAGTCCACCTCTACATCAAAACAAACTCTCCATGCAAAGATAGGGAACAAATACATTAGCAGGGTTGCCGTGTTTTCAGTTTTGTGACAGCCCTGTCAATGTATTTGCTCCCTATCTTTGCATGGAGAGTTTGTTTTGATGGAGAGGTGGTTTTGGCCTCACTTTGAGAGCGTTTTTTGAGCTTGGAAGATGATTTCAGAGAAAACCAGTGGGACCATCGTGTTTCTCGCGAACTTTTACATAAGAAACAACAGTCAAATCGCAAATCCCTCATACACGCAACATCTCCATTAAGTTTACTTGAAAACTAAGCTTGGCCGGTACGAGATCCCCGTCCATGATTATTTCTTTTTAAAAAAAACGAGGATGCGGATTTTTCCCCTGGGATTTGGGTCAGCGGAAAGACGGGAAGATGAGTGGCGGGCCGGCGAGTCCTTTTAAGGGCGGCTCGGTCCGGAACGAGTAACTTATTGCAAGTCGATCACATTATTGAGTCGTTGCCGTGTATTTACCGTGCTCCGCGGTGCCGCTCTTCCCGCGCCGCGTCGCCGTCCACGTCTTCCGCATCATGATGCGCTCCGTCCGTAGCCGCCGTAGCCGCGGCCGTAACGAGGGTGTGCTCCGAGGAGTGTATACCTGAATTTCGTATGAAAACTTGATTGATTTGTCGATTCCTCCAGCGTCTCGCGAGATCGGTTCCGTCGAGAAAAACAGTAAGCACCTAAACACGTACCGCGCGGAAGCATCTGCTTCGAGCTACAGGGTGGTCGGGAGGCAGCGTTGGTCGCGCGTTTCCGGGTTTGTGTTGTGGCACTTGGAGGAAAACACTTGGACTGAAAAGACTAAACTGGATCACACGGAATACTGATGTTTTCGGTCTAGCGGGCTGATTTTCGCAATTGATGAACATAGCTGTAGACAAATTAGACAGAGGGAGGACGGGGCGATTCTGTTGGTTGAATCGGGTGATTGTTAAAGACTAATAAGCGGCAAATGATGGGCCAACTATAGGGCCTCTCTCGCGTCTAGGGTTGCCGTTTGATTTTCTATTAATTATTGTCCTCCTATGTCCAATGTAACCACCTATACCACTAGTTGATTCGCTCCAATTTCCCTTTTTCTATTTTGTCTGCAGCTTTGTCACTCAATTTCAATGATCATCCCGCAGGTAATGAAAGTTGCTAGTACTGGGAACAGAACTCTAGTCCAGATAACCGAAGTCTGTCAGGAAAAATTCGAATCTCAGAATGGCTAACAAAATCTTCAGCTGTATGAATTGCAGTTCTATTACCATGACTGAAAACTACAGTGTTCCAAATGAACCAATGATTTTTACACCGTTCAAAGTGAGCAGCAAAAATGTGTTGCCTTTTCGTCGGATTGCTTCATTTTTAGTAGGATCAAACTGCATGAGAAGAATTTTTCATAATAAAACTAGCGGGCAGCTTTGAAAGCCACGTAAGGAAACAGTTAACGATGTTTTAGGAGTTTGTGTCAATTCAGTATAAATTGTTTAATTTTGCGTTTTCTTCTTGTTGCAGGTGAGTCTATGCTGTCATTCCTTCAACTTTAATTCAAACATACAGATAGTGAGTTGATTCCTCATATAAATTTCTAAATCTTCTGACCCCTGCTCCCTCATGTCCTTTCACTCTCTTTCACTTTTTTACAAGGGTTTATTGACAAGTTCTGGAGCCCCCTTCTCCTAAATACTGACATCATTTGAAGATTGGAAATTCAAAATTTAGTATGCACCATCAGGTGTTTCTAAAATTTTGTTTGCTCTTTATCATTATAACGTAACCTAAATACACGCGTCTCGTGTATTTTTTAATAGGAAATTTCCCACAAATTTTGTTATCTTCATGACAAGAATTTTCTTCCTAAGACACTGCATTCCTGTTAAACTACAGAAACAGTTCCATGATCTTAGCATTACCCGATGGAGCTTACCTGGTTTGGTCCGCACTTAGGGTGGTGTAAACCCAGAACTGTCTTAAAATTGTGTTTAAAGTGTGTGCGTGGTGTTATGTTTCTATGACATATGAGTTCTGGGAGTGTGAGGCGCCACGGACTTGGGAACACCCTGTAGCAGGGATGGGAAACACGACTCGGAGTTTTGAAAGGAATAAAAGCGGCGCAGAAAATGAAATACATAAATAATAGAGTAGTACAAGGAGCAGAATATAAACCCGGCTAGACACACGGAACCACCCCAGAATAGAAAGAGAGCTGTCGCGGGATTTTTGACGTTACGCAGCGGCCAGGAGCGCGCGCTCATTTGAATTACAAATCACCGCGCACCGAACCATTATTATTGATCTGTCCAGCGAGCAGCGAGTGCAGTGTAATCTATATTGACGTGTCATTGATACAGCCATCATCTTTGCCATTGTATTCCGGTTTCGTAACCGAAGCGCACCGGGATCGCCGGCGTGTACCTCTGTGTCCACCCGTGTTCAACTTTGTTCCACTATTATCAACAAATTTGCTCGGCTAACTCGCTCCCAAGCTATCCGAGAGCCATTCTACTTTTCTGCCAGCTCCGACGAAATTGAATTAGTTAAGCTCGATGGCCGCCATGGCGAAACGCGTAAGCCGTGTCGTTTACAAGTGGCGCATTAGGTCACAGACTCGCGCCTAATGAATTGAGATCTTATAGCGAGGCGCGAGTCTCCCCCATCTTGATTTTTTTTTTTTTTTAAGGTAGGTAAAAAGGACTACGAATTAGGAACTAAAATTCAAGCTCAGTTTATAAACAAAGTACGCAATATCAATTTCCCTGTACACATAAGTGTTTTTATGAATGAGTCACAAATTTTAGTTCTTAATTGCAAAATGCAGTCCAAATGTCGTCTATTGCCGATTAGGACCCAGCAGTTGGATGAAATTGAACAGAAATGAAGAATGGTACATGAAAGAGAGGGGGAGGGGGAGAGGGTGGGAGATTTTTTAATAGAGTCAAAGATAAAGTAAGGAAGTAAAGGGGCTGTGTGATCAGTTGATCTAATAAATTTCAGAAAAATACTTGCTTCTAACTTTGAGCCCCTCATTTCTCCGCAAAAAATTGGCTCCTATTTACTGGGCACCCATATTTTTACGACACTAACTTTGTAAGCGCTAAATTTAAAGTCGATGTAAACATGCCTGCGCCATGATGTAGTGGACTTGGAAAAAGTTCTATTTGGATCAAAAAGAATTGTCACTGAATAGTTTTCATGCAAAAATTCCTGCTCTTTAAAGCAGAATTCTATTCATTCTATTAAAAAATGAAGAGATGATATCCCCGCTGATTGGGAGGGAATTCTCTCTGAAACCTTTGTGACTTTTTTGTGAGAACATTCAATGAACAGTAATATCTCTCAGTATACTTACTGGTCACTCGAGTGCAAAGGAACCTGCACGCAGGCGCAGGCATAGCACTGCCGTGCTAAGGAAGAACGCCGTATGAACCTTCAGGCGTTGCCAAATTTCCTTTGATAAAACAAGAATTTCCTGTTGAACTCATGCATATTTTCCCTCCAATTTCTTAGATAATTTCGCTCGCACTTCCATCAGAACGTTCTAAAAATTTCTAGGAAACATTTGCATAACTTTTCTCAAAAATGACCATTTTATTGAAGGAAACTTGGCAACTCTCGAATGTTCATACGGTGTTCTTCCTTTAGCACGACAGAGTAGGTAGGTATCGTGATTCAACTAACCGAGCACGGGACAGTGCACAAGTGATTTCATTCATTAGTTAAATAATGCGTTTGCGTTCAAGGGCAGCATTATTGGCCTCATAACGACGCAACACTAGCAGCAGCTACTCATTTTTATCCATTGAAGGCTAAGAGCGTTTTCCGTTGCAGCGGCGTGACGTTCTTTGCGATATATCGATTGATCTGCGATTTAAACCTATGGGAAAGGATGGATACATAGGGTGTTCGCAACGAACACCTTGATAATCGATTCTTTGGCATAGCTTCAAGTAGTGAAGAATCGGAAATCGATCTTACTCCTCGCCTTTTTACCGTGCCTTGAATTGAGGGGAACGCAACACGACCTAAATGCCTAAATCTAATCCTCATTTGGGCCGATTGTGAGTTCTGCGAAAGGGACTTAAGAGCCATATTAATGGTCATTCAGTCAGCAGAAGCTATCCTTAGGAAGGCATCGATTACACCGTAACGAAGAGAGGTTTTACGGAAGGTTTAAAAGCGGTTTAAGGATAAAAATTTTCAGCGACATTTAGAATAACACCTTGATGCAACTATTCGCCCTCAACGGATGTGGGTGTTGCATAGCCAAATATATGAAGGCGTCTCTGAGGAGACGGGGCGTCTAAAGTCGTATTTACAGCTTTTTTTTTTTTTTTTTTTTTTTTTTTAACAAATTCTTTCATTTGAATGCCCTATGTGGTTTACACTGCGATTAAAAAGGTTCATGGAGATTCTTAAAATTTTTATTGAATGTTTTCATAAAATGTTCTTTAATGTGCTGCTTTTTCCTGCGTGGGAAGTAGTTTTCTTTTCTGAGGAGGAGCGTTGTATAATCAGTCAAGCCTCGCCAAATCTCCCCCCTCCCCTAAAATTATATATTATTTATGGATATTTTCTTTGAACTTTTTCTTACACCAGGTAAAAAGGCAAAAATAAGTCTCTGAAAAAATTGAAAAATAGAAAGTTACATGCAGAAAATCCATATTTTGACAGAAAAAAATTGACAACGAGAGAGGTTGCTTAAGGTGTTTTTCCTTAGCCTGGCCGAGGATTTTCGTTTCCCAATATCCAGTAAACTCGCGTCTGGGTATCAACGCGGTATTGCAGCATAAGTGAATTACTGTTTATGGAACTGACCCTCGCACATTAATTAAAACTTAGCGATTCCTTTTATGCGGCGGTCAACGGGCCTCTTTGTCAAACTCCGGTTCGTTACTTTGAGTTGTCTCCGCGCGGGTATCGCGGCCCATTCTCGTGTCCGTCGATGAAATAAACGTATTTACAATCGAAAAGAACTATCTCCACTTTGACATGAGCCCCTCTGTGCATGTATCCTTACGGATTCCAGGAACCTAGTCATAATAATGGAGGTAGTTCTTTTTTATTCGCATACGTCCCGATGTAACGGAGTATGCTTCCCTTCCACATGAGCCCTGGAAAACAGGCATTAAACGGATAGTGGGGCTCATCTTAAATTGTAGGTACGCGTATACGGTGGGAGCGACGAAATATTCAAATGCCTCCGCTCGACTCATTTGTTCGCTCTGAGCTTTTTTTCTAAGTTTTTGTTTTTGCCCCCGATCAATTGACTGTCTGCTGATCGCTACTCGTAATGTATGCGTGCATCATCTCAAGGATTTTTCACTCCGTTGCCAAGTTGTTTGGAATATAAATCGGAAGAAATTCTCAGAAATACTGTTCATTCATGTTAAATGATTGGATGAATTGGACCAAAGGTAGTCGGGCTGCATTTCATGCAGCATAATAATTTCCTTTCATGCTTGATACTTATTCTTGTTCCTTACGAGTGGAGCAAGTCACATAATATCCTGAAACTTTATGTATTTTTCTTTGATTATGAATTATATATTCAGCAGCGTTTTGTTTGATTTTTTTTTTATCTTTAAAAATGAAACCCGAGCTAAAATAAGGCAATTTCAAATATGACTTAGCTTATTTCCAGTTCATGCCGTTGCCGTTCATGCAAGTTTTGCTCGAGGAAATAACGTTGAAAGAAATCAGTGCCACGAAATTTGCAACGTCGCGAATCGGGATGTGTTTTCCGATATTAACCATAGTATTACGTCACATGCTGTAATTTCATAGCGTTAATAATCCGAAGAGTTGTGGTGAAGGTTCATTGACCAAGCTGAATTCATTAATTTGAATAAGTGATGCAAAACTTTGAGGATGATAGGGGAATGATGTCTTTGTATTCCCAATTTTTTTTTTTTTAAAGCTTCTAATGCTATTTTTATGCAATCGTTAAATAAATTACGGGATTGTCGCCATCTTTTATTCAAAATGATTTTATAATTAAAAATTAAGGGATCGACAAAAAGGACAAAGTACTCGATTAAATTTGAGTCATTGTGAACTAATTATAACACTGAGGTTCACTTTTAATGGATGTTTTAATCATTCATACTTTTTAATCAACATATTGTTCAAAAGGCCAACTCAGCGATTTTGCGTCCACTTTCAATTCATATTTTTTTCTCCTCAATTTTCACTGGCAAGTTTCAATTCTTTCCTCATTCAAAAATTCATGGCTCGTGGGAGTGTCTTTTTTATAATTTTTAGTAATGATTGCTAAAATAATAAGCACAAATATTGGTATTTTTGGTGTTTTCAATGCTGTTAATAATGTTAATAGCTTAAATCGGACAACACACTGACAAAGAAAAAAGGGCATTCTTTAAAGTTAAAATTAACAAATTTGGAATGAAGTTACTGAATTTTTGGTATAGATAGTGGTATACCTCCTTTCGCCGGATGAGATTCTTTTCTTTGAGATTTCAATTATAACATATTTTAGACTCTAAACCATTATACATATCAAGACAGAAACGAAGTCGCGTATTTAATAAATCATTATTTAAGTCTCCAAAAATCCCTCTGGTCAAAACACGTGAATTTGCACTGCACGATGGTAGCACCGTAGTCTTCGAAACTGGAATTTCATTCAGCAGAAAACGAGAAAAGAACGCCAATATTACACCGTAACCAGCAGGTAAATTTATGTTAATCAGCTCCGTGATATGTCATATAAACTGTCATCACCGTGATATAGAATCATCGTAATCCTGAAATACGACTCAATAATAAATTTAAATTAAATTCTTCTGCTGTGAGCTGATTCTTATCTATTTGCCTCAATTATCGTTTTCAACTTAAGACTGTAGCGCTGTTTTGGGCAAGGTTTAGGGCCAGCATTTCGATCATTTTTCGTACTGTATATTCAAGGAAAAAGGCTGACCAGCCCCCACTCTTATTTCCTCTTTGGTTTTCACTTTCCTGCTCAATTTTTCATCTTCTCATCCAATTTTTTTCTTCTTTTCACCTTTCTTCACCATCACCCCTTTTTTGCCTCTTTTTCTTTCCTCTTTTTTTGTCACTTCCCCTTCTTTTATTTTTTTTTGGTCTCTTTTCTCACTCCTTTAACTCTTTTTCTTCTATATTGCTTCTTCCATCATATCATTTGTGCAGTCTGTCGAGATACACATTTTCAAAATATTACCAGCATTTAATACAAAAAAAATTAACAACAATGTACATACATAATATTGTCGAGAATCCGCTTGACAAGATGTTAACAGAATTTTTGAGCAAAATGTTATCAGTTCAAAAATCACTGATTTCACGCAAATATTCCCATCAAAATGGTTTGAAAATACTATGAAAATAGACAAGAGCATTTACCAAAAAAAAACTAGGATATGCTCGTAGAAAATACTCCGGCAACATTCAGACGTGGTTCACGTTTTCTTCAAAAAGGAATATGTAAACATTTTGAACATACATGATACAATTTACTGGATACTGTGAGCAATACTGCCAGAAAATTTTAAAATATTTCACAGCTTACTGGTCTTTTTCTTTGTCTTTTCCTTTGAAATAAATGAAGAAGAAAATTAGAGAGTCATTTCTTCGAGAAGTTCAGGAAGCAAAACGGAGGACAAGGGGAAAAATTATACGATTTTAATGGGGGGCTTTTTTGTTTTTATTTTTATTTTTTTAGTGAGGCCCGCCGTGGCACGCGTCTCAGCATGCGCCGGGGGGCAACAATGGGCAAGATATTCCTCCGAACAATGGTTTTACTCACACGTATAAAGTGGCGGATTCTTCTGATGTGGTCAATGGCCTGCTCCCCCCCCTTCCTCTCCATTAACCGATGCTCTTTATAATCTACCGCGGGGCAATTCTCCGACGAAAAAGTGAAAGGAAAAGTTTTGGCCAAGACCTCTGATTTTAGTATCATTCTCACGTGTCCTCTCGGCGGATTATTTTGTCTCAGAAATGAATTATAGTTGGTGATAGTTATCACGAAAACATAATCCAATCCACACAGTTTTTATAACTTAATGAATTTTTGTGCCCTGATATTGAAATTACCTTGCAGGTTTCCCCCATTTCTGTGTTAAACCGTATTGTGAATATATAAATTAACAAAAACTTAAACCAAAGTTAGTTTGACTTGAAATATTCTTGAGAAATCCAACTTGAAACGGCACCGATTTTTAAAGACAATATATACTTGATTCTTTTGGCACTAATGGTATTAGTGGATTACTATCAACATCAACCGTACATTGGTGCGCGCTCAATCTGGCCGGTTCGCCTTCAATACTAAAGTAGGCAATTTGAGCGGCTTGGGAGCGGTAATAGTTGCTTGTAGTAAAATGGTCGCGTTTATTCGTAGCATCGAGTATTATATTGGCGAATTAATATATTCGTGCAGTGCACCTTTTCACACTCATCCTATCCAGTTTGCCTTCAATTTTAAAATAGGCAATGTGAGCGTCTCAGGAGCAGTATTAGTAGTGTACAGTTTCGTGCGACCATGATCATCTATTTTAAAATAAAAATATCATTATGATGTCATTCATTAAGTCATGAAGGAAATTGTTCTGTAGATGACGATAAATAACCACATCATTAATCTACGTTTAGTAAGTTTGAACCGTTGTAGAATATATTTTAGTTTACAATTGCTAAAGTATAACTTTTAAGAATTTCTGAGAATATTTTCTGGTTAAAGATATGGTACAAACAAATAACAATTTATTTGACAGCATGGTACCGAAAAATCCTTCATTCATCATAGGAATCAAAACATCATCTCCAAGTATTTTCGGACGAGAAGATAGGATTTGAAACTTTTTTCGTATCCGAGACGTATCGAATTTTACAATTTTTCAACGTTCGTTATCCCTTGTTTCTAGACAAAAGCGGTCAAAATGGTAGTAAATTTCGAATTCCGGCAACCATGTTCAGATGAGGAGGAAGTCGTAGTACAACCCAATTTGCGATGTATTTTATTAACGCTGTATCAAACCCCAACCTGTGCTAGCTGACGCGTCAACCATCTGGCGTGATGTTTCAGACGATTACCCGAGTCATCCAAGGAAGTGGAAGACGATTGAAATGTTATGGATGCTCATCAACTAAAAATTAGAGGCGAGGTGACTTAACATCGTCACTCACACTTACTTAAGTGACTGAACACAAACTTATACATAGAATCAAGTATGAATCCAATATGAAAGATTGAAACGTGGGTAAACACGGCTAAAACTTCAAAAGCATTAAAAAGCAGGACGTCCCGAACCATTACCGGCTCATTTACAGCTGCAAAAACACGAAAAAAAAAAAAACATTATGTGGTGACTTGATCCTAGTCGTTATCAAGTAACCGCACATATTGCATTCGTTTATTCGGGCTATGTTTTTTGTGCGTTATGGGGATCAAAATAGGGGCTTGGAGGACGAGGTGCAAAAAGTGCAGTTTTTAAATAAATTGAGATTTTAATTATTTCAAGTACAACTAGTCTCAATTCATATTCGCTCCCAATTCCAATTTTTAAGCATTTAAAAGTCAGTTTGAACTTTCTTTCCGCCCTAAGGATCCATGTAATTTCGGAACTTTAAGCACGTATTTCTCGAAATATAGCACAAATTGCGCATATGCGCTTGACCTCCAAGCCCCTCACATATTCCATTGCCATTCTTCCATCCTACCATTCTATGATTACTGCCATTAAATTTTTCAGCATTAAAAAGTCAGTTTGAATTTTC
Organism: Bemisia tabaci; assembly: GCF_001854935.1. Taxonomy (NCBI): domain Eukaryota; kingdom Metazoa; phylum Arthropoda; class Insecta; order Hemiptera; family Aleyrodidae; genus Bemisia; species Bemisia tabaci. Next base: position 8,328,129 of record NW_017547098.1, read on the forward strand.
TTTCCGCCCTAAGAATCCTCGCAATTTCGGAATCTGAAACACGTATCTCTCGAAATGCACAAACTGCGCCTATGCGCTTTGACCTCCAAGCCCCTGAAATATTCCATTGCCATTCTGCCATCCTGTCATTCTACCATTCTGCCATCCTCGCCATCCTTGCCATTTTTGTCATTTTTGCCATTCTTACCATTCTTACCAGTCATGCTATTCTTGCCATTTTTGCCATTCTTACCATTCATGCTATTCTTACCATTCTTACCATTCATGCTATTCTTGTTATTCTTGCCATTCTTGCCATTTTTACCATTCCTCCTCATTTTCAATCGAGAGTAACCACCGCTCTTGGTGCACGTCCATGGAACACGTTACAAAGATTCGGCCTCCACCCGAGTCAAGAGGAGGCGGAAAGCGTTAAGATGGCCGATGAAAAGTCGAGGCGAGCTCGCAGTCTCCGAGGCCGATGCGAGCTGCACGAAGGAGGAAAGAGCTCAAAGAAAGCGCGAATAAATATAAGTATTCGCAGGAAGCCCCGCCTCCCCTTGCCGCGAACTAGTCCGGCTCGGCAGACACATTCGAAGCCGGTCGTTAGTCAAATAAGATAAAGGAGGCCAGCAGCCAATCACGGGCGCCGCTCCGGGCCGGCGGGAAAAAAATCCCTGCATAATACACCAGCACACAGCACCCTTCTACACGGATCCACTAACACCGAGGAGTCAAGGCTGGCGTCTTCTGCTCCTCCGTTCTTTTTCCTCTCCGCCGAGCGGTTACCTTTGCATACATTACCGCGCGGCGCAAGACTTTATGGTAGAGTGAGTTATTAGAACCAGTAGCGAAGCGTGAACGATCGATTATTGGTTTTACCCCATTTGAAGCTGAGGTAAAGAATCGATTATTAAGGTGTTCGTTGCGGACACCCTGTTTATCGATCCTTAATCATGGGTTTAAATTACAGATCAATCGATGTATCGAAAACCGCGCCACGCCACTGGTGCGGTGCGGAGCTAGGATGCGACATTCTTTGGCGTGATTATCATTACCGATGAAATGCTACTTTATTCCACCTCTCGTTCAGCATCGGCTTCTAGGGCTCCCACTGGAAAAAAGAATCTCTTGGATTTACAGTCTAGAAAAATTGACGAGAAAAAATGCTCTTGATTCAATAGGATTTTTTGTCGAATCAATAAGAAACCCGCTTAAATTAAGAGGATTGACTCTCGATTCAAGCAACAATCCGATCGAATCGATAGTATTTATCTTATCAAATTTTTCAAGAATCTAGACTCTGGATCCAAGACACTTTTTTCCAGTGTATAGATTCAAATTTATTTTACATGGTAAAGGAAGAGTAACTAAAATATGGTTTAATCGGGCTCTTCTTCACATGCAAACTGGAGACTTCTAAAGGCTTGACACTGTAATTGTTGGAAACCTTTCAAAAATCGTCGACCGGACGATAGACCTCGATAAACGATCAGCTTCTCAGCCAATTCCCATCAAAACAGTATATTTGATGACTGCTAATCACCATGCGACAATCTTTTTTGTTCAAAATGAGGTGCAACTACTCATCTTTATTTGTTGGACGAACATTTCTGCTCAGTTTTCATTTGAAAATTATGCGAAGGAACGCTTTTAGGACTCTTAACATATTTCCTCTCATCTTTGGATGGTCACTCTGATCATCTTTCGAGGCCTAATCTTTGAGGGCACTCGATGTAATCAGAACACATCATAGATAGGATCTTGAGATTTTCAAAGAATCTTTTGCAAGACCCCGCGGAGAAATGAAAGAATAAGTACCATTTGGGACCCCAAGTTTGAACGCGGAAAAGAGCCATATGGGAAGTACTTCAGAGTAAATACCGAATTTCAATTAATTTCTTTCGGCTCGTTTTTGTTCGGTTTAACTAACAAATAGTTTTAGTCAAACGAAACAAATTTCTTTGTAAAACCGCTCGAAAATCACAATTTGCGGTATGGGCACATTAAAAAAGTCTGCACTTCATTCATCAACGCGCAGTCTGCGAAGTTTTTGTAAATTAACTCTTTTTATTGTATTTATAACTTTTTCACGCCCAAAAAACTAAAATACAAGACTGTGCTTCACACAGAATTGCCCGTAGGCGCGTGAATTCTGCAAACCGTGTTACAAACCACGCAGATTGCACAGCGAAGAGTGTATTTCAGACTTTTTTAATGTGTTCATCGCCATTTTCGTGTGATTTTACCGACAGATTGTCTGTTCACTTGGCCGTATTTCTTGCGTACGATAGTTCCACTGCTCATTGGCAAAGAAGTCGAGTAGAATATTTCTACTCGAATCAAGTCACTTTTTTCTAGTGTTAGTGGAATGCATGGAGATATCGACGGTGAAACTACCAAACCACGTATCTCGGTTTGCGACGTCGCAGATTTCCTGTCATACTTTATTTTTTAAATGAAAAACTACTTAATGTCCAATCTTGAGAATTTCTGTGATTTTTCCTCTTCGTGCGGAGAAAATTCTGTGAAAATTTCAAGGAATGATATTGATTTGGTCTACTTCAAAAAAATAAAATGTGAGCGTAAATTTTTAAACACCGCAAACGAGATACGTGGTTTGGTAATTTCACCGTCGATATATCGTGACGCAGCGAGGCGAAAGGATAGCGCTTTTGGTATCTGGTTTTAATTCATTCGGCGGCGGTGGCATTAAAATGCGCGGCCGCCGACAGCTCTGAAAATGGAATACGATGGAAATGAGCTCGGCCCAGCAATGGTCGAGCTCAAAATGCACAGATTCGAGACTCGGGCTCCATTCATGTTTTGAGCCGAGGACAGCCTCCTCCCTCTCCCGCTCTTGACATCACGACATTTTGTCTCGTTGGAAATTACAAAAGCAATTTCTTCAAATTTTTCCCTGTAGACTAATTTTTCCGATCAAATATGGTAGAGACAAAAGGATGCCCTCACTGAAAAAAAAATCTCGGTGTATTTACTAAGAAAAGGGCAAAATTACCAAGAATTCAGGGTTCTATTTGATCCCAGTTTTTTCTTGGTAAAATTACCATTTATGGAATTGATAATTTTACCGAGAAACCTCGGTAAAATTATCGACTTTTTCGGTACTTTTACTGGACTCCGGTAAAAACGCCAATATTTTTTATCGACTATGGTAGAATTACCGAGATAAAATGGCAAAGTTACCGGGAATTGATTACCAATAAAAGTGGTATTCTTACCTGAAAAAAAACAGTATAAATACCGGTTTTTAGGTAAGCTTACCGGTCTATCTTGATAAAATTATCAATAATTGTGAAAAAAAATGAGATGGTAAAACCAACGGACCTTGGTAAAAACACCGAGAATTTTTTTTCAGTCTGCATTTCTCTTGACGGCAGGTGGGAACTTCCTCAGAGGGATTCAACATTTCCCTATAGAGTATTTTAAGGGAGCAACCATAAATTTATCGCCCTCGTGCTGGCTGTTACCCTGCCTACATCGGACGGCTGCGGCTGACTGATGAACTTCGGATGACGTAATGTGCCAAACAAGTTTACCAAACGTCGGCTTGTTTGCTGAATGAATGGCGAGTGCAACTTGTTTTGTTAAACACGGTGGTAAAATAGACGTACTTCTGCCAAACGGAACTGTGTGTATTAAGACATGAGTCCTGAGACCCACAAGAACATATGCATAACAGGGCTCACGTCATATTGCACATAGTTTCGTTTGGCAGAAATACGTCCTAATAAAGCTGGGTTAACACTACTTTGCGAGGAAAACAAGGCCAAAAAGTTCAATAATTTCAATGAGAGTCAACAATTTTTGAGCTCTGATTTTACCACCTGGTTACATACGTGCCACGTTTCTCAGTGGTTTTTTCTGATTTGTTGTTACTCATCTTCCTAGTATACGTAGGTCAATAATGGTTGAATGTTGGATTCTCGACAGTCAAAGCTTCTACTGTTGTCAAGATACCAATGGAGGGTCTCTCTTTGTCTCTGGGATGTGTCAAGAAAGTTTTCGTGTCATATTCGGTTGCCTATTTTTCCTCGATTATATTCGTATTTTTCGGTGGGTTCATTAGAAACCCTCGAGTTCGAGTCGTCAACATTTTTAAATTGAAAATAAGTTCCCACGCTGAACATGAATCTCCATTTGCTCCTCAAAAGTCGCGATTTCTTAAATTTGAGGTATTTTTTAACAAACGTATTCGAATGGTACATACGCATTGATAACTGGACTACGCTTTGCAATGAGGAACTACAATTTCTGTCACAATATAGAAATAACGTATGTACCATCAGTTTCCCTATGCGCATATAAGTGTTTTTAAGGATGAGCTAGACATTGTAGTATTTAATTTCAAGATGAAGTCCAACCGTCGCGTTCTGAGCCTCATCACTCAACACTGGAATAAGAAAACACATTGGATCTAGAGTCCAGACTCTCAAAAACATCGACAAGAAAAAGTACTCTTGATTCAATCAGAATCTAGCTTAAATCAAGAACCAAGCCTCTTAATTTGAGCGGATTTCCTTTTGATTTAAGCTTAAATCTGATTGAATCAAGAGTCCTTTTTCTTGTCAATGTTTTCAAGAGTCTGGACTCTAGATCCAATGTGTTTTTTTTCCCAGTGAAAGGCTCCTTAGACGTTTCCGCGTAGGATGGGGGTGGGATCAGAGGCCCCGTCGTTGGCAGCCAAGGAAAAAATCATTCAGGAGATCTAAATTTCGGCATCCAAAATTCCGGTTCCTGCTTCAGTTCTCGTCAACACATCGGGCGACCCCAGGGTTACAACCGAGGTCCGACAGAGGGCGCTGCGCAGGTGTCTAAAGCCAGCGAGGAACACGTAACCATGCTTTCCTACCGTCAATCATTGCTCTTGTTAACCTTTTTGAAAGTGCCGCTCGGCGTGTCAACGGGGAGGCGGTGTGGTTGAAAGAGGGAAAGGTCAACCGCGGTGTCATTCCGACCGGGGAACCACGAAACAGAGCTTAGAGCTCCGCTTTCCGTTGTCACTTCACGCGTCATATTCTGGGAGACAAGCGGAATGCAACGTATCATGCAGCTCATATTCTAGATTACTCCGGCGATCGAACAAGAAATATTTTTGCGCGTCTTATGGAACATGGTATGATATGAAGTAGAAGCTTGCAATTCAGACGTCAATATGACGTCAGAGCCACTATGTTCAAAAAGACTTCGAACTGTGCCGTCAATCAATCCCACAGGGTGAAACTTAATTGTTAATTTCAGTCGCTCAATTTAATTTCACAAACAAAGAGTTGAGCAATGGAGATGTTGCTTGTGTGAGGAATTTGCGATTTGACTGTTGGTTCATATGAAAAAGTTCGAGAGAAACACGATGGTGCCACTGGTTTTCTCTGAAATCAATTCCCAAGCTCAAAAAAGCTCAAAAAAGCTCTCAAGTTGAGGCCAAAATGGAGGGGATATCCTACTCTATCCTGAGAGTCCACCTCTACGTCAAGACAAACTCTCCATGCAAAGATAGGGAGCAAATACATTAGCAGGGTTGCCATGTTTTCAGTTGTGGCAGTGAAGTGGCAGCCCTGTCAATGTATTTGCTCCCTATCTTTGCATGGAGAGTTTGTCTTGATGTAGAGGTGGACTCTCACGGTAGGGTGATGTATCCTCCATTTTCGCCTCAACTTGAGAACTTTTTTTGAGCTTGGGAGTTGATTTCAGAGAAAACCAGTGGCACCATCGGGTTTCTCACGAACAATTACACAAGAATCAACAGTCAAATCGCAAATTCCTTACACATGCAACATCACCATTGGTTTAACAATACTACTCAATTTGCAAAAAACTTGCCTAGCGAAATGTCCACCCCGACATTCATCAAACATCGTTTAGCGAATTTCACGATCAACAATTCGATCGTCAGGCGTAAAGTAGAGTCCCTTTATACCCAGAGTTAAGACAACTCACTTTTGGTTGGGCCAGGGTTGGGCTGAAAGTGGCCTAAAAAAAATCCAATTCTGATTGGTTCTCGCTCATGGAGGCCGAAACGAGTGCACCAAGATGGCGGTACCTCGAATGTGAACAAAAATAATGAAAATATTACCTAATTGTGGTTTATCAAGAGTAAATTGTTATTTCCATCGGTCCAAAATGAAAATAGATTAAGAAATTATTCACAAACCAATCCCATTTTCTTTTTAATTAATCAATTTGTTGATGTTGTTGTTTTTGTGTGACAGACATCGCAGGATTCCTGATCCTTATCCCTCAATATCGTTCGTTTGGGTGCACTCGTTTCGGCCTCCATGGCCAGCCAAGGCCGGCTGCCAGTCAGCTGATAATCGAGTTGTCTTAACTCTGGGTATAAAGGGACTCTAGCGTAAAGTAGCGTTGATCTCTGAACATAATTTTTACCTCACCCGATTACATTCCTCAGATTGTTACTGGGAACGTCTCTAATACATTGTCTGTGCATGTAATTTATAAAAGAAGAGAGGTTGCAACTTCAGGGTTTTCAACCATTGACGATATCAGTTACACATGAAATAATTAACCATACCCTCTGCCCAGTCAATATTCTTTATTTTAATTTTTAATACCAAATGAAAAATACAGCAAAAGTATCCGGGTATCGAAGCATCGATAACTGGATGAAACTATCGATACCGCCATCTAGAAAAACTTCGGTGTCTAATAGCTTCCTACACTAAAAATAAATAGTCCTCTGAAGACGTCAAGGATCTTTAATTTAGAGAAAAGCGTCACGCTGCTTCGCTCTTGGTAGGGAAAATAAAATACTAGAGAAAATTAGGCAACGCGAAATTCAGTTGGGCTGATTCTCGTTAACTGCGTCCAATCATCGTAAGTCAAGTGTGTTCAAGTTAGTTCTCGTATGAAACACACAACTTGACTGGAGGTTAAGGTCATTGATTCTTCATCAAAAATATACGAATTCCGGTTACTTACTCCATCACATTAACACGTGAAATTGTGGGGGAGCCAAAAAAGAAGAAGAATAATACATAAAATGCCCTCGTTAACGTCCCTTCGTGATCGTCTTTTCCTAGACTAATAAAGTAAAGGGATTAATGGGCTTGAAGTTAATACTCGTGTGCCTTCTGTCGCTTACACTGTTGCCAATAACAGCCTGCACTTTTTAGCTCTTCTCATAACGCATATAATATTCCTCTCAGTCACGCACACATGCAACGTTGCATACGCGAGCCTTGCGAATAATTTTTTCCTGTTGCCAATTTTTTGCTAAAGAATGGTATTTCGTTTTGTTCCATCATGATATCGAAGAGAGCAGTAACTCGAGAAATGGGTTTTTAAGGTTCAGGCCATAGATGTTTGAAGGGGTAGTTTCATTGAATTATTGAATGCTTCCCCTAAAAAGACCATTATCTTCCTTTTTCTTCTTTCAAAAACGGAGGTTGAGAAAACCAATAATCAACAACAATCATTTCATTCTCAGGCCACTTGTTTCTCGTCAAATGAGAGAAGCATTTCGATGACCCACGTATCTCCGTTTGCGACATTCCAGACTCTTCTACATCCTTCATGTTTTCTTTAAAAAATTAGTCAAGGTAATTTCTTGAAAACTTCTTTGATTTTTCCTCTATGTCAGCAGAATATTTGGCATTAATTTCAAACTAAGAAGCTGGCTTGTCTTTCCTTGCAAAAATAAAATAGGAGCGGAAATTTCGAAAAATCGTAGTGGAGATAAGTGGTTTTGCACTTTGGCCATCGATTCACCCGGTCTCAGCCGTACCGAGGTGCTCACTGGGGCTGATATGGGGGGGGGTCTAGTCACTATGATTTGTATAATTTTTTATATATTTTAGTTTCTTGGTCGAGGAGGGGGTTGAAACTTCCCCGAAACGTCCGTCTCAGGCTTAATGATTTATCGCTTTTTAGCCTCGTTGTTTTGTGTTTTTCAGTTAAACTATTTGTGCTATTTTCGTGTAATTTTGCTATTTTTACTCCTTATATCACTCTTTTCTGTAGAATGGGAGGTTAGGTGGTTTATCGTGGCCGACTTGGCAGCGGTCGACGGAGCTAAAGGTCGGTGTGGGTTTCCGTCTTTCGGCCGGCTCGGAGAGTTATGAATATACATACGCAATATTGCGCCTCGTAGATCGTCCTGGATATCGTAATCATGTTACCGTTTAAAGGCCCCTCGCAATGCTTTTATTAGGGAGCCCGCCACAGCGCCATCGTCCTCGTCCGCCAATATCGCGAAATTAGTCGACGATTTTGTGCCAAGTTGTGCGGAAATAAGGTCATTTCTTGAAAACTTCTTTGATTTTTCCTCTATGTCAGCAGAATATTTGGCATTAATTTCAAGCTAAGAAGCTGGCTTGTTTTTTCTTGAAAAAATAAAAAAGCGGACATTTCGAAAAATCGTAGTGTAGGTAAGTGGTTTTGCACTTTGGCCACCTAACCTCCCATTCCACAGAAAAAAGGGGTATGAGGAGTAAAAAAAGCAAAATTACACGAAAATAGTACAAATAGTTTAACTGAAAAACACGAAACAACGGAAAAACGAGGCTAAAAAACGATAAAACATTAAGCCTAGGACGTTTCGGGATGGTTTCAACCCCCTCCTCGACCAAGAAACTAAAATATATATAAAAAATCATACAAATCATATGTGTGATAAAAGGGGTCGATTGAATGCATTTGAACGATGGATGTATAATCTTCGTTTCGCGCCCTGAGAATGCGCATCGACGACAAAGTACAAAACCACGCATCTCCATCGCATTAGTTCTATAATTCGTCGTTGCTCTGATACAGCGATTCTCCTCCTTTGCAAGATATTGTTCACAGCATTAAATTTAACAAAATCACGTATCTTTAAAAAGTCTATAATCATTCAATGTCAGGTCTTTCTGCTGGTTTCCGCTACAAAAAAAGAAATATCTTTCCTAAATGAAAAACATTCAATACAAACAAACTAGTGAAGTAACGCACTTAAGTGTGAGAATGAGCGGGGAACATCATGAGTAGGTAGACAAATTACCCTGGTAAAAATTGGCGATAAGAGCTGCGTTTCAAAATACCATAGGAATTCATATAGCCGGCTAAAGAAGGCTACAGAAAATCATATAGCTGGCTGTAGAATGCGGAGAAAATCATACGGCCGGGCTATACGGAGCGGTAAGAAATTATGCAGCCGGGCTATAGTTCCTGTAGCCGGACTTTACACTTTATCGCCTGGCTGTTGCTTTTACGCCATCGATTATAAAAGGCTATAAGAAATTGTGTAGAAATTCGTGTGCTTAGGAAATCATTAAGTTTGATACGGAACCCCCTTAATATTTACAAAACACATACATTATATTTTCCTTTAATACATATTTTTTTTTCAACAATTAAAACGAGAATAATCCATACAGGATGTGCAAACATTTCAAAATCAAGAGTTGAATAACGCTGACTCAGCCAGATTAAACATTAGAGCCTAACACAAAGCGGAGCGGCGACGCACTGGCGCCTACAAACCTAACAGGGATACATCACGCATTGCGCAACGCGTGAAGTATCCCTGTTAGGTTTGTAGGCGCCAATGCGAGCTTCGCGCTGGCTGCCCGCCTGCCGTATCGCAGCGTGCCACGGCGCTTGAAGCAACTATTTCACACCAGAGGTATTGCACAGTATCATACGAAACTGAAGGCGCTCTAATATATTAGGAATGGCAGGCATCCATGAAAAGTACGGAGCTTTCCTCGCAAAATAAATCAAGATACTACGGCCCAAAAAGAAAGCAGTGGTCCAAAAACTCACTTAGTCCTACCATCCGTAATTAGTGACATTTATTATACACTTTATCGCCTGGCTGTGAGTTGCTTAATCGCCATCAACTATAAAAGGCTGTAAGAAATTGTGTAGCCGGCTATAGAAGCTATTGGAAGTCTTACAGCCGGCCGTAGGTCTATGGTATTTTGGAACACAGATTTAACTGCCAATTTTTACCAGGGTAGGTCGGCACGGAACTAGAACTGAGACGGAAGAATTGCTGAAATTGCTGCAAGCAACTATAAATGCTCCTGAGTCGCTCATATTGCCTTCCAGGTAATTGAAGGCGAACTGGTGAGAATGAGTACAATGCTCCGTAATATGCGACTAGAACTAAAATCGATGAAATACTCAAACTACTGCAAGGAACTTGGCCCAGAACTTATGCCCTTTTTCCACTGACACAGATACTCAAAAGCTCAACGTTTAAAATCGACCTTGGACCAAACGGCTCAAGAGCAGTAAATACAATAGTTGCTTGCAGTAGTTCGAGTATCTCATCGGTTTAAGTTGAATGCATCATTGAAGCGGCGTAGCGGCCTTTGAAGAAATTGACTTTTCGACGGAATACTACTTTTTGAGAGTGGACGTATTTTGATATCGAGTGATTTTACCGAAATTAATCTTTAACCGCCTTTTTTAAACCTTTAAATATCTTCTTTTGTGGAAAAAGGGCGTAATATCCGAATCACCGCTCCCAGCGCATAAAAATTAAAAGCAAAAATTTAAAGTATGATTTTTGAAATAATTGGCTTCGAACACGCATGCTACTAAGTACTTGCCTGTAATATTATTTTTAAAATTGCGTGTGCTGAGCAGTTTTTGAGAAGAAGCACGTATCCACCAACATTTTAAAACATTTTACTCGTGTTTCTTGCCCAATGTCTCCGACCCTCCTCGTGTGTCCGTGGTCTTATCGCCGGTACTCAGACGTAAAGGCGTATCCTGATTTCCGCATGAGCCCCAAAACGCATAGATTTATAAGTAAAAGGAGGTTCACTTAGGAATTGAGGTATGTCCTTACGTTAGAGAGGCGACGTTGTCACTGATGATGAGTAAGACAATGGTCAATATTTTTGAACAGAAATGTAAGGAATTGTCGACAAAAGCAAATTTTTCTTGTTTTCTCGAAACTTGATCTCTGGCACTTATGCTTTAGCTTCAAATAAGTTTTATTGAAATTTTGATCTATACATATAGGTCGCTTTAGAGCACTTCCTCGCGCTCTACGACATTTAACCTCCACTGCTGTCTATCAAACCACAACCCTTGGGGCATTGAGCACCTTAACATTTCTGTTTCAATCCCCTCCCTCCAACGTCTCATTGGGCGCCCTCTGCGCCTTCTCCCAGGAGGAAAATTTGGAATAGTGGAAATTTTGATTCTTTTGATGTATTTTCATGCTCTCAAAAGGAGTTAGGCGCTATTCTTCGGCAGTCTGGCAAGGGTGCATGGCAGTGAGTCCGCGTGGCTGTCCCCACGCCCGGAGAATTTCAATAGCCCGAACGTGAAACACATGCCAATGGTATTAATCACATATTTCAAACACATTTGTTTATCCACCCCGAGGGCTGAGCAACGAGGGATCCACCGTTTTCCAGAGTACACTTACTCACGTGGTTCCGGTATGCCTGCCAAAGGAATGATTGGTGTTGGATTTCCCGAGCAGAGGGCGCCACAGGTGCATGCTTCAGGAAAGGAATGAACTCGTCTATAGTCACAGAGGCAAAAGTTAGGTTTGGAGATTAACGCTGATTTTGCTTGACGGGCGGGTTTTCTGGGTCGATGAGCAATTTTCTCAGCAAGATAGAAGTGAGGGGTCTGCGAAATACATCGCCTACAACTCTGCAGTAGATTTTTTCCACGAGCTTGTCTAGTAAGTTCAAATTGAAGAGTTTTTGAAAAATTAAGGGTAGTGGTATCTCATAAGAATTTTCCTGGGGTTCCTTTGAGGGATATTAACTCATGAAAACGAGTTCATTGTATGTTTGAGCCTTATGAAAAGGAGCTTATACGAACGGAGCTGCTGAGAAAGCCTAGATAACGTTCGAAAATATCCCTGTGGCCACGGGTGCACATTTGATAGCGCGATCTCTGGTGACGTAGTAGACCTGCCACATGACTTTAGTAGAATCTATAAGTCCCCTGATTTTACTGTATCACTATTTCGTCACCTTCCAGGCAAAGTATCACAAGCGCCATGCGACGTTTAAAAATTTCCGCCGCCATTTTATTTCTTTACTGAGAAATTGTTGGTTGAATCTGTTTGGAAATTTCACTAAATTTTATCGGCAGCACAAAGAAAATTCAGTGAAATTTTCGGACAGCCTCGTTGAACAATTTCTCTGTAAAAAAATAAAATGGCGGCGGAAATTTTTAAACGTCGCATGGCGCTTGTGATACTTTGCCTGGAAGGTGACGATTTCTAGCTTTACCCATGAATTACCTACAGCTTGAAACAACGGCTCCACTCCCGAAACTAATAAAAGCAATGGAATTTACGTGAGTGATTTTTAGAAATTGACCACCAGAGCAAGCCATTAATGGAGAGAGTAAGGGATGGAGTAAACATGAGCGGTTGGAATTCCACACTTTATTAATTTAAATAACTGAATCCGTCGCGAGGATGTTGGGTTTAAGCATCGCTGGACGAGGATAATTATTTCGGGAGCTCACGATTTGCCTAAACGGTCGGAGCAATAAAAGTGGCAAAATACTCGGATTCCGGGAGCGGGAGTGACCTGAGCCCTGACGAGATGCGAGAGGAATGTGGCGTTAGGAAATGACTACCGAAATACGCCGAAGGTATGCCTGTGCGCAAGGCTGGAGATGACCGCTCGCCGCATTCTTCCGGTCGCCGTCGAGAAAGAGGAGGAAAATCTGCGTTGTAAATGTTCCATCGGCAGGGGGATGCGGAGGAGAGAGAAAAAAATCGATGATGTTTAATATGAAGTAAACGGTGGGCGCCGTAGAGGATCGTCCTCTGTCGCCGGACTGTGCGCAGAATGGTTGATAACGGACGAGGAGACATGGTGCAAGAGAGTGAGACATTGAGTTCCTAACAACTTAGTGCGGTGCAAGAGAGTGAGACACTGAGTTCCTAAGAACTTAGTGCGGTGCAAGAGAGTGAGACATTGAGTTCCTAACAACTTAGTGCATGCTTTCTCATATGAAAATGTCACTCAGAACGTGTTGAGCATCCCAAACGTAGTGGCGGCACGAGTGCTGAAATGTAGGGGGTTGTGAATTAGAAAAAGGAGAGGGAGTTTTCCCCCAGCCGATGGGGTCCTCTACAGAATAAGTTTTAGGAATTAGGTACTCGTGGAACGCAGTTTTTGGCTATTTTCAAGTAAAATATCATTTTAAAAAAGAACTTTTAAGGAGAGGTCGCCTGCTCTGCCCCTTGAACGCACTACCTCTGATCAAACGTTTTCAAAATGAACCCTTGAGAGAGATATCAACGTTTCTGGTTTACATTATTATAAAATTTAACCTCGCTCTTAAAGAAAGTTGTACTTTTCGCTGAATGCCCGTTTTCTATTTTTTTTTGGTACCTAAATCCAAATTACGTTGCTTATCGTATAATGTATTGAAATTAGTTAAGTGTTCGGTTCGGACATCAGTTTTTTGCGAGCGGGAAGTACGAAAAAGCGCCCACGAAAAATGCTAATTTTTTCGTTTTTGAGTTGAAATTAGATCGTTCTGATGTATATTTTACGTAAAATTTCGACGAGGAAGCACAGAATCTGATGCTCGATTTTGTGCACCGCCCAGTGGTCTATTGTAGTTTCAAAAGATGTGACCATCCACGAACGACGTCAAGGGGAAAAGCAACAATCCACACGAGAGTTTTGGCAATGGCGCGTTCGGGTGCTCCCGGACCAAATTATCGACTCGTAAAGATAGGTGGGAAAACGCGGCCGATTTGCTTGGGCGCCCCCTCTGTTTTTACTCCTCCCGATTTTCAGTTACTTTAATTTCCATCGGCGGCCGCGATCCNGGGGGGGGGGGGGGGGGGTCCAGTCCGCGATGGAGCCCCGGTCGGTCGGCCGTCCTGGCGTCCGTCGCTGGATGCTCGATTTCCTCCGCTTATATTTCCTCGCTCCTTTGACGTAAGGGCGTATCTCGATTTCCGCATGAGCTCTAGAAAGCATGGATTTATATGAGAATCAGGGCTCATGTGAAAATCTTGATACGCCCTTACGTCAGCGGAGCGAAGATTTTACGCGACCGCGGCCGTTCTTCCATATCACACGACCCGCTCTGCCGTGCTAAGAAAGAACGCCGTATGAGCCTTTAAACGTTGCCAAATTTCCTTCGATAAAAACCGAATTCACAGGGAAAGTTGTGAATATTTTTTTCCAGATTTTTTAGATAATATTGTCAGCAAGATTAATTTAAAATATCTGAAAATTTCAAAGGAAAATGTGCATGAATGTCGTCCAAAATACCCGTTTTATGAAGAGAATGTTGGCAACTCTCGAATGTTCATACGGCGTTCTTCCTTAGCACGGTAGCGCTGCCTCCGCGAAACCGATGACACCACATTTCGACGGATAGTTGACATGTGGTGCACTTTAATTGTGAATTTTATCGATTAAAAATGATTTTTTGAGGTTTGACCGCAGGGGGAAGGAATTTTCAGAGAGACCTAATGGGCCAGTTTTGCCGGTAACGAAATCGTGTTTTGATGCTTGATGCTAGTATATCAGCTAAACATAATAAACCAAACAGCAACTTTCTACGTTCAATATTAACAGAGATATCGCCCTTTGAGAAGTCGGGTTTTTGACGTCATCCACCGCAATAGTGACACCCTTGGTCTCTTCCACCTTGTGTGACCACCTATAGTGACCACCTATAGTCCACTTATTAGTGACGCACATTTGCATTGGTTACTCAACGTGAAACTCGAATGAATCATATTAGCGCCTGCAAGGCCGTGGGAATACTTCACGCATTGCGCCAAACGGCGTGGTCGGCGTGACCCGCATATTAGCGCCTACAAGACTCCATGGATACTTCTCGCATTGTGCTAAAAGCAGTGCAGTCGGTCAGTTGGCGGAAAACGCATATTAGCTCCTGTAAGACTGGATTTCAGTCGGTGTTACGCACATTTGCACTGGTAACTCATCGTTAAACTCTGATGGAAGCAAGGTGAAAGAAATCAAGAGTGCCTCTATCGCGGTGGATGACGTCAAAAACATGACTTTTCAAATTGCGATATCTCGGTTAATATTCAACTTAGAAAGTTGCTGTTTGGACAGATCTTATTAGTTTTACACAAACTGTCCAGTATTCAGCATAACGCTGAATTTAACGCACGTTGGCTAAAAAACTCCAACATACCGTCTGATTAGTTTTAGTTGATCCACAAGAATAAAACATCAAAACTCAATACTGTGATCAGCGCAACTGACCCATCGGACGTGTTTAAATCAAAAAGAACTGTATCAATTTTGACTTGAGCCCTGTCATGCATGTATTTCTATGGATCTCAAGGCTCATGTCAGAATGGATATAGTTCCTTTTGATTTAAATACGTCCAATTAAGAAACATCGCATCGAAGACATCAAAAATATCGATTGGAAATGTGCGAAACCGCGTATCTCCGTTTGCAACATTGCAGGCTTCCTGTCATGTTTTATCCTTTTAAGTCAACGTAAATAATTTGTCAACGTAATTTCTCGATTATTTTTCTGTCAGTAAGATATCCTGTATAAATGTCAAGCTACAAAGTTGTCTCGTTTCTCTTAAAAAAAAAATGAAGTAAGAGCGAACATTTTTTAACACCACTGGAGATACGTGGTTTTCACTTCAGCCATCTATATGGACGTATTTCTGCCAAATGGAACTATGTGCATTAAGACATGAGCCCTGAGACCCATAAGAATATACGCATACTAGGGTTCACGTCATAATGCACGTAGCTCCGTTTGGAAGAAATACATCCATGTTTGAGAGACGTGCCGCACTAACAGAGTAAGCAATGTAATCGGGTGAAGCAAAGTTTTAACCAGAAGGGCTTCGCTACTTTCAATCTGATGGTGGTTGATAAACTACTTTCAAAAATATCAAACCAATGTGTGACCGTTCACAAAAACTTCAAATCCACTTACTCATTAGTCCAAAACATAGAGGGATGCTTTACAGACATTTTGAGATGTGGAACACCGTAAAATGCAAAGTCAACCTGGAGTCATGGCAGTTTGAGGTTTTGACTTTGAAAACGTGATTTTGTGGAAAAGCTATTAAAAATTAGGATCTTTTGCGATAAGGAGCGTGGTATGCAATCGAAGAAATCACAATTATTGGCGCACAGGTTATTTTGAATTTCCGCCCTCCAAATGCATTTTCGTGTGAGAAAATTAAAAAATTCCTCGGACCATGATTTTCTCGTCTCTGCGTTTGTATCCTGCACGGAGAAAAATGTACGGTGCGGATCACCGGGCGCACCCGTGTGTGTCACCGGGCGCGCAAATTTCAAATAGTGTAAACGCTTCCGGCGCGCCGAGTTTGACCTGAAAAATGGACGCGACCTCAGCATTTGCATCATGCCTCGTAATGCCCGAGCCTTGAAACACAGCCCTCGATAAGTGCGGCTTCCGAAACCAAAAACGTGAATTGGAGACAGGAAAACTCTAATTTCGATCCTCAGATATGTCTTAGTCGATTATTTTTAGACGGACGGATCTAGTTAACATTCAGGTAAAAAATTACACAAAGTTTTAAACGATCGTGATCAAAATGATGAATGAAAATCATTTTTCCACCTTAGTAAAGTTAGATCACGACCTATCCTAATTGGGTTGAATCTGATTAACACTAATTTTAACTAAATTTAATCGTCTATGTTTTCAATGCAGCTGTCGTATCTACAGAACGTTGGATTGAATAACTAGACCTCTGATTATCAGTCTATTGAACGCAGGCATATGATATAATATATTTCAATTACCCCGCAATAACAGTCACTGTAATTTGACGAGACTACCCGAAGGGGTCTTCAAAGGGATTCGCAGCTGAACACTACTTTTCGATTACTGATGATTGATGCTAAACTCACAGAGTAGTTTAAATGAGGGAAAGCAGATAGAGCAACTATTCATGCTCTGCAGCCATGCTGATTGCCTACACGGATTATTGCAGGCGTTTTGTAAAGGGACAAAATAAATAGAATTCGCCAAATGATGATATCTGAATGTCAGGGTGAGCGCATTCCTGAGTGAGACTTTGAAAAGTAGGTAAGGATATGGCTTAAATGAATTGTTGAACTCAGTGGTCTTGAAGCATCTTTCAGCGAATGTAAGCGTTGATTTCCAAACTCCTACGCAACAGTGAAGTTAGCATTAAAATATTTTGTCTTCGGTAGACGGCTACAGACACAAGAAAAAAAAAAGCAGAAATGGACTCAGATACCATTTCTCACCGAAATCCAGATAAATTAGCCAAAAATTTAGTAGCTCAGTCTGTTTTAGCTACGAATTTCACACCACGATAAACACTCCGCAAATCCGGAAGTTCGTATCAAGATCCAGTTGTACCAATTTCAGCCGTGCGTGAGACGTCTACCCAACCGACTCATCAGGTTTCCATTCGGATGCAAGTCCAGGCCCTCCGAAATTTCATCCATCCGTTTCGAAAGCGAATTGATGTTTTGACAGAAAAAGCCCGTTCCGGAAGCCGATTAGGTATTCAACTCAAACGCTCGACGCTCAACGCTCGACAAAGCTCACCTCCGAATCAACGGAGTCACACGACATCTCTCATCGCCACGGCTCCTTCATCAGACGCGCTCCCCCTGCGAGGGGGGGGGGGACCCAATTTCTCCCTCAGCCCCCCGACATTTGAATACTAACTAGAGAATACTCCCGGTGCTCACGTAGAGTCAATAACGTTTATCGTGCGGGTGACGTGATTTACACGGAATTTGTGATATTTCTTGCGTTTCTGGGGCACTTATTACCCACCGCCATCTCAATTGAGATCGCGTAACGCGCTCTAGCGGTATCTTAAGCGAGGATCTCGTCATTAGTCACGTAAAACTCTCCGTTCGGGGCTCGGAATCGAGATTTTTGAAAGCGAAATATCAACGCCTACTATTTATTTGATGGGATGGTTGACGTTTTTATTCGAGGACTCCGGCTGTCCGTGGTCCTCGGGTCCTGAGAAAGTTTCGTGGTGTCCCTAAATTTTGACTACAGAGTGGAAATTTGTGTCGCAGTCAGGCACGTACTTGTTGCTAGCCCACAGATATCGTTCCTGAACGATATCAGTGATGTAGTGTTGAAGGCGAGGAGTATTTTTGACTGCCGCTGGCAACTTAATAGGCATGACCAGAGGTGAACTGAATGGTCGGGAAGAGGAAGGGGGTCTGATTTCATGCTCAAAAATGGTTTTTTTATGAATGTCTTTTTTTGCGATTCTTTTTTAGGGAATAATTAATGCGTTGTGTAATGAAAATAAAGTGCGTTATTTACGATTTTGCTTCACTAACCCAACATTTTTTTCTCTGAAAAATCTGGAGATTCGTTTATTTTAAGATTTGATGTGGTAGGGGTTAATTTTGGGGTTTCTTTTATGATAATTCATATATTTATTCTGAGAGGAACCATATTTCAAACGAACCCCATATGAGGTCATATAAGTAATCAAGAGTCAATAAGCATCCCACTAGGATGCTCAGAGTCATTCAGATCAAATGACTTGAAATTCATACAAATTTCACCGAGAAGTATAGTCAAATTGACTCGATCCCATCTTTAACAATATAGGCACATGCCAGGCTCGTGACTGCCAAGGACATTATTAGAATTTAAATTTTCAGGATTTTAAAAATATGAGTTTTTACAAAACATTATTGAAGTCATCATTATTTTTCGAAAGGCATTACTTCGACGGTTGTTTAACGCTTAATTTTCCTCACCAAAAACGTAGGCGTCCGCAACGTAACGCAGTAGTGGTCAGCGGGTTGGACTCGATGACCCGATCGATGAATTAACATTCAAGCTGTGCGACCAAGAAATAAAAAGTTGGGAGGAAACCTGAGCGGCTGTAAAACCCGCGTCTTCGTTCGGCTGCGACAGGTAAATTTCCTGTGAAAAGCGTGCATCCGACATGGAGCACGTTTCCGCTGGAGTAAACCGCCGCCGCGCCGTGCCGCCGACCTGTAGTCGAGGCATGTGGCTCCGTGACCTAAGGCCGGGCAATGCACCAGCCAATGAAAAAACAAACGTGTCACTTACGCCCGATCTGAAATATAATTGTCAGTTATGTCCTCTAATAGCGCACTAAAAACCATATGGATAGGACGATTCGATTTTTCTCAGAATTGTACTAATTTTTGTGTGTAATCAAAAGGAACATCGGTGAACTTTTCAAAACTGTCGCTGCTGAAGTACACTTAGACTATATTTTGCAATAAGAAACTACTATTTTTGGATTGTTCAGCCTGTGGACTGCCTCGATTTCTAATGTTTTTCTCGTGTTTTTATCTCTGGCGCTTATAATTCTTTTTAAGAATGACCGATTCAACTATTGACCAGATTGGCCTCGTGTCACTAACTGATAATACTCTCTCTGAATAGGTACTCTGTCATTAGATTGCTACAACTGACGAGTCCCGTGCATCTCTGAAAAAGTGAGAAAAACGCAAATGCCTTCAATTGTGAATATGCAACACGCACATCCATGGAACACGATTAGTTGCATCAAGGCGCCGCAACAAACTCGGGCTTGTCTTCGTAAAGCGGAAACGCCTTCAAATTTTGAATATGCAATACGCACATCCATGGAACACGATTAGTTGCATCAAGGCGCCGCAACAAACTCGGGCTTGTCTTCGTAAAGCGGAAACGCCTTCAAATTTTGAATATGCAATACGCACATCCATGGAACACGAATAGTTGCATCAAGGCGCTACAGTCAATTCAGTCTTTTCTTTTCAAGGCGGAGACGCTTCCAATTTTTGAATGTTACTAAAAATATGAGCAAAATTAAAAAAAAAAAAAACCCTTAAAATTGTTTTAAAAATTTTTGAAAATAATATTAACATGGGTTGTAAAATTTATTTATGTAGCCTGAAAATTGTTTTGATAGTTTTAAGTTTCGTTTTAAATCTCGCCACTATATCGTCAGCAATCAGTCAATGATGGGAATATTCTTCGAATTGCGTATGAATTTGAAATCAACGACCTTGTAATTTCCAGACTTTTAACCGGCCTAATGAAATTTCTGGCCTTGATTTCCCCGCTACAGCACTTTTCTACCATCCTATTACTTTCAGCTCAGGCCACATTTTCAGTGCTTTCTTTCTTGTATAAATTTACGTAAACCCTCCCTCGATAGCGAGTTTTCTAGCCGGCAACAGCGTTGGAAGGCCGCGAACGTTCTTGACCACAGCGGTGGCAGATTCCTCCGTCGAGTGACTGGATGCAGCGTGCGGCATGTGACGCGCAGAGCACCGCAAGCTCGCTCGACACCCGTTGCCAGATCGGTGCGAATACCCCACGATTATTCAATGGAGACGTTGCATGTTTGAGGGATTTGCGATTTGACTATTGATTCTTATGTAAAAGTTCGCGAGAAACACGATGGTGCCACTGGTTTTCTCTAAAATTAACCCCAAGCTCAAAAAAAGCTTTCAAGTTGAGGCCAAAATGGAGGGGATATCCCACGCTATCCTGAGAGTCCACCTCTACATCAAAACAAATTCTCCATGCAAAGATAGGGAGCAAATACATTACCAGAGTTGCCGTGTTTTCAGTTTCGGAGTCCCCAAATAAAGTGGCAACCCTGCCAATGTATTTGCTCCCTATCTATGTATGGAGAGTTTGTTTTGATGTAGAGGTGGATTGTTGTGGTGTAGAGGTGGTTGTTTTGGTGTAGGGTGGGATCGGGACATCCCCTCCATTATGGCCTCAACTTGAGAGCTTTTTTTGAGCTTGGGAGTTAATTTCAGAGGAAACCAGTGGCACCATCGGGTTTCTCGCGAACTTTTACACAAGAATCAATGTGCAAATCGCAAATTCTTCACGCATGCAACATCTCCATTCGAATTTCGCGCGATTCGATGTACTTTGGCAACGTGCGCGATAGAATAGTATGTCTTGCGCGCGCCTGGGATGCTGAGCGACGGCCAGTCGGGCCTCTCGAAATTCGACCGACTCCGCCGTGACCGATGTGATGGGCGCTCAGTACGTCATCACACGGACATATCTCCATCTCCGCATTAGCCGTGGAAAGCATGGATTTTTCTATAAGATAGGGTTCATGTGGCAATTGAAATAGGCCCTTACGTCAGAGGAGCGACGAAAATAGATAACAGAGGCGGGCGCTTCGCACCTCGAACCATGCTTGCGATGACCAGTCAATTGTGGGTCGCGTTGCCGCTTTTCTCATTGGAGGAAAGCGGAAAACGAGGTAAGCGTTTTAAAAAAAGGTCACATTGTAAAGCAAAGTTGAATTAATATATGTATTGAATACCAAACTGTTTCAGTTCGACGGGCTGATTAGAATGGGCCCGTTGCGCTGGTAACAGAATCGTGTTTTGATGCTTAATTCTTGTAGATTAGCCAAAAATAAGAAGGTGCGCCAAAACAGCAGCTTTCTAAGTTGAATATTAACCGACATATTGCCATTTGAAAAGTCAGGTTTTTGACGTCGTCCATCGCGGTAGTGACGCTCTTGATTTCTTTCACCTTGCTTCCATCCGATTTTAACGTTGAGTAACCACTGCAAATGTGCGTAACACCGACTGAACTGTAAGTCTTGTGAATGTGCGTGTCACGCAAACTGACCGACTGCACTGCTTTTAGCGCAATGCGAGAAGTATTCATGCAGTCTTGTAGGCGCTATGCGGTTCACGCCGACCGCACTGTTTGGCGCAATGCGTGAAGTATTCCCACAGTCTTGCAGGCGCTAATCGTGTTTGGATGCTTAGTTCTTGTAGATTATCAACTATTACAATCGAGCTTAGACTCAGCTTACCGAAATTCGGTCCCTATAGCCGCCAAAGTTCGGTGCTGAATATGATCCGACTTTCAATCTGGGATGGGGGGGTCTGGATCGACCCCCTATCCTCTCCAAGCGAATGATTCTTTTAGAATGCTTTACAAAAATTGAGAAAAAAGTTCGAGTCAAGCAAGAGGGCACTTGAAAATTTTATTTTGAAGAACATGATATAGTTTTCTTAATTTCAATATTTTTGTATCCAATTGATGTCTAATAATTTTGTTGTTTCTTACTTTTTCAGGTAAGAGGAACTTCGAATTCCATTATTTGAAACTTTTGGTCTTGATTTGCTGCATGCACCATGCTTCCATGTAAGTGAACTTTGTCTTACGTATTTCTTATCAATTCTGACGAATAAAAACGAACAAGAACATTGATTTAAAATTGATGTCTTACCGGTTGACTTTCCTATCTCTGCGTTAAAGTCTCTCAATAATCGTCGCGGACAGGGGTGGATTCGCATAGGTCCATGAAAACAATTCATTTTGGAAAACTGATTATTACATGTTTCCTGTGTAATTTTAGCGCTGAGTGCAAAAATAAAGTCTGTTTTTTCACTGTACCCACCGCTTTGCCGGATGATTGAGGTTTTCCTCAGATCACGGGATTTTCATAGGAAAAGTTCATTTTTTGGGAAACTATTGAAACATTTAACTATCCTGCAGGCTGATTATTGAAATTGATAGACAAAGCGATAGACAAAGAAGATATAGGGAGTATGGAGCGATCCTATTGGTTGAAATGGGTGGCTCTTATAGAGTAAGGGGGTAAATAATAGACTAAGTATCGGGCCTCTCGTGGGCTCTCCGTTAGTTAGTCTATTACCCACCTCCTTTGTACATTACAACCACCCGCTTCCACCAACAGGACGCCTCATTGCCTCCGTATCCCTTTTGTCTTCTTTGTCTACAGCTTTGTCTATCAATTTCAATAATCGGCCCGCTGGCGATAATACGAAGGAATAGTGTGTTTACGCTAGAATCGTCAAACGGCAATAAGACATCGAACAATGTAGCCGCTAAATGGATACGTAGACTGTAAACCAGAGCTCTAAATAAAAATGGGCAGGCTCAGTGATAGATAGGCGGGCTCACCATCCACTCACACCAGATCAGAGCTCTCGAGGTCCGAGGCACGTAAAACGGGTGCTTCCCACGAGTCAAATCAAACTCAACACTCAACGACTGGCCACGCGTCTCCGATGATGGCTGCGGCGCGGCTCAAAGGGAACCGCTCATATTTCTCCCCGGATAAATGGTGGTTGGACTCGAGGCGAAACAAGTGTTGACACAAATGACAGAACACCTCAGCCGGAGCGGGTGCAGCGCGCACGCGCCTTATCGCCGCGTCGAAGCGGGCCGCGCCACGAGGGCGGAACCCGCGCCCCGTTTCGGCAACACGGTGCCGACCGGTTTTAATCAAACTAATAAGAACTTAATTCCAGTCGGAGATACACTAATTTGATTATGCTAAAAAGCCTCCCGTCTAAAGAGCATGATTATACGCTTCATTAAATAACACGATAAGTGGAAGGTATTTGATTAGTTGCCCGGCCGCCCGCGTCCCCCCCCCCCCCCNGCCGCTCCACGGGCGGGAGCGTCTTTTTACCTGGATCGCCGCAGCATCCGATTGCAGCGCTGCCGAGTGGTGCCCGAGGGAACTGCCGTCGACGGTGCATTTCCTGGAGTGCGATGACGTCACGAAAATGGAATCCTGGATGCTTCCGAGTTACGAAAAGAGCTGCGCTGGAAAAAAAAGTCGCTTGGATCTAGAGCCCAGACTCTTGAACACATTGACAAGAAAAATGCTTTTGATTCGATCAGACTTTATGCTTGAATCAAAAGGGTGTCCGCCTAAATCAAGAGTCTCGTCTCTTTGATTCAAGGAAAAATCGGATTGAATTTTTTTGTCAATGTTATTGAAAGTCTGGATTCTAGATCCAAGCGACTTTTTTCCAGGGTGTACACTGGAAAAAGGAACACATCGGATTTAGAGTCCAGACTCTTAAAAACATCAACAAGAAAAAATACTCTTGATTCAATCAGATTTAAGCTTAAATCAAGAACCAAGCCTCTTAATGAGAGCAGATTTCCTTTTGATTTAAGCTTAAATCTGATTGAATCAAGAGTCCTGTTTCTTGTCAATGTTATCAAGAGTCTAGACTCTAGATCCAAGCGACTTTTTTTCCAGAGTGTAAGTGTATATTCTAGGATGAATCTCGAGACACATAAGAACCGTGCTAACCGTGGCTCACACAGATGTGCACTAAACAGCTACCGGAATGAATAACATCAGTACCTAGGCGTGTTTTTGAGGAGGGCATTACCTCAATTTTAGCGATCGAGTTGTACAAGGTGCTGAGCCCTTTTTGCGTGTGGCCTTCGACTTGTAAAACACACAATTAAAATTCTACAATAACGTTTTGGAGAGTAAAAGAAAAAAAACCCCCTTTTAATCATTACCTTTCCCTACCCTCTAAATGAAGAGTGGAAATTC
The DNA here is from genome assembly GCF_001854935.1 of Bemisia tabaci. NCBI lineage: Eukaryota > Metazoa > Arthropoda > Insecta > Hemiptera > Aleyrodidae > Bemisia > Bemisia tabaci. The sequence goes on from NW_017547098.1 coordinate 8,352,409, forward strand.
AAAACCTCGTAAGTGCCATCAGGTGTTGCTAAGATCGTGCGCATATTTTTCTCGTTTAATGGGAATCCAATGGCCCGAGATGAACAATTCTTGTCATGAAGATAATAAATTAATGGGGATGAAGCTTCCCCAAAGAATTTTTATGGTTTGGGGGCGTTGAGCTTATTTTAAGATAATGAAGATCGAGTACAATCGTAGGAACACCTGATATCGTTTACCAGGTTTTGAATCTCCATGCTTAATGGAGAGCAGGATTTCAATTACTTGGCAACACAGACGGTGAACGACAAGAACAGAGGTAAACTCAAGAAATTACATGCATTTAAATCGAAAGGATCTACCTCCATCATGACTCGAGCCCTAGAACCCATAAGAATACGTACAAAACAGGACCCATGTTACGATAGAGATGGACCCATTCGATTTAAATACGTCCGATTGAGGCCCATAAATTACGAATCCAGCATTGACCACCGTTCGGCTCTTAAACAAACTAGCTCACCGCACGCGGTTCGATTCGGTCTCCGGTTTATCTGATTTCGTCTCGTCCAGAAAAAACCAAATTAATAAATAATTAAAAGCGGGCCGGGGAATAATGAGAGTGAAAAATTCGTATCCGAAGCGAAAACAGGTCGGTCGTAGATTTATGCGGGGGTAGCGTGTATCTGATTCCCGCGTTTATTCAAATAAGTACATCTTGCGGGGTCGATGTTACATCTTGTAAAACCTTGTTTTTCCTCCAATTCTGTCCGGGACGCTTCACTTGTCGCCATCAATTTTTGCTGCTTGTTCCAGCCGCCGGTCTTTCTTCCCGTGCACATTTTTTCTCCTCAGTTGGACGTACGAAAATACTTCGACTGGATCTCTTATTTTTTTCACCGCATCACACGACGAGGTTATTAGAGGGTGAACATGAATTATAAACAAGCTGCTGGTTCCAACACTACTGTGTTGGAGAGCTCGCCTTTGGGAAACTATTAACAACTATTAATGATTTTTTCTGAAATTGTATATGTATTAAATGAATCTTTACCCAATGATCAGAGGTTACATGCCGATGCAAAATGTTATGACGTAATTTCATATGACAAATTTTTCACATTACAATAAATAAAGAGAAATAAAGAGAGAGAAATGGAATTATCTTTTATGAATGTGATTTTGCGGCAAATGTTGCAATGGCTATTTTTGCCATCGCATTTTTGTTTCTGGCTTTCGTCGTTGATAAGCTTTTTCTTAACTTGTCAACAATGTAATGAAATCATATGATTTAATTTTAATTTTTTTTTTTTAAATCAAGTCGCCAACTTGAATTAAGGTTATACTTTGTTAAGCTGGCAGTCTGGAATTCTGAATTTTTATCGGCACAGAGTTCAAAGAAACTATAATTTAGCACGGTTTGGAGGAACGTTTCTGCCATAATTCTTACACAATGCTTATGGTATACACTAAGAGCTGAAAAGGAATTCACTTGAATTTTAGCGTGGAGCTCGAGAGACCACTTCAAGCCTTTGTATGCGAGTGGCTCAATGGAGCACATCACGCCTTTGTAGGTATGGGGTGGCTCAATGGAGCACCTCGCGCACTATAAATAGCACGGAGCTCGAAAGAGCACTTCATGCATCTGTATTTTAAGGTTAAAACGAACTCTAAAGAAACTCAATGCGAGGCTCAAACGAATTCTCAAGCATTCTAAATGCGAGGCTCAAACGAATTCCCAAGCATTCTTGATGCGAGGGGCTCAAACGAATCCTAAAGCATTCTTAATATGAGGTTTAAACAAACTCTGAAAGGATCCCAATGCGAGTCTCAACCGAGCTCTCAAGCATGCAATTATTTTGAGGTTAATTAACCTTCTATGGTACCAATAACGGCAATCTTAAGGATTATCCATTAATTATGCGCAAATCTCAATCTTAGTCTTAGTAACTTAAAATTAATTGAACAAATTATTAAATCACGTCGAGGTCACCATGTTTTTTATTTTAAGAAATAATAACAATTGCAAGTACAACTGCACACAAAAACTGCATTGAAAAGATAAGAGGATGATAACATACAATTAGGTTATTTGATATAAAACCATAGCAACATGCTATGATATGCTCGGCCACTGGAAAGTGCTGCTCTCTAGTGTAGCAAACGAGGAACAATTAATCCTCAGTTGAATGAGGGAACGGAAATGTTCGACGGAGGAAAACTGTAACCCGCGAAAATTCAACTTTTAGACCTTGAAATCAATGGGATTTTGGCCGTTCCTCCGACGGCAACGAGAACCATCCATTCGTCGCCACGGACACTACCAATGCTAAAAGAAATCGATCGCAAAGAGCTCTCCCGAGTGGGCGAGCTCAAAA
>NW_017547098.1:8363029-8490931 GCF_001854935.1 Bemisia tabaci
CAGGCTCCCCCCCCCCCCAAAGTGCTTTACGTAATACTTGAGGAGCACGACTGCAAGTCGGAAAATTCCGGAAGCTTTTATTCTAATCCCTCTAACCTTTTACTTTGTTTCAGCTGAGTAACTCTGATTACGTACATTTGGTTTCAACTGTCGAATTTTCCATATTTTCATGAAATTTGATAAAAAGGAGGGGTTCGCCCTCTGACCGCTTCGCGGGTCAACTCCCCGAGACGCTGCGCTCCTCTATCGCTATGCGGGACACGCCTCTCGCATACGCACATATGGACTGAATTATGCAATTTGGAACTATAAACTATGGCCCGATTTAAAAACAATGTATGTGCCATTAGTTTCCCTATGCTTATAAGTGTTATTTCAGTTGAGCCTGAATTTATAGTTCCAAATTGCAAAATGCAGTCCATATTATAAAGTAAGCTAAGTCGCGTACATTTTGAATTCTGTGAAATTTTACAATCTAGGGCTCACTTACGTCATGGATCGCGGCAGCTTTTGGACCAGGAATCAGCACCCTCATTGTCAAATCGTGCAAAGAACTTATCCCTCGACTTGAAATCTCTCTATTTAACCAGACCATTCGGCAACGTGGCATAGGGCCACGAGTTCGCAGCCAACTCACGATGCGCGCCTCATCCCGTCGCGTGAATCCTAACCGCTCCCTAATGCCTAATCGTGCTCGAAAAATTGTAAATTTACACCCTCAATGGCTCGAAATATAGATTTTTACGAGGGTGTCTGGCAATCAGATATCATAGATTCACCATACTGGTAATTAAAATAGAAAACATGTCACCCGTAAGCATCTGCCACTTTTACTCACTATACTACGGGGAAAAAATCGATGACCGAACTGTAAAACCACGTATCTCCATTGCGGTGTTTCAAAATGTCCACTCCTAATATTATCTTTTCCAAGAGAAACAAACCAACTTTACGGTTTGAGATTTTTACAGAATAATCGTGTAGCAAGGAGGAAGATCAAGAAACTTTTGCAAAAATAACGTCATCTAGTCCCCTCTCCTCTCCCCCAAAGAAAAAAAAAACAAAGTATGACAGGAAGACTCCAACATCGCTATCGGCGATATTTCAGACATCGAAATGAATCTGCGTGAATCCGAATTTATTAAAATTGGACGGAGTTAAACAGAAAGGAACCAAGCCACATCGGGATCGAACCGAGAAAAAGAGGTTTAAAGTTTGGCTCCTGCGTAAGACTCAATGTAAAAGATAAAGTTCAAGTTCAATTTCTGCAAAATTTGCTCCAACAAAAACTTTGAATTTTCGGCGATAGATAGAAGAGCAATGGTTGAGTTCAAAACCACTCATAACTCAATTTTTTCCAAAATGTGGGTTGGTTCCTTTCTGCTTATCTCAGTCCAATTGAAATATACTGTTAATCATCGCGAATGATGCTATGACGAAGTCTCCTTAAGGCTCAGCTTACCGCGTGGGCAGCAGCAGCTTGGGCTATGGGCAGGGACGAGGGCAGAGGTCGCTCAAGACGACTGACGTTGACGTATGAAGACGAGACGTAATTAAGTCCGTGCACAAGACCACGGGGGTAGGCAGTTGATCCTGCACTCTTTCGTGCCATGCTACCTTGCTAAGGTAGAACACCCTCCGACGTCGCCAAATTTTCTTGGATAAAATGAACATTTTTGAACATTTTTTATTTCAATTTTTCTTTCAGTTTTTCAGTAAACACAATTATCTTGGACCCCCAGTAATGTAATCACGTTCACTGAACACAATACTGAAGTAGGCAATTTGATCAGCTTAGATGCGGCAACAGTTGCTTGTAGTAATGTGGCTACGTTCATGTACGAATTAAACATTGTATCAAATGACTTCTATTTACCAGATGCACCGTTTCACACTCAATTTAATCACAATATGCCTTCAATACTAAAATCGGCGATGTTTTTTATAGTGACTTGGTTACGATCATCTAATTTAAGGAATTTGTCTTGTAGGACTATGAGTTACCATATCATTAATTTACTTTCAGTGAATTTTCTATCAGTTTGAACCGTAGTGTACAATATATGTTAGTTTAAAATTGTTGAAGTATAATTTTGTACGTTCTGAGAATATTTTTTGATAAGGAATGATCTGGAGAACGTTTACCGTTCACGGAGAAAAAAACTTCGTGCGTAGGACCCGAAGTTTAGGTCATATGGATCTCTGAAGTTTTCGGATTGAGCATCTGAACTCTTTAGGTCCAACTGATGAGGTTTGGATCACATATCTGAAACTTCAGTTCTTACATCTGAAGTACTTCGGTTTTCACATCCGAACAACTTCGGTTCTCAAATCCGAAAAACTTCGGTCCTCACACATCTGAAGTACTTCAAATGTAAGAACTGAAGTTTCAGATAGGTGATCCAAACCTCAGCAGTTGGATCTAAAGTGTTCAGATGCTCAATCCGAAAACTTCAGAGATCCTTATGACCTAAACTTCGGGTCCCACGCACGAGGTTTTTTTCTCCGTGTTGATACCTCAAAATCGCTAATTTTGAGCTCAAACTCGCCTCTCCTGGACGATTTGTTCACCGGAGGATAAAGTCTCTTTTCACATATCTTGTCACCTTTATATTTGCATTTAAGCGGGAGACGACCACTTTAGCCATCGATATGTTACACGGAGAAAAAAACTTCGTGCGTGGGACCCGAAGTTTAGGTCATATGGATCTCTGAAGTTTTCGGATCGAGCATCTGAACACTTTAGATCTAGCTGTCGAGGTTCGGATCACACATCTGAAACTTCAGTTCTTACATCTGAAGTACTTCGGTTTTCACATCTGAAAAACTTCGGTTCTCACATCTGAAGTACTTCAGATGTAAGAACTGGAGTTTCAGACGTGTGATCCGAACCTCGAAAGCTAGACCTAAAGTGCTCAGATGCTCAATCCGAAAACTTCAGAGATCCATATGACCTAAACTTCGGGTCCCACGCACGAGGTTTTTTTCTCCGTGTCGATACCTCAAAATCGCTAATTTTGAGCTCCAATTCGCCTCTCGTGGACAATTCGTTCACCGGGGGATATAGTCTCTTTTCACAGATCTTGTCACGTATAATGTTTTCATTCAAGCGGGAGACGACCATTTTAGCCATAGATATGTTATGAAATGAAATGAAATGTGGCGCCACTGGCGTGTTCATATGACGTTGTTCCCTCGCGACGCGACGTCGGTGCACTCGGATGAAGAGCGAAGTCCCCGCACGTGTCCCCACGGCGGTGTCTTCGTCATCATCATCATCATCATCATCATGGTGATGATGATCGGTTCATCATCGGGATTGCACGTGGAGCCGCGGTGGATGCGGCTAATATATGCACAACATTTAGCCGACTAATCACCGCTCTCGGCGCCCGCCACCGCCACCCGATCATTCCGGGCCCGGGACCCGGCCACGGGCCTCCCCTGTAATTCCGTAATCGTTCCTTTCCTGTCACCTCCGTCGTCGCGTCCCCTCCGGTGACTTCCCACTGCCCCCCCCCCCCCCCCCCCCCCCCCCCCCCCCCCGCGGGGTGCCGGGAGAAAGCGTCCGCGACGGATGTCAGGCTCCTGTCAAAAACGCCCAACGCCGAGAGGAAAAGAAAAGTTTCGGTTGTAGGAACCGATAAATTCCCAGTTCGACGAACGATACTTTTGATAATATATATAAAATATAGAATATAATATTAAAAGTAAGAAAATATGATTAATAAATGTAAAAATGTGTGATGTAAAATATTGAATCAATATTTTTACAAAATGTTTTGGAAAAGTTGTTAAATTTTTTAAAAATATGAAAATGTAAACATCATCGTATTTTTAAAAGAACTTTTGAATATTTTTAAAATATTTCAAAGATGTTTCCAAAATATTTTTAAAATACTGTTGGCTAAGTGAGTTCGCTATGTGTTTTTCCATGTTAAGACACTTTTTTCGATTGAAGGATTTTTCTTCACGAGATAATTTTTTCTGAGGAAAGTTTTTTCTAATTTAAATGATTTTTTTCATTTTTTTAAGGGAGTTAAAATTATTGAAGAAGAAGTTATATTTCCTGAAGTAAGGAACTTTGAATTAAACAAAATGCTCTCGATCGAAAAAATTCTCAAAATCAAGGATAATTTTACCTTAATTTAAAAAAAATTAAACATTTTTTCAGTAAGGACTGAGCTCTTATAAGTGCGATTATTCTATACCACTACAGTCGACAGAACTATGAGATTATCAGCCCTACGAATCAGAGAGTGAAATCCAGTTTTAAGGTCAACAATCATTGGGCGAACGAGTAAATCAACGCGAATTGCATTGAGACTGATTCTGAATAGATCCATCCATTTTAAATTCGCTTCATCGACTTCAAATTTACGTCCCATGTGTTCCAATATTTACGTATAAAATTACTAAGTTTCTATAACCATGTGAAAGGGACCTCCCACAGTCCCGTAGTCGCGGGATTGGAAAAATAAGGTCAATCATAGAACACAAATAGGTAGCAATTTTATTTTTTCCGTTGCATTATTTTCCATCAATTCACACCGTTGTTGTTCAGAATTGTTGGATTGACACTGCAACAAACAAATATTAAGATCGTGGGTGTGCCATGAGAAAGCGCTTCGATGGCAAGGGAATCAGATTCGATCAGGCAGAAAGATAGCTGAACATTGAAGAATGTCTCAAAGTTTTTCCTTCTAATGAGTGGATTTAAAAATCTAGCACGGAAGAATATTGAAACAATTGAACAATGGCCTCGATTTTTCACCGTTTCTGTGAACTTGGCACTTCATCGGAAACTGAAATCTACCGCCTGCTGAACTGCAGTGGCACTGGCGCTTTAAGATCTTGACTTTACTCACTTCCTATCCGGTTTAACCGGAATAATCCTAACTCGAGTACATTAGACGTTGTCTAATTTTTTCTGATAACTTTTTTACTTTAACAGTTAATTCAATAACACAAAAACTTGAAATTTTGTTAGTATATTCTTCATCATTAGGGTTAGTTTACAGAGAGTTTGAAGGCGTTAAGTAGTCTTCTGTTGGGAAAGGGAAATATTTGAAAATTTGATTATCACGTTGGTGGTTCAATGTTCCATTGACGACCACATCGAACGTTACAGAAATAAACGAAGCCAAGTTTTGTGGAAAAAGGTAAAAAGGATGGGGTAGTTTTTGGCTCAATCAGTCGTAAGTTTTCTCCTCCTAAAAATTCAATGTTGAGATGAAATATTTCCGAATATTGTGACTGCAGAAAAATTTCGGGGGGACACAGTTTATGTAGAAGGAACCAAATTATGAAATTCTCACTATGAATACCTTTGAGGTAATCATTGGTTTTCAAACTTCAGTTCATTTTTTGAAAATTTCCAAATTTTCGGGGGATTTCCTCCTGGACCCTTGGAATTTAATTTTGACCAATGTATTTGTATGTATGGATGTAGCATACAATGTGTTATCACAGAAAAAAGAGCACTGTGTTGTCGAATGAAGTGGGTATTTCCAATCAATTGTGGCAGTACTCCAATACATTAGGTTAATCATCCAAATGTTGTGGTAGCACCAATATGTTAGATTTCCGTGATCGAACAGTGTTACACTGGGAAAAAAAGTCGCTTGGATCTAGAGTCCAGACTCTTGAAAACAACGACAAGAACAAATGCTCTTGATTCAATCGGATTTTTGCTTGGATCGAGAACGACGCCTCTTAATTCAAGCGGAGGATTTCTTTTTGATCCAAGCAAAAATCCGATTGAATCAAGAGTATTTTTTCTTGCCCTTGTTTTCAAGAGTCTGGGTTCTAGATCCAAGCGACTTTTTTCCAGTAGGTATTATCTCAATTTCGTCAAGGAATAATCTCGTGCTTTTTTAACTTTACATGCATCAAATGAATCCAACTGAAAACGAACGAAACGACGATTAAAAGGCGTCTCGAAAATTGAGCGATTAGACACAATGACAGACGAGGGTTTTCGCGAAGATTGGCGCGAATGCAAAACAAATCCACCCTCGCCTCCCAGGTGAGATATTGTTCTGGGCGACGCTTGCACAATTAAACACGCGACATGAAGAGGAGGACGGAGGGATACCCGCAGTGGCGTGGCGTGAATTGCGATCTATCGATTGTTATGCCATTTAAACCTATGGTAAAGAATCGATTATTAAGGTGTTCGCTGCGAACACCCTGTGTATCGATCTTTTTCCATAGGTTTAAATGGCATAACAATCGATATATCGCAATTTTTCCAGTATGTATTATCTCAATTCCGTCAAGAAATGATCTTGTGCTTTTTTAACCTTACTTGCATCAAATGAATCCAATTGAAAACAAACGAAATGACGATTAAAAGGCGTCTCGAAAATTGAGCGATTAGACACAATGACAGACGAGGGTTTTTGCGAAGATTGGCGCGAATGCAAAACAAATCCACCCTCGCCTCCCAGGTGAGATATTGTTCTGGGCGACGCTTGCACAATTAAACACGCGACATGAAGAGGAAGACGGAGGGATACCCGACACCCGTCTGGCGGGCAAAGGGACGTAATTCCTGGTAATTTGTTTAAGGCGAGTTGGGGATTTGTGACATAAGTCTCTGCGGGCCCGTTGCAGCGGGCCGGAGTCGGGCCGGGCGGCCATTAGGCCAGAATGTGACTTGGAAGTGTTTTAGGACGATCATTATATGGCAGAGTCATCGTCGACGTGTGATAATCACAATAATACTGCTCTCGGATCTTGCGCCTCATATCCACCACACCCACCACCGTTTCATACGTGGCCCTGATGCCAGATCTACAATGCGACTCGATGGACCGGCAAATGGACCTGGAGTCCCTTTATACTGAGAGTCAAGACAATGTGAATTCATTTCTGATTGGTTCCCGTATTTTAGGCCTCCACAGTGTCACAAACGGGAATAAAGATTACATTTTCACCGATTGCAAAGATTATAATATGGAATGGACCAGGGAATTACGGGTTCGGTAAGGAACAAACGGAATGAGAGAAGGAACGGAGAAAGGAATTTGAGAATGGGCCGGTCAAAGATTACACAAAACGTTCTATTTCTGTAATCTTTATTCCCGTTTGTGACTCCATGAGGGGGTGTTGTCTTGACTCTCAGTATAAAGGGACTCTAAATGGACCGAGTTTGTAGGTCCCGATACACGATCAAATTCCGAACCGATTCGGATCGAAGTAGACCGGTTGATGACCGATGGTCACCATGCAACAGTCCTCTTTGATCAAAATGGACGGTCCGTCCAAATTAAATTCGTCCTAGTGATAATAGAGGTATTAAACGCGGGTAATGAAACGGTAATCTTTGCCTCTTTGAACTTGGGTCACAAAAATTGATTTTCTTTATTTTTCCCACAATCCCTGTCCCGAGATCACAATTTAAAAAAAAAAAAAAAAAAAAAAAAAAAAAAAAAAAAAAAAAAANAAAAAAAAAAAAAAAAAAAAAAAAAAGTAGAAAAATCGGCTCAATTTCGCAACCATGCCCATATCTACTGCTCCAACCAATACGCCACTTTGCTTTATGTGCTATTTAACCTAATCAATCTACATCTCAATTCCCTGTCCCCTACATGTCTCTTTGCTCGTTGTCGCCACATTGTCCACTTCAACTTTTTTCCTAAAAAATAATGTGAATGCAATTGTTTTCAAACGACGATTGGCAACGGTGAGTATGTGTGCCGTTTACAGCCCGCTGATCCCTTTCATCTGCACCTCAAATGAATTCACAATTGGTCTTTTCCGTTCAGTTGTTTTCGTCGATTCGTCTGTTATTAAAACGAAGGAGCAATGCGCGTGTGTGGAAGACTAAAATCACAACCACCTATACGCGAAGTTTCCCACGATGGATCCATGAATTGTCCGAGTTATTTTAGTCGTAATTATTACTGCCAAATCAGTTTTACACCGGCAGCGAGTGACCAAGGGCAGACGCAGATCCGAAATTATAAATTGCAGAGGACAGCACAACCGGATTGTGTGTGGTCTAAAGAGGTCCGAAAAGTCTAGAGCGGGTGGCAATCGTGGGAGAGCAAATCATATTTTGGAAATCAGAGTCGAACGAAAAGTCAGTCTCAAAATAATCACTCTATTCAAGTGGATGTTCGAGAATGTCGCATGTTGGATTAAGGTGAGTTTGCGCTTTGCGATGCAATGACTTTCCCACGAATATGGGTGGGCGCCAGAGGGTCTGCCATACCCTCTTCTTAAAAATGAGACTTTTTAACCATATACCGAACCCCTTACCCCGACAAACTTTTATAGAGGAAGCCGCTGGTAACCAACCTTACGCGAAAGTTATCCACTTTTTCAATTGTGACTCAAAATATAGAGATAAAAAGAATCGATCCTAAAGCAACGTTTAAAACAACCGAGCTTCTATTCGTATGGTCCACCAAACTTTTCGTTTAAGGTTAATGTTCTTTTTAGTCCCAAAAATTGAACTTTGTGTGAGAAAAGACAAATTTTCTATGACCATACCGAAACGTGGGGACATCATGGAGGGCCAGATGAGAAACCACCGTATTTCTCTTGGAATGATCAGAACCAAATAGAAAAAAAAAAAACAAGGAAAATATTGCCCCAAAATTAAAATTAATCATTGTGCGCAAAAAATTTTGTTAATAAAACTGACCCCTAAAGCAACCTATCAATAAGTTTTCGTTTTTTAGATTTTTCAACGTTCTGGTCGTAGGAACCTAAGTTTGGGTCAATAAACCAAAATTCTCGGTAGAAGATAGAAATATTCGGTAAATCTCGGCGCGGTGACAGAAAAATTTGCCCCTCTAGAACGAGACTTACTTTCTGTGATCGGAGAGTACAGTATCCTGTGCCGAAAAGCTTTGTTGACCATCTGAATAGAAGTTTGGTGAACCTTACGATTGGATTGAAAGGAAAATCTTTCAAAGTATCTAGGCCGTCTAGTAGCGTTTGGGATTTTGCGAATTTGAAATTTTCCGCTCTTCTTGCGATTGCTCTAAGTGCAAGTGAATCGGGCAAAGAATAAACAAACTTACCAGTTATGGTCGGCGTTGTTGCCTGAGATTCGAAGAATGTATGTGGTTCTAACATCCTTAGATGGAAAATTTAGTGATGCGTATCAAACGTGCGTTGTGACCAGGAGGCACGTCATCTCATCAAGGCTTCCCGAGAAGCTCGCCTCAATTAACTCCATGTTGACTTAAAACATTGTAGTATTTAAATCCGGACTCCTCTCAGACCGTGATCGCAAACGCAACGACGACCACTCAACCCTCGGTAAGCTGATCCTGCCCTCTGATCAACTTCTTTGATGACGCAACCTCAGGGTATTAATTTAAGACTTGACTTCATTGCACTCATGCAAAAGTTATGCGGTATTTCTAATATTAATTGATCGAATTAATTTCTAACAGAAATGTCCTATTGTGAAACTGAGGGAATAAACCGATAACGGAAAAGGAAACTTAAGTTAAAACAACCAAATCTCAAGTGGCGATGCGTGATAATCAACTATCGATAGTATCCAATTTGAAGCTGTAGTAAAGTATCGGTTATCAACGGTCTTTGACCCTGATAATCGATTTTTTTCATATGTTTAAACTGCATTTCAATCGATACATCACAAATCACGTCACGTCGCTGCAAATCTTTATTCGTAGGATTCAAAGAATTTCTATTCAGATTGACCACCAAAGCTCTATTCATGTGGTCAACCAAACTTAGATTCATGCAGTCAATCGAACTTTTTAGTGCATAGGTTGCCGTTTTTTCCGGCCTCATAAATTGATTTTAGTTCAAGGTTGTAGAGATTTGTAGGATCATATCTTTTTGCCCTTTTGATCGCCTATGCTTCATTTACAAAACATGCACTCGTTAGTTAATTTATAAATCTGGCTTTGACCCTTCAAATATGTTTTCACACGAACTCAAAATTATCCTGTATAGTCACTCTAATTATTTTTTTTATTTTTTAATCATACTTGGTTCACTTGCGTCGAGAGCTGTCCATGCGATAATGACTGGTCTTGCTAAGGAGTGACGTTGTATTAACATCCGCATGTTGCCTAATTTTCCCCGATAAAATATGATTTTTTGAGGAAAGTCTTGAAGATTTTTCCTTGAAATTTTCAGGCGTTTCAGATCAAATTGCGATCACAATTCTTTGAAAAATTGGGGAAGCAATATTCAGAAGTTCCTTGGGAAATCGTGTTATATCAAAGGACATTTGACAACGTCCGACGTCTCATACGTCGTTTTTCCTGAGGACGGCGCAGTGGGTCTCACACGGGGCATGGTCCACGTCACGGGAAACCTCGCGTCCAGTGGTCTCGGATGGGGGTGGGGCGCCGGGAGGGGGGGGGCGGCCGAAGTCGAAGCTCGAAGCCGGAATGACAATGAAAATGACCTATTTCATAATGAGACTCCTGTCTTGAGAGCTTTTTACGCCGAGGAACATGACATTCGTAGCGACTAACTACAGGATATCCGCCGCGGGCCCCAGCTCCGTCCGCCGTCGGCGGAGTCGCGGGCAGATTGACCGACGCCACCGCGCAGCGCCGCGACGCTGCCGGGGGGCGGGGCGTGGCGGGGGGGGGGACTCTTGCGAGTTGGCAACTCTTGGTTTCGTTCAATGGACCAATAGACATGGCACTAGGATTTGAGCACTCTGGTATATATTTCTTGGTCAAAGTTTCATAAAAAGCTAAAACATTTTTTTAAAAAAAAGTATCAGTGGCGTGGCGTGCTTTGCGATTTATCGATTGGTCTGTCATTTAAACCTATGGGAAAGGATCGATGAACAGGGTGTTCGAATCGAATACCTTAACAATCGATTCTTCTTTTTAATGTGCATGGAAATTTGCATAAAAATGTTTTATGAATCAGCACTGGTCAAAACGGACATCAAGCGCGCAACTATTCGAACTACGGAGTAGTCGTGTGGTATCACGCAATATTGAAGGAAAATTTAAGCCTTTCGTTCGTCTCAACTTACGGACTTTAATGAATGTTGGTATTGTGCTGGAATATTGAAATATGGAAATCAGGCGAGCAACTATTCGAACTCCGGAGTAGGTATGTGGTATCACGCGAAATTGAAGGAAAATCTAAGCCTTTCGTTTGTCTCAACTAACGTACTTTAACGAATGTTGGTATTGTGCTGGCATCGGGAAATATGGAAACCAAGCGAGCAACTCTTCGAACTTCGAAGTAGGCATGTGGTCTCACGTGGTAATGAAGGAAAATCTTAGTTTTTCGCCTGTTAAATACCGACGGGTATTATGCTCGCATCGTTATAATGTGAAAATCAAACTGTGTCTTCATTTTGTCGTTTACGATGCTCTCAGTATGGGTCGAGGAAAATCAAGCAATTAATGACAAAGAACCTTAGATCTTTTCACGCCCTGTTGGAGAACCTATACAGAAATAGTATACGGACAAGCCGAAATATGGAGCTCTCATGTGCCAAAAAGGCAGTCAACCTTTTAACACAAAAAATGTCACTGCCAATCTTCAGATTCCATCATCAAACCAAGATGGCCAAGAATGTTCATAAATGAGCGTTCCTCCGCAAGAATTAGCGAATTCATGCAAGAACTTACAAATACGAGCTTTACAAACGACTGCTCGTAACAATGGGTCAGCTACGCTGGTTCTCAGAATCGTGTTTTGATACTTGATTCTTGTCGTCAGCTAAAAGTAATAAGTTATCTCCAAACAGCACTAGACGTTCATTAATAATGAAGATATCGCGCCTTGAAAAATTCGGTTTGTAACGTCATCCACCGCGGTTGTACATACCATGATTTCTCACACATCGGATTCATCAACCGGTGATATACTCATTTGCAATGGTTGATCAACGTGTGGTTCAAGCCAAATACATGCATGACAGGGCTCAAGTCAAAATTGACACAGTTCTTTTTGATTTAAACACGTCCAATGGGTCAGTTAATTGCGCTGGTCACATAATTGTGTTTTGATGATTTACTCTTGTGAATTAACTAAAACTAATAATATCCGTCCGAACAGCAACTTTCTAAGTTGAATATTAACCGAGATATCGCAATTTGAAAAGTCAGGTTTTGACGTCATCCACCGCGATAGAGACACTGTTGATTTCTTTCACCTTGCTTCCATCCGAGTTTAACGTTGAGTAACCAGTGCAAATGTGCGTAATACCGCCTGAAATCCAGTCTTACAGGCGCTAATATGCGTTTTCCACCAACTGACCGACTGCACTGCTTTTAGCGCAATGCGAGAAGTATTCATGCAGTCTTGTAGGCGCTAATATGCGGGTCACGCCGACCACACCGTTTGGCGCAATGCGTGAAGTGTTCCCACGGCCTTGCAGGCGCTAATATGCGAGTCCCTGCTCTCTATGCGAAGATAGGGAGCAAATACATTGACAGGGCTGCCACTTTATTTGAGGACTCCAGAGCTGAAAACACGGCAACCCTGCTAATGTATCTGGTCCCTATCTTTGCATGAAGAGTTCGTTTTGATGTAGATGTGGACTCTCAGGATAGCGTGGGATATCCCCTCCATTTTGACCTCAACTTGAGAGCTTTTTTTGAGCTTGGGAGTTGACTTAAGAGGAAACCAGTGGAACCATCGTGTTTCACGCCAACTTTTACGTATGAATCGATAGTCAAATCGCAAATTCCTCACACACGTAACACCTCCATTCTGTGCCCAGCGCAACTGACCCATTTATAGGTTAGCTGCCCTTTTTGAGCCCTAAGAACTCCAAGTCCTAACCTAAAAATTACCGACGTGTGTGTGCTCTCCCTCTACAGGTAATCCACACCCTGTGAACGGATCTGCTTGATCCTCGCCCGAGAAAACTGTCCCAAAGCTCAAAGCGGCGGGGCCGAAACACCTGGATGAGGAGATGATGACACCACAATTTGCAGCGTCGGGACGCGAGGGCGCGTGTCCGGGTCAGAGGTCGCGTCCGACACCACGTACGCTCCGCGATGCCCCCCCCCCCCCCCCCCGNCCCCCAGGGCAGCTCGTGCCCCCCTCCCACCCGTCCCCCGGGGGGCTCCGGCTAACGTGTCGCAAACGTGATGTGAGTCACAATGTCGCCCCGGCGAAATTGGACTTTAGATGCCGCCCCGTAAGTCGACGCCGTTGCGACATTGCCCACGTCTCCAATGCTATTTTAAGGACAAAACACCGTATGAGCCTTCAGACGTTGCCGAATTTCCTCCAAGAAATCACGGATTTTAGGGAAAATCGTCGGACTTTTTTCTCCCGAATCTCAGAGAATTTGCCTCGTAGTTTGATCGCAAGCGTCTGAAAATTTCAAGAAAAAATACTCACGACTCTCCTCAAAAATAAATATTTTCCCATAGGAGATTTGGCAACATTCAACCGTCCGCATGTCGTTCTTCCTTACCACGACATTATAGGGAAGGCGCTCCAGGCTCTGCTAAAAAGGACGGTTGTGGCTATCTCAAGTGTGGCGTGGACCCTAGCTTGCATTTGTTCTTACGGGTCGCAGGGCTCATGTCTCAATGGAAATTAGTTCTTTTTGATTTTGGATACGTCGAGGTGTCGGGCGGTCCGGCGGCGTTGCGGTCCGTAATTACGGGCGAGTAAAGCACCTATCGGAAACGATTGTTTTCCCGAATCCTCTAGCGCGAGCGCTCTGTTTTTATCTCTGCTGGCTGCCCTCCTTTTGACCTGTCCCCATCTCCACAAGCTCGGTTATAACTGCTTAATTATTTATCGATGTTGGTGGTATACTCGCCTTCTTCAAGCACGTATTTTCACCCCCCCCCCCCCGCACTCCTCTTCAAGTCTTAGCAATGTGGCGTTGTCTTTGGGAGTGCATCTTGGAATCTTTGTGGGTTAAGTTCGAAATTCGGTAGAGGTGTCGCTTTGAAGGCATCAGTCAGAATTTCAGGACTTATATTCCGGGAGAAAATTCTCCGAAAATCTTTAACACTTAAACCGTATTCTTTTTAATGTAACTGAAAATATATGATATTTTGACAGATCCTGACTTAAGTCATCAAATAAATGGCGGAGGGTTTGATTTCTCCACGCAAAATACGTTGTTGGGGACAACGACAAAGTGTTGTCGCCAGTCAAAACGCCTTCAGTTTTGTATGATACTTCACTGCCCACATCGGAGTTCGAATATTTGTATCAACAATCATGATGCATCCGGTACTAGCGTGTATCATCGTTCAATTGCTTGTCGTACATTGACATTTATGAAGCATTGTCTCGAATTTATCGGGAAAATGCTATCGATTTTTCAAAATTTGGATTTGTAAGTACATTGATCAAACTACAAATTTGTCCCGAATCTTGCAGAAAAATGATTTGTTCATCCGTTTTCATGGTAAAAATTGTTAATATATTTTATTGTTATCAATTTTTTTAAACTGTGGAGGTGATTTACAGAAACCTTTGCATCTCTCTCTCTCTCTCCCCCGATTACGCCCCCTCGTAAAAGACTCGGGTAAGAAAAAGAAATATGATAAGAAAAAACTGGTCGCATAAATTGAACAAATAAAGAAGGAGTGACATTGTAACTGCATCTTTTTATTGGTAAATTTCCAGACGGGAAGCATTCGCAAAAAAGAAGTATATGCGTTCGTTACCTGCGTATCCACGCTTCATACTGTTGTGACTTAAACAGGAATAAAATTAAATAATAATGAAAATTAAAAAAAAAAAAAAAAAAAAAAAAAAAAAAAAAAAAAAAAAAAAAAAAAACTTGGCGGTAAAAATTCTGCAAAGCCAACTCACCCATCGCTTGAACTCGGGTGTAGAGAATACCCAAAGTAATCTTCCATCCTGACAGGCCGAGAGGAGGTTTGATCGAAGAGCAGCGTAAGCACCTCGACATCCGCACGGTGCTTACGTGTTTCTTCGAGGAGACCGTTCCATTCCCGTCATTTATTTCCGCAAAATCAGAGGCCATGCTGTCACAAATCGTCGCTACTCCAACGTATGCGCCTATCACAATTTCCATGTCAGTCCCGTTTTACATATAAATCCATGCTTTCTGTGGCTCTTGCGGAAATCGAGATAAGTCATTACGTCAAAGGAGCGGCGAAATACCCCTTCTCTCCCTAAATAAATTGAAGTTGAAATGCATCAAAGTTAAAACCCACCATCTCCCATCTAAGATGGGCCCTGGCGCGGTTAGTGTTTTCGCACACTTGGAGATTCCACTTGCGAGGTTTCAGAACGAACTGGCCGAGTTGTCGTCTCTGTCGTATGAGGAGACCTTGAAACTTCCAATGAACTGCTCCTGACAACTTCCCTGCCGAGTGGTCGCCGGCTGTACATTCATTGTCCCGTGGAATAAACGGGATTTCGGGCGTAAATGGCAACGCGGGGGAGGCGACTTGGACTGGACGCCCGAAACTTCGTATTTACGGCGGCGTCTTGTCGCAAGGACAGAGATAAATGGGCGGGATGGACGCGTCCGGCCCGTCGCAGTCGTCGACGCGCGACAGCAGCGCGGCGCGCGGCCGAGTGCGACACTGCATCGGCTCCCGATTGA
Source organism: Bemisia tabaci (assembly GCF_001854935.1). NCBI lineage: Eukaryota > Metazoa > Arthropoda > Insecta > Hemiptera > Aleyrodidae > Bemisia > Bemisia tabaci. Next base: position 8,378,562 of record NW_017547098.1, read on the forward strand.
TCGCTGCTAATCGTGATCCGAACCTAACGATGCCGGATTGTGCTCCTTGCGTGGATTTGGATTCGGAGCTGGAGTAATGTAACTTGATGAGAGAGCAGTAAGCGCATGGAGCATGGAGAGCAAGGAAAGTTTGGAGATCATGACCTCTGGAGGATCCAGAACGAGGCTGAAGGAATAATACCTCGTAACTAACAATTTTGGCAAAATTTTTGGCGGTTTTTGGCTCTATACACACGTTTCAACCCTCCGTAAGGGTCTCTTTGGGAGCAAGCGTCCAGTTACTGTCTACAAAGACACTTAAGGATGGAATATCCTTTTGCAAAAAGAATTGGACCTAGGTCTCAAGGAGATCCTCAGGGGTCTTTCCCAAGAAAAGTTAAGACGGCTCGGTGTAAGAAACCACAAACTGTCGCCAAGATTACACAGTGCACAAACCACTCAATCCTCCACTTATCATTTCTTCCCAAATTGCTCCCACAACTGATATTTCAGTTTGTGCTATAATAAACATGAAGTTCCGGACTAGAGAACTGCGCCCACATGAATCGCCTTCAATTACTTGTTCAGGCAAAACGCGCAAGCAGGTGCCCGAATAGTTGCCTACCTAATCAAAGGCCTTACACTTTGACAACCAACCTCTGTGCACTTCTAAATGCCAGAACTCGGAACTCTCCTGATTAGCAGAATGCGAACCGTTTGATTTGAGATATTTTCCCTCCCGTTTGAAAAAAGGAATAAAGACAACCGCGGATAGAGGAAGTTATTTTTAACAAAGGAGTCGACAGAGTTTGTTACTAAAATCTATGTCATTGGTTTACTAGGAAACGTTCTAGCAAAAACCTCAGATCTGAATTGATTAATGAGAGGACAGTCTGTTAGACTGTCAGACGCTAGCTCTGGCTCATCCCAAGTTGGAAATGCCGAGGGAAGAGGATCAGTGGCGACTAAATCAGACGGGAAAGAAAATGAAGGAAACCGAATTTAATTAGATATTCCGTAAGCCGACATGTGTCCCGATACACTTGATTGGGCGAGCGCGACACGGGAGAAAAAGGTGCACCGGAGGAATAATTAATTCGAAAATGTTGATTCTATTCGCTCGGTTTTTTCTCCCCATCGCGCGAAACATTCCTGCGTCAAGGAGCTTTCAATCTTATCTGCCTCGTCTTTGATTTATGCATTTCGACATTTTTAAATCGGACATATTTATGGCCCCGCCGCCGTTTGCCGAGCATGTTTATGGGCATTATTGACTCGGGGAAATTCTTCCTCATAAAACTTGTTTTAAATCTTATTTTTCACCTCCTCGCCAGACCAGACCACGCGTCTCGTTCGATCTGCGGTTGCTCCTCACTGACGCTAAGGAAGAACGCCGTATGACCCTTCAGACGTTGCCACTTTTCCTTTAACAAAACACGAATTTTCGAAGAAATTTACGAGTATTATGTTTCAACATTTTTAGGGAATTTTGTTCGTGATTCGATCTAAAGTGCGCGAAAGTTTCGATGAAAAATGTTCATAACTCTACTCAAAATTTGATATTTTCTGAGAGTAAATTTGGCAACATACGAATGTTCATACTGCGTTTTTCCTTAACACGGCAGTTTCGTCTTCCGTCTGTCGGTGTTTTACCGTCAGAGGATCGCGTTTTTCACTCCGCCCCGTCAATGAAAATCGAACTTGAATCGAATCCCGTTTTTGATTGACTTCTGTGAAATGGAGGGGAGTTGCTCATCGGCTGGTTTTTGTTATTTTTTTGCTATGATGAGTATCAGCGAAGTCTGACTTGTTGCTGAGAAAGAAAAGAAAAAAACATTTCTGATTAGGAAAAAAAACAAAAAACCGCGGATATTTTTAGCTCGTCTACAGTTGGAATAGAGGATAAAACACAAATCTCCACAGAATCCAGTGAGGATGAGCGTTATTGAACGTATTTGTGGTAAAAGGAACTGTGGAAATTAATTAAATTGAATGGGACTTTGTGCAAAGGGTTCCTTGATACAATGTTTTTTTTGATTTTATTTGCCTGTGGATAAGTCCTTTTCGCATGAATTGTACCGCGTTATGCAGAAAGGAACCAAGTCACATCAGCTATCACCACTCGTGCAACTCGTGGTACTTGCCTGTCCCTTGTTTCTTTTCAATCTTGAAAAGGTACCCTCCCCTCCCCCCTCCCCCAACTGTATAAGTGGACTCCATAGCCTCTTAAAGCATATTTTGTATTGATTACCATAAATTGCTAGTTTCCTTTCTAACAATTTTTACTTCAGAGTTTTAAAAATAGAGAGATTATGTTCATTCATTTGTATATTTAATATTTGTGGTGTGTAAGTGAGGATATCTCCCTCGTCATCCAACTATTGAGGTTTCCTGACGGATTCATCTTATTTATGCGCAAGGAACTAGCAATTGAAAGTGTGGAACAAGGATCTAATCGATCCTCCGTTCAGATGTTGCCTGTGCAAATTAACAACCCACACTCCACCTCAACAAAGGGTCATAATCCTGTTCTCCGATAGAATAAGGGCATCTCAGGCGCTCCATCGCTCAGCAGTGAAAGAGACGATGAATGAAGACATCATGACTGATTTTACGTCAGTGTTTAGCGCATTTAAGGCTGACGAAGATGCAGAACACCCACGACCAGCGCGCCCTCTGGCGCGCAAAACGAAAAACCACACATTCTACGGTCGAAACTCGTTGTAGGTACGTTGATTCTGCTTACCTGGCGTCCTATCACTCCCAGACGAAAGAAAAGCGAAAGACCTCCTCCTCAGAGACGATGTTACAATTTTTCTCGGGCAGGATTAGCTTATTTATTTTAAGTTCAATGCACATGTAGGCAGAGAACAATGGCTATTGTGAATTACTGCCGAGTAAACATTGGCTCATGGTGTCGTGTGGCAGGCGCCCATCTTCTCAAGTGATGCACTGGATATTTTCGCAGTTTTCTTGGAAGTTGACGCGTGCGTCCGTGTTTACGTTTCTGGAAAACGGCGAGTTTTTTCGTTTCCGCAAGGTGCAACCCCTCGCACCTAGAGCGGAGTTGGCGATTTTCTCACTCGCTCCGTCCGAGTTCAAAGGACCTGCCTGCTGACGACCGACCGATTTCACTGAAACCTGCCGTGGGCTTCTAATTGATTACTCAACGTATTCGGAAAAGCCTCTTTGAGCCCGCCAACCCGCAACGTAGCCTCCTGGCGTGCTAAGGAAAAATTTCGTATGAACATTCGACGAGTGACAAATTTCCCCGGATAAAACATATATTTTTGAGATAATTTTTCATGACATTTTCTGATATTTTCGATTAAATTGCTAACAAAATTTTCTGAAAAGTTTGAAAAAAAAACATACACGATCCATTCCTTCTCTCTCGAAAGAACGTAACTTCATTTCAATGTTGCCGAATTTTCCCTCGCCAATTGCATATTAGGCAGGAGAATCTTGGGCATTCTTAACTGAAAATTTCACTGATTTTTCCTCAGATTTCCTGCAACAATCGGGAAAATTTGTGATAAAAATTACACAGATGCGGCTTTATGAAATTAATTAATTTTTCGAGTAAATTTGGCGACCTTGGAATGATGTTACGTTTCTTCGTGCGGAAGCCGACGAATTTTCCCAGAAAATTTGCTTTTATTAAAGGAAATGTGGCAACATTCGAATGCTCTTACGGCGTTTCTTCCTATTCTACAATTTTCCTTATCCTTAAAAATTCAGTGTGATAATCATTTTGCACGTGCGCAGAGATGTTTTTTTTCCCTTCCGCCGCTTGTCTTGTCTGAATGCTTCGTTCATCTTCTTTATGGACCACCTGGTCAACCTCTCTGTCACTGCACAAACCAATAAAATCGCTGAAGAAGTTCATCTTATTTGTGGGAAAAATGGGAGTTATGAGAAATCAGTAAGTGCGCAAATATTGTCGTCTTTTCGGACTAAACAGCGTTTAATCCAGGCTCTTCCGCGAGAAAAGCACTTTCATTATCTTCTACACCGATACAAATATTTGTGTTCTTGTGTTACAATATAGGGAGTGAAACACAAACCAACGCAAATTTTGTGTAGATATCGGCACATTTTTCAGTGAATTTAGCGTAGAAAACAATGGAGGGACTGGAACAATGCATTCTTCCAATTGCGATGTTGGCATTCACCACTCGTTTTTTTATTAAATCTCCTCAAGAAAACTAGCTGGCATTTTCTCTTGAAATCGTCAACTGAAGGCTAGGGTTACTTTGTGTTTTACTTCCCGTATTAACCGAACTTCTGTGTTGATATTTCTATTTGTTTACTACGACAATTCCGTCGAATAAAAACGAGCAAGAACATTAACAAGGGATTGATCTCTTACCCGTTGACTTTTCTATCTTTGCGTTAAAGTCTCTCTATAATTTTTGCCGGCTGGGCTGGAGTCACTGGTCCAGAAAAAAAAATATTTCGGGAAACTGAGGATACTTGTGTCATTTTGTGCTCCACATCCTCCCAATACCATCACAATATTTTGATTAATTCGTCCTACAGCACACTCTCTTTCGGTAACAGTGCAGAGGAGATGGTGTGCTATGCTGTAGTTAATCTGACGTTGCACATCGTCGCTCCTCTGACGTAAGGGCGTATCTCAATTTCTACGTGAGCCTTGTTCTCCATATAACTCTACGCTTTCTGGGGCTCATGTTGGAATAAAATTACGCCCTTACGTCGGAAGGTTGACGACATAACCGCCCCCAACGGCGTCAGTGGCGGCCGGATCCTCTCGGCGTGATGCGAGTTCGCGGACAAGAGCAATCGCTCACCACTCACCACTCACCGGTCACCGGTGGAGCGGAGATTGCGAAAAAGAGTTGGCGGGTGCTGACTGCTGAAGCCCCTGCTCGATTAGCTGCATCTCGGCTTCTCAGCACGAGACACGACGTCGCCCTCTGACGTAAGGGCGTATCTTAATTCCAAGATGAGCCCTGGAAAGCATAGTGGTATACGGAGAACAGGGTTCACTTTGAACTTGAGATACGCCCTTTTATCAGAGGAGCGGCGACGAGACACGAGACACTCGCATGCCGCCACGCGGTCCAGAGGAAGTGTGACTCATCGCGTCCGTGGATTCTCCTATTACTCTCTCTCCCCTTACCCCCCTTTCATCTCAATCTCTTGTCGGCATCCGCTGTGTGTGTAGACAATGATAGACAAGAGGTTTTGACAGGCCTCTTGACAACAGGAGAGACTCATATTTGGAATTCATTTTTTGCAATCAGGAACTATAATTTTTAGCTCAACTTAGAAAAAACGTATGTGTTATTAGTTTCCCCATGCAGATAGGTGCTTTTATGATCAGCTTTAGACTGTAGTCCCCAATCGCAAAATGCAGTCCATTTGTGAACATCGACAAAAAAAAGGTATATTAAGTCATGGTGTCTAGGGCTGGGAAAACCCGAGAATAACTGGGATTCTTCAGGGAATGAAAAATTGTATAGGAAAAATCAGGGAATCTATTTCGGAAACTAGAAATCTCTTCTTCTCCCGCCTATAGTTCAAGTTATTGCACCTACTTCGCCATTGTTACTTCTTGATTGACATATTCGAATGTTTAAATTATCATAATAATAGAGAAGCTCTCATTTAACTCATAATCAATTCAGTTTTTACAAAAACAGAAATGTGCACTTGTACAGTTCCAGTTCCTGTCCAGACTTTACCTGATATTTACGTATAATCAGCCAAAACTCAGAAGTTGAATCAGTAAATGAAGAGGATGGGGTTAGTAAAGGAGGGAATTACTGTCGTTTTTGGGCCCACTTTAACAGAATTTCCTCAAGCCTACATTTCTTGTTATTTGAGGGTCTATATTTTACGGAATGCATTATGATTTGGCCAACTTCGGTCTCTTTTCAGATCTAGTTATGACCTGAACATGGGTCTGAAGGCCGATTTTGGCAAATTATGCGGATTTGTCGGCATTTGACCTTGAGCCCGTAAAACTCATGTTTTTCGCCAAAATCGGCCTTCAGACCCATGTCCAGCTCAGTATTAGACCTGAAAGGAGGCCAAAAGTGATCAACGCTCCGTAAAAAATAGACCTTAAACGAACAAAACATTCTAGAGTTGAAGAAATCCAGTTAGGGTGGCCCAAAAAACGACTCTTTTCGGTACCCCTTCTTTTTAAACAACATCCCAAATCTTTCTCGGTAAACTTATAATATGAGAGCAGAATTTCTCAACGTTGAAATTTTGTTCCTTTGTCAACGGAACGGCTATAAGCGAAGTTAGCTTCTGTATTTGCACTTCGGATCAGTTCTGACCGACCCGCGGCGCGTCGCTAAAATTGAGCAACCCCAGTGCAAGTCCACCAACGCGACATCCGAGCGGATTTCCACGCGCGACCAACATAAAAGCAGGGACTCGGAGCAGATTACCAGCTCCGCAAATTACCGAAGAATGTTCGGCCCACGCGGAGCGCGCCGCGCCGGATCGTGAAGTGACGCGCGCCGCGCCGCTTTTGGTCGGTACTGCGCAAGCGCTGTTGTAACTTCCAGCCGCTCTTTAGCAAGTTCCGTTACGCGAACTGACCGGAGTCACATCAGGGTTGGTAGGCGGGATCGCCTCCCCGTAAAACAGCTCAAGTGCCGTGGGGATACCGTGTTAGTTACGGGTTTCTTGCTGATGGTGGATTCGTGATCCCGGGCAAAGGTCCCTGCGAGTCCAGCACGCGCGCGCTTCGGACTGGAGATCAGGGATTAGCGGTTATCTTAATGGATCTGCCGGCGTTTGGCCTAAAGTCCGGCTCCAAGTGGGTGACGACCAGCCGGCACGCTGGCCAGTGACCATTGGGAAACGTCCAGTTACACGGCATTGAAAGAAAAATTGTTTAATTTCAATATTGGGTTTTCATAATCGATAGTGTTTCGTCGTGCTGAGGAAAAACGCAGTATGAACAACCAGATGGTGCCAAACTTCTGTTCATAAACTCAAATTATTTATAAAATGTATTTGTTTTGCGAGACATCAAGTTACTTGCTTGATAGGGACATTTACCTACGAAGATTTCAAGCTACTAATATTGCATTGGTATTTGTGTTTCTGAGCAAAGAGATGAGATCTATTGTAGACAGTAGAAGTCAAAATTGCGAGCAGCTGTGGGGTGAGACTCCTCCGTTCAATGTGATACAATTGTTTCGACTCGGGAGTATGTTGTTGCATCATCCTTATTTGAAGGCGCTTGCCAAAATGCGTCGAAATTTTGCACTGCTCTCCTTACACTGACATATCTTAGCGTGTTATTAAATGTATGTTTACAACATCTAAGAATCTTTCTTTTGAAGAAGCGACCAAAATGAACTTCAGAAATAACTGAAAGGTGCGCGCCCCTTGGTCACCACGCGGCCCGACCCCGAAAGAGCGCAAATTGCCCTCTTAATCGTGCTTCGCGGACACCCAACAATTAGTCTTAAAAGAGCGAGGGAGCTCATTTGGAGACCATCTCCTATCGATAGCCGCAAAAATCGTGTAAATCGGATCCAAGACTGAGGGGTCGAATAGGGAATCTACCTTATGGAATCCGATACATTATTTCTGATTAATCCAATTAAAAAATTTTGAAATTTTGAAATGAGCCCCGACTTTTGAAGTAAGGGCTCCTCTCACTCCTTAAGGGGGAATTTGGGGGCACCAGAACCATAAAATTCGGAAGAACGATTCCCTATTCGTCCCCGCAGTCTTGGACTTATTCCGAATTAAAATACGCGAGAAAAATGCCCCGTACACTGGAAAAAAACACATTGGATCTAGAGTCCAGACTCTTAAAAACATCGACAAGAAAAAATACTCTTGATTCAATCAGATTTAAGCTTAAATCAAGAACCAAGCCTCTTTATTTGAGCGGATTTCCTTTTGATTTAAGCCTAAATCTAATTGAATCAAGAGTCCTTTTTCTTGTCAATGTTTTCACGAGTCTGGACTCTAGATCCAATGTGTTTTTTTTTTTTTTTTTTTTTTACGAAATGGATATTGGATGAAATTTTTTTTTTTTTTTTTTTTTTTCGCAGTGTACGGTAAGTCGCGGGGCTACAGTGTATTGTCTTAAGCTGCAAACTCATAATGGTACGACACATTCAGGAACAAATGAACCGAGACGACGGAACGCGGGAGCCCCAGCGACGTCCCAGCAAATCACGGGGGGACCGGGGACCGGGGACCCCTCCCCCTCCCTTGGGGGCGGGGGCCGGCTTTGACCGCGCCGACAGAGATGAACTCCCTGCAGACGAAACGTCCGCTAGCCTTGAAGATGTTGTAATTGCAAATGTAGACGTATCGCAACTCCCGACCCGCTTTGCATATGCACGCTGCGCCTCCACCGCACTGCACCGGCCGCCTGGTGTAGAAACCGCCTATCCGAGCACGGTATCCGCGTCGCAGTTAGGTGCTTTTTGCCGGCGGCGGCGCGCGGTGAGACATCGACATCGAAGCGCGAATCGGCCCACTGGGCAGGAAGTGAGGACACCCTCCCTCAGGAACCCACCACTCCTCCACCCCCCCCCCCCCCCCCCCGTCTAGGTGAGGGGCGGGAGGCCCGATGCGACACGCCGCGACGCCGATTGCGGTCGATTTAGGCCACGGTCAACTGATGACTCGGATCGGGACTTGTTGAACACTAGATCAAAGGAAGAGGCATTGACTCCACTTCACTCCATATTCAAATTTGAGCTCAATAATGAAAGGTCAAGAATTTAACTGCTGATAAGATGTCAACATGCTCCTCCAGTTGAGATTGCCCCTATAAATTCTATTGGATACATGTATGTATTGAATGAGCTTCACATGCGTAATATGAATATAAATATTTAATATTGACAAGGTGGTAAAATAGTGAGGGGTTTACATTATTTTGCGGGGAAAGCAAGGTTGAAAAATTTCAAAAATGTTCACCTAGAGTAAAAAAAATTGAACTCTGATAAGTATCAGAGTATCTGTGCAAGACTAACAACCACTACTATTACGTCACCGTTTTACCTACAGTTTAGGGCACATTTTTAGTGGTCTATCATGTATGTCATATTTTTATATCACACATCTTTCGGAAAGAGGGGTTTCCGAGGTGGTAGGTGGTCTTCGCAAACAAGTTCAAACCAAGTTCGTAAAGAGTGAGGATTATATGAGGGTGAGAGACTTGTCACCAGACTGCTGTCGTTCGCAATTCTTATTCAGGACATGATGATGAACCATAAAGTCTAATTTTGGTGCGGACCACCCAACAGTTTGACGTAAATCAATAGTTATGAGAAGTTTTGGTAGTAAACCTATCAGATTGGGCGTTGAATTCTGAATTCAAAGTGAAGCGAGTCCTCTAATGATATGCCTTAAACAAATGAATAGGAGGAATTTGCTACGAGCAACTATTACTGCTCTCAAGTCGCCCACTTTGCCCACTTAGACTGTTGAAGGCGAAATGGCCAGAGTGAGCGAGTACTGTTGTGAGCACAGTTCCAGGAGATCACGAACATTTCTCTCAAGGTAAATTAAATTTGCACTAAATGCAAACAAACAAAGAATTCGAAAAATTGCTTTGTTTTACTGCTTTCAACTTAGATTTTGCGCGAAAAACTGGTAGCTTCTTTCTTCTAAAAAAATAATTATTCTGTAAACCATAAAATTTAGCTGAAAGTGCGCAAACGCGAAATATGTCATTTGATCAGTATAAACCCAAACGGTTAATTTTCCAGTTTGCGTACTTTCAGCTTTAAATCGGGATATACAAGTGAGAATTGTTTTAATTGAACAGCTTAAATGTGTGCTTTTTAGTCGCAATGGTTTTGTTTTCTGCAAAAAATGCATAATGTAAAACAAGTATTCCATAGTATATACATATTTGTGTGGCCAATTTGGGACGTTGGTGGCAATATCTGAATTGAGCTTACCTCTTTATAGCATTAGGATCATGTGGAATCATAGGCGGCCAAATGAATTGCTATGGCATAAGGACGAAATCGTTCCACATTCCTTAGGAACACTGTGTATTCGCACATCGACCATTAGGAACTTACACCTATTGCTTGAAGCACCCAAAATTGAGTCTTCACCAATGATCAAATCAATCAAAATTCCTACGAAATAAGTCTCAATGAAAGCAAGTGCATTCCTTGGTGCAGACGCATCCTAACGGACCTTGAGCACTGATGGTTGAAATCAAAATTCCACAACGAACAGACGCGTGAATTTGAGCATCGGCGTAATACCGCATATTTCTGGGATCAAAATTCTGATGCACCGGGCAAAAAAAGCTTATCTCCATTGGGTTATCTCTGGAGATACGCGTTTTCTGCCCTGAGTGTGAGTGCAGCAAGCCGGAGTGCATTCCAGTCAAAACGCCGGCAATGGAGACCATGTTAACACCGCGTTAAAATCACCAAAATGACCCCTCGTCGGTGCTGATTTAACGCCTGCTCAGAGTTTTCGAGTGTTTATTGCCAGTTAAACACGCTATGACAAATGTACCCATCTCGTGTTTCGGCTAGTGTTGTTGAGTCCGGCGCATGGCTACCTCAATTTAAAAGTTCTCAGCTCAGCTATCCTCTGTTGATTAGGAGCTTGCGATTTATTGCCATGTAATTCATGAAAAGCTGCTGAGCTTATTATACTGGCGCTTCGAAAAATTCCTCGAAACTCCGTTAAAAAGAACTTGTGGCTTTTCTTTTCAAGTTTAGTTTTGTCACGTCCTTGCATTCTCTAAAATCCGGTCAAAATTTGGCAGGCTCTTTAGGCGCTTATCGAAGTATGATCGGAGTTTAAAGTTTTAAGTTCTAAAATGTTCACCAAAGTCTAAAAAATCATGTCAGTACAACGACCTAACATTCTTTTTTCTACAGTGAAATATTTTTAGTTGTTACAACCGTGAAAAGAAAAATGAAATTGTTAGTTATTTTGAATGTCATTTTTCCTCCCCATTAGTATTTCCCCTCTCGGCTTCAAGTGATCCACTTTGATATAGGGACGAGATCCGCCACCACGTCGCGCTGCCTCACGGTTTAAGTCTTTTTGAAGCAATAATTATCGTAATGTATAAGATAATGCAAAAAACTGATCCATAACGTGTAGCGGCATTGCAATACTGAGTAAAGTGACGTCAAATTTGTGGAGATTCATTGAAAAATATCGATAGCTACAATAACAGACGTCGCCTTTTGACTCAATGTGTAAGAGAGAGACAGCGTGATAATCACTCTCTCTTACACATTAAGTTAATGTGCAGCGTCCGCTATGGTAGTTTCCGATGTAAATTTTCAACGAATCTTTACGAATTCGATACCCATACTGTTACTGCCCTACTATACTCAATATTAGTGCCGCTACAAACACTGAAAAAAAAGATTGGTAGAATTTACCATTCCTTCACGCTGTATTTCCCACAGCGTGAATTCAAAGTCGATTCTGCCAGAGGAATGGTTATCTGTACTAGTATATAGTAACGTTTACCTTTTTTCTGGCAGAATAGACTCTGAATTGACGCTGTGTGAAATACAACGTGAAGGAATGGTAAATTCTACCGATCTTTTTTTCTCAGTTTACTTTGGCTCAGTTTCTTGCATTTCCTTGTACATTACGGCAATTGTTGTTACTATAAGACAAAAACCGTGGTGGCACAACGTTGTGGTGGATCTCATAAATCATACAGAATCGCCTTTGGGAGGCACTATCATGGCTTAAGTTATAAATCCCAAAGAAACGGTTTTCTTCATCGTTATCACTCCGATTTTTCTCGGTAAAAAGAGCTAATCGACGAAAAAGACACTCAATGGAGCTTTTCCCGCACAACGGAGCGAAAAAAGAACTAGTATCGACTTAAAACAAGTATTCGCAAATTTTCAAATTAGCGTCCGACCATCGGCATCCGCAGTTGCCGATTCGCCCCTAAAAACCGCGTTTTCACCATCAATCCCAAGCGGAAAACTCATAAACTCGGCTAACGAGGAAGCCTCCACGAGCGCGAGTTCCATTAGGAAATGTTAAATGACAGATAATGCGGCCGCGCTAGATAATGGCCGAGTGTCCAAGTCCGAGGCCTCGATACACGGCTTCCGCGCTGCGGCGCGGCGTCTAGAAACACATAAGTGCCATTATCTCCGACCGGTGGCGCATCGGTTTCTTTGTCCGGTGATCGGTGCAGCGGCTCATCGGTGATCGGTGGATTGCCGGACGAGCGCGCATTCTTTCCTTCATCCATCGGCAAGGAATGCTGCCCGGGTAACGGTCCGGTGTTTTTGGCCGCTCTTAAAATAGACCGCATTACGCAAAAATGAGCTACTGGCTCTGGCTCGATTAAGAAAAAGCGTATGAGTATGCTGCCACGTTAAGGAAGAACGTCGTATGAGCCTTCGATAGATGCCAAATTTTTCCGAATAAAGCATGTATTTTTTTAAAAAAAATTATCAGTAATTTTCCTTGAAATTTTCAAACTTCCCAGATCAAATTACAAACAAAATTTTCTTAGAAATTGGAAGACAAATTTTCACAAATTTGCTCGAAAAATTAATGATTTGTCAATGGAAATTTGGCAACGCCTGAAGGCTACGACGTTTTCCTTAGCACGACAGTATGGGCAATTCATCAGTTCAGCAGGAAACTTTCTTCATCCGCCCCTATGTCTGAGGGTAACCTACAGTCTCGGTCGCTTTAACAAAAAATGTGGTCAATCAATCATTTGTTTTTGGCTGAAATGACCGAAAAAAGTAACTGCAAGTAACTCAAGGTAAACATAAAGCATGACAATTTTTATCTGTGCAGTTCAGCACCAGATCAGTTGAATTTTGAGGGAATTGGTCTCTAAGAATCTTGTGGTTACTGTCTCTGTCAGTAATAAAACAGATGCGGTGGCAATTCTTGAAATTTGCAACCTCGCTCATTTATCCATTTAAACGCGTGCATAACAATCGATTCCAAGATCGGTGCAGCACAATCGATATTTTTAATGGATTCAAATGAAGCGAAACCAGTGTTGCTTACTTGCAAACTCGTCATTGAGCGAATGATTCGACGATTGAGAAGATAGACTGGCGTCAAATGCTACGTGCTTGATGGAGGGAGAAGATGGGTCGGTTAGGACTCGGACCAGAATCAATAACTAAATCGTTTTGCCGGCAGGACGACTTGAAGCGCAGGCATGGGCGACATTTGATACAATTTCAGGGCTCAGGTGCGCCGCCGCGTCGGCGAGTCTTAATTTTCCACCGTGGACGTGCTCGAATCCAATTAAGCTCTGCGTTGCCGCGGTTAAAGAACTGGGCAGTTGCTACTGTCTATGGACAATATATTTCAGAGACCTCGCTCAAGAATCTAAGCAATATAATGGGTTAGAGCAAAAGTGAAATTCGAAGGTCAAATCTATTTTTCGATCAAATGATTCCAAAACGGTTTTTTGGTTACGATTAGCTGGATTGCATTTTGCACAGAGGAACCAAGAGCATTTCAGTGTTGCTAAGATTGTGCAACCGTTTTTTACCTTGCAAGTATAAACACTGATTATCTAAACAAGTTTTATTTTTACTCCCAATGAACTATGAATTCAAGACGAAAATTACGTCTGCACAGTAAATTTTTTCCATGATTTCAGTATTTTTTGCAAAGAATATAAGTCGCACAATCCTAGCAAAATTGGAATGCTCCTGATTTCTATTTGCAAAATGTAATCCAACTCACAATATAGAAAAAAGGCTAAGCAAAAAAATGGCACATGTTCTATTGCGACTGAATTACTCAAGTTTTCCTTTTACTAAAAGTACAGGTTTGTGAGATTCGTAGGAAAAGTTTACGAATATCACTATTTTTCAAGAATGGTAAAAAATGGCGCGTGATACATATCATTGTCCGGGATTTTCGTGAATCGTCTCCAAACATGATTTTTTTAACACAAATTTGCCTTTTTTTCTATCGCTGCGTTAAAGTCTCCAAATGTACTGCAAATTGCCTACCCATGCCTCCCTACCTCAGGCATGTTACCTTTCAAACTCTGAAGTGTTTATGCACTTTTAATGGTGGTTTGATGAGCAACTTAAAGAGCATGCAATTCACGGAATGATGAGTGATGAATGTCGGCGTGAGCTCAGACACTGCCTTGTGAAATTTTGCAAATTGTATCAGGTTTGCTGAATCAGGTCCTCAGCTACTCACAATCAGTCTTCAGTCATCATCAGGCAAATGCGCGTGTTGACCTCCGAGAGTAGCTTTCATGGAGGGAAGATAGCATTGTACGTCCCTGAAATGTTCCGTTTCTGCTCCGGTTATGTTTCTCTGCTTACCGAGAGCACAATTTTTTTGGCATTAATTACTCAGTCAAGGCAACAAATTCAGCTAGAAAGTATACAGGAACAATCAATATTTTTCTTCAGATAAAGCAATATAAGTAAAAAAGTGAAGAGGAGTAATTAACATTTTTGCGTGTATTCTTTAAAAACACAATTAAAAAATCGAGGAAGCCCCTCGTCCCTCTGCATCCTTTGCCATGTTGCAATATTGTTTTACTTGATTTTCATTTTATAAAACAATCAATCCCTCTCATTATTGGAGACAATTCCTCGCGGTTTTTTTTTTCAATTAAATTTCCTAAAAATTACATGGGGACACAATACATACTTTTTAATCAATGATTGGCTTAATGCGTGGCTTTCATTAGCATCCGATCATTATCAGATGCAGTAGAGATGCTAGGTGCATCACACAAAAAAATTACGCGATGAAATCACATTAATTTTTGATAGGAGGAAATTGATGAATAGTTGAATACGAAATATTCGTAACTCAAGTTTTATGTACGTGATGCTTCGTCTTTCTTTTCTTCAGGGAGGTTCTTTAAATTTTTACATTTTACAATTTCAATTGATATCGATTCAATCCTACCCGTTTGATGTATCGAATACGATCTATCTGTTTTGTCGCTGAGGGAAACGCAAGGCAACATATGTTTATTTCGGGAGGGCCAGGCGGTGGAAAGGAACATGAGTGACACGTGAATCGGGTGCATTGGAAGTCACGTCATTCGGCGCGGTGACACGTGCCCTGATTGGACGCGCGACCGACGGACGAGCGGCTCGGAAATTATTCTTATTAATTTCATCGCGGTGACAATGCAACGGATGAGCGGGCCCCGCCGAAGTTCCTGGCACATTTTCCACCGATCACGCATCCAGAAGGTGCCCGTCACCGCCCAAAATTATCACTCGGGCCCGCTCCAATTTTCGGGGATATGCGTCCGCATGACGCTGCCAAAGACGTTGCTGCAATGCAATGGTAATCATAGGGAAAGATCTCAGTTTTCATGAAATGCCAACGATTTTCAGGGATTGCGTACGCAACACGCAACAATTATCCAAAAATGTTTTGAGAAACTTTGAAATATGACCTATGATATTTTTTTCAAAATAAAGATTTTACTGTTTCTAAGTAGCTCATGGTATACAGAGTCCAGCGTACAAGTTTTGGAAAAATCATTGGGATTTCATTTAATAATCACGAAAAAAAAATTAAGTGTTGATTTAGCATTTCAATTGTTAAAAAAAGACCCGTCAAGTTTCCAATGCTGATTTTACAATACGAAAATGCTAACACGACATTGACATTTGTTCGTTTTACAGTGGGCGTAGTTAAGTTAGCATTTCTTGAAATGTTAAATCAGCATTTGAAACTTGTCGAACATGTTTTTAACAGTATAAATGCTAAATCAACATTTAATTTTTTTCCGTGAAGGTGTCATATAATTTTGCATCTCTGACTGCGATTTTCTGCATGATGATGATAATCGTCGCAATCAGAGAAGCAAAATTTCATGAAATTTCAAAAAAGGAATCCCAGCGAATCGCAAAATCTATATATCGCAGCAGCTTTTTTGCACGTACTCGAGACGAAACGGTCGAGAGAACGGCGCTATCTGAAAATATTCCGTGCGTTAATGTCTTATCGCCAGCATTTTTGAGCTCAGCACTAATCAGTGTTTACTCTCACCTCGTGTTGTACGTCAATGATACGGATCGCCATCGAATCCGCGAAATTTTATTCCTCGCTGCCCAGTGGCCCTCACCGCGGTGCAAAAATCAAGCGCTCTAGAGAGTTATCATCAGTGCAGGATTGTGTTGCACCATGTCAAATCGAATACAGCTTTTGCATGCCATACGGGTTTGAGATTTAATTGTTTCCCTAATTTGCGTAAAATTTCACGAGAAATCCGACGGTGCCATCGATTTTCTTCGAAAATACTTTCAGCCTCAAAAATTCTTAAAAAAAAAAAAAATAAAAATAAATCGCATATATTTGTAAAACCCTAGACGCAAGAGCTCTCGGCTCTTCGTGTACCATAGGACACGCTACGGTTGTCGATGAAACATAACGACAACGGTGACCGTTTGTTGCTATTATTATATTGTGCTCTCAACGTATTCGACGTTATTTCTATTACTTCTGCACAGCAGTTGAACTAACGAAATAAGTACACTTCAGTAGTGTACCAAGCAACAAAAGCTGCAGTGCGCCGACACTCGGATAATAATTTGCAATGAATACTTCTGAGATAATAAATATTAAAAAATAGAATTTCTAATACTTTATTCATTTGTTTGTTCCAGGTGAGTTCCGTACAAAGCATCTTTTAAGTAGATAGATGCCCTGATTTTTCAGCTGTTATACCCCATCGTGAGTACTTTTTACTGAACATTAGTAGCAAAGAGATACACAACTTTCAAAAAACTACATCGAGGAAAAGAGTTTGGCACACACTGGCCACCGAACTTTCTCGGTCTAGGAAACCGAAGTATTCGGTCCCAGAAACGTAACTGCGATTCAGATTTCCGAAAGTTTCGTTCAGGCAAGTCGAGCTTCGATTCGGCCCACCGGAATTGGATCCTCATGACTAAAATCTTCCGTTGGCAAAACCGAAATATTCGGTGTTCAATTCAATCCAAAATTCAGTCTTTGCAACCGAAGTTTTTCTTCCCAGTGTAGATACCCTGTTCCTTTCCCTTAACTTTTAAGGCTTTTTCCAGCTAGTAAGCTGAAAAAACCTTTGCAAAGTGCTTTTTGTGAGATCGACTACTGTGGGAAGTTGACAGAAAACTTGATTCGCCATCGTTTTCTTGACATTCCATGTAGAAACTTGTGCTTGACTTGAAAATGCCCACTGATTCGTGCAAGAGTTTCATTTCTATGGTCACATTTGTCGTCCTTCCTAAATAGCTTCTCCCCTTATGAGGCCCCATTTAGTTTACAGAGTGATTAAGAGAGGTCCAAGCAGATCCTCAACATAATATCATAAACATGTCAAAAATGATATTTTTTCCAACTTGAGTAAAATTCAGCAGTATAACTTCTGAAATGTGTCTCTATAAAGAATAACAATGTTTTGCCATAATGCCAAAAATACAAAATACAGCGGAAGAAATTCGTATGATATTGACGAACATTAAGGTAGGTGGGAACCTACCTTAAAATTGACAAAGCTCGCAATTTACTTTCTTCCGTATTTTGTATTTTTTTATAGTGGTAAATCATTTCAATCCCTTTCAAAGATCTACTTTTAAAGTCATACTGTTAGGTACTCAAGGTTTGAAAAAAAAGTCCTTTTTATGATGCTATTCTGATGCGTTCTTTGAACCCTCCTAAGTCACTATGTAGACCACTTTGGAAAGGAAAAGAGCTGTTTGTGGAGCGACTTCATCGTCGCTTCCTTCAAAGTTCACACACCTTCAACGTTCCTGTCCCCGAAAGTTCAGATCACAAGACTCATGTTCCCATTCGGGGAAATGTTCGAAGTCGGGTCCCCAAAGTCAGCTACTTTTGTCGAGCAACAATGCGGCTACAAGATGTCGTCGTGGTTAAGAGTCGGAACCGACGATTTAATTCGTGTATCCTGGATCTCGTCTCATTTATCTCGGGGCCCGTTCGGTTGACCACGGATCGCGTTGGACGAGGGCCCCGGATGGTCAAAAGCGATTTTTCACTTTCGTCCGCGGCCAGAGCGGGAACCGTTTAGCGGGGAGATTAAATTATTTCACTTTATCACCCATCTCGGCCCATCGCGGCCGTGTCGTGTATGTTTCAATTAATGTCCGCTAAGTGTTTTGACTAATCGAGTCGATTCTCACTCCTGACTCCTTCGCCTTCCCGCTCATCTATCATGACCGGTCCGAGAATCCCTATCTTTTCCTCCGGTTGTATTCGTGTCGAGCTAAAACTTCAGGTGTTTTATTAAGTATGCTTTCCCGACTGAAAAATGAAACTGAAAGTTTTCTAAAGACGAAGCTGTTGTAATATCGCATATAAGAGCGTCCTCTGGAAGAATACTAGGGGCCGTATTCATAGTTGAGGGGCTTGAAGGACAAGGCACATGAGTGCAGGTAGAAAGTCAAAGGCAATTCTCGAATTGTGTGAATTTATGGCAAAGAGTCTACAAGTTTTCAACATTTTGGGAAAAATAACTTATCAAATGTACGAACTTTCCTTGCCCCTGCTTCTTTAAATGATATGCACGTAATTAAAAGTCAAAATTATAAAAATTCTATGACACGTTGAAAATTTCAAGAGAAATTATCGTTCAGGGAATTAAAATTGTTCAAAATACTACTGTATAATGCCCATTTTTCAGAGAATTGTTTCTAACATGAGCAATGAATAATTTTGCTCAAAATTTGGAGAGGAATCAGAATTTCAACCCAAACGTAAATATTTAACAATTTGCCTAAATATTTGACAAACCTCTTGATTTTACTATTCGCCCACAACTGGTACACCCTCACAATCCCCTTATGTAAAATCAGCAGATTTGAATGTAAACAAGACAACGCGGACGTCACCCAATGAGGAGGTCGCGCGTGGGTGGAGACAGGAGATGGAGAGGGCCAAAGAGAAACCGTGTTATTAAAGGCGGAAAAAAAATCAGGCGGCAAAACGCGGGCCGCGGCGCGCGGCGCGTCGCATCGGCTGAAAAGTGTAGCGAAACTCGTCTATGCGTGCGTGCGAGTGCGCGAGGCTCAGTCAACACGAGCTTGCATACGGGCACTTTAATTAATGAGTTGGCATTAAATTAATAAAAGCGGCGAGGGAGCCGACCGCGCGGGGGGAGCGGGGGGAAGCGTAATTATTTATTTGAAAACGAGAAAATTTCCCAAGACAGTTTTCTCACGTCGCTCGCAGCGGGGTTAACGCTTGCCCTGGATTTTATAAATTGTGCGCCGCGCTCAGATCCGAGTCCCTGATAATCATATCATTTCGGTGCACAAACACTATTATCATAACATCCTCCTTTCTACGCCCGCCCCCTCCACCTGGGCTCCTCAATCTGGGGTAGCTTTCTTGGAGGGGGCGGGGGGCGCTTGGACTTCCACCTCGGACGACTAATTAGCTTCGCGATTACATGCTCTAGAATGTCTGTCTCCCCTCCGAGAGCTACTTTCTTTCCTGCTCGGATTTATATGGAGGCACGCAACGGCGTCAGTAAAAACTCGGGTCTGCAATGTAGTGAAATACATTTCACTCCAACAGAAATGTTGGTGTGAAATCCGCAGCCTGATTATTGTAATAGATAGGCAAAGCGATAGACAAAAAGGACGAAGAGGAAATGGAGCGATCTTATTGGCGGAGGTGGGTGGTTGCAATGGACGCAGGAGGTAAGTAATGGAGTAACTATGGTAGCCCACGAGAGAACTTGAAGTTTTTTGGCTGCAGGTGCTTAGACACAAAGCCACTAAATAGCAGAAAAAAAACAAAAAAACTTGTAGTTAGTCCATCATTTTCCTCCGTTTTCCATTGGAACCACCCGCTTCCACCAATATACATATAGGATCGCTAAATTTTCAGTCTGTCTTATTAGTCGATAGCTTTATCCATCAGTTTCAATAATCAGTCCATCAAAGTGCATTTCATGAGAAACCATTGCATTGCAAATAATCCGATTCACGTTCAATTTATCAAAATTGTCCTCCTCCACTAATTTATGCAACTTTTAAACTTGTCAAGACCAGTTCAGTATACAGCAAATATACTTTTCTAGAATGAGTGTTGTTGATTTTACAAACTTGCGTTTATGTCATTTAACCTCAGTGGACAGCTAAAATCCTCCTCATAGAGAGAAAACCCGTTCAAGCAATATTTTCTTTCAAAGAGATTTGCTGTTTGGTGCAAAACTAATTACGACATATCAGAGAGTTGTAACAAGCAATGCGCCAAACAGTATGTCTCTGTGAGGGTAAATTGTGCACGCATGGGCCTTCTCTCTATCTCTATGTAATGAGGATTCAAGTTTTATACTGAAGTTAACCGCACGTTAGTAAATTCACCTATACTCTGTCATCTAAAAAAACTCGTTCCTTGAACGGAGAACCGCAATCTGTCCGCAGTAAATACCCTTCTACTTTAGGCTATCTTAAATTCTCTTTTGGAGCGATTTGACCAGCTTCAAACGTCCCCATGAAGTCAAGCTGAATTTCGGACCATTTTATTAGAGCGCGTCGCGCCCCATTTACAAATTGTCTTGACATCAATTTGTTTCTTTTGGCGTGATCATGGTCTCCGGAGCAGTCGCAGGTCGTCGTATGATTAATGATGTCCCGATGAACCTTTGAGACCACTCATCCACATGCCTTCCAACTTGTACCATGCTGTGAACTGTATTATGAACCGTTACTTTCTTCCACCGATATAAGTTTTAGTGTGTCTGATCATTCGACTCACGGCACATAATGCAGCCAATCGATTTGGCTTGCTGAAAATATTAATAAATTACTGAAAATCCTGATTTTGCAATGGTACCAAGGAGGTCAAATGGACTAAATTTTGCATTGAGGACCTACAATTTCTGGCTAATATGTAAAAACACTTGTTTGCGTAAGGAAATCACTGGTCCATGCGTGGTTTCTAGACTGAGCTACAAACCGTAGCTCCTATATAATTGCAAAGTGTAGTCCAAATCTATCAAGAAAAAGTTTAAAGCGGATCCCATTTTGCAATTAGGAACTGCAATTTATAGCTCATCCGTGAAAACACGCATATGGATGGGGAAACTGCTAGTGCATACGTTGATTGTAAACTGAGCCAGCAAGTGTTTGTCAAAATAATACTTTGTGGCTAATTCCCATAAAGCCTCATTTTTTTAAAATGAAGATTTTTCATCTTCAATATTTTGTTTCTAATTTACATTTTTGCGCGGTAATTTTATTCAAATTTTCAAGAAATTTCCTAAGAGTAGTGGCATCGATATCACAATTCTGAATTTTTTGGTGTACCAAAACCATCTTTCTCATAGAGAATCAATATATTCCCATCGAATTTCACAGAAAAGGAACAAAATGTGCTTGACACAGTTTACATTTATATCAGTTAATTTAAAAATCTAAATTTTCGTATATACACCCATATTCCAAATTCTCTGTAAAGACGGTAAGAGCCTGTGACGCTGAATGTCTTAAAATATATTAACTAACTAACTAATTACAGACACAATTTGTTTCTCTAGTGACAATATAGTTTCACAAACGCTCTCAGTCTAAACCACCCAACAAATTTTCTTTCGGTTTAGGCAGCAAGAGATTTCAGTTTTCGCGTTATCTCTTCTTCATTAAAAATGGCCTCTTTGCGTCGTTCCGGAGATAAACGCGTGTTTCGATTGTCTAAAGCCACGGAAACAATGGGCTAGGCGAAGAAAAAAATTGAAAAATACAGAAAAAATAAAAATTCAAATGGCCGATAGTAGCAACACTTAGCCGGAGTTGAAGGTCAAATTTAAAATAATTTTCCATTGTTTCCAGGGCTGTAAAAACGCTTCTGAATAAATCAGCCTCACAGCAAACAGATAATGAGCAACGTTAAGCAAAAATTTTACCTAAAATTGCTTTCCGCGTACTTCCAGTGCTACCGGTCAATACAGAATGGTAGAACGTCAATCCAGAGGTAGAACGTCATAAGAGCATTTGAATTTTGCATCATTTCCTGCCATAAAATATAAATTATTTTTAAGAAAGGGGCTGATATTTTCACAATAAATTTTTAGCTCCGGTGAATGAAATTCCGTATGAATCTCCAAAAATTAAAAGTAAAATTCGCAAGTTCTCCAGAATATTCGTGTTTTATCGAAATCGATTTTGCAACATTCGAATGTTGGTAATACGCTTTTCCTCTAATAAAGCAGAATAAATGAGGAACTTGGAAGTTTTCGGTAAATATTCATTTGAGATTATTTCCAATTCCTCGACAATAGCCTAATGCTTCAAAGATTTTCTCATGATGGCCTGGTGGATTTTTTTCAGATTACAGACCCGCCCATTCTGTTCAAATCTAGGTACTCTAGTGAAAGTCGTTCACAGTGAAACATTTTGTAACATGTTTCCAGTGTAAAGTTTATCGATGGTGAAACTGCAGATATGCGTATCTCGGTTTGCGGCGTTGCAAACTTCCTATTATTTTTTATTTTCTACATAAAAACCGACTTAAAGTCATTTCTTGAAAACTCCAATCATTTTTCCTCTATATGTGAGGAATATTCTGTGAAAATTTGAAGGCATAATATATTTTGAGTATTCTCTAAAAAAATAAGATAAGAGCGAAACTTTTGAAATATCGCAGTCGAGATACGCGTTTTTGCAGTTTCACGGTCCTTACATCCGCTATTGCAGGAGGGTAGCGAATTAGGCGTAATCCATAGAGGCAGAGACAAGATATGTTTTCCAAAATTTTCGGCCTGACCCAAAGCCAGATGCGAGGCGGCTCACGTAACAATATTGCCTCGAAACATATCGTGCTCACCGAGATATAAGCGGCAAATTGAATGGTTCAAGGCAACCCTGCACAAGACCCTGAGTCGTAATTAATTAAGTTTATGCAATTAAAAGTGTTTCGGTGCAAGAGCGGTTAGCATGAAAGGCGCGCGCAAAAAGGAACCGCGTAAGACCAGAAGGTCGCCGTATCAGCCTTTGTAGCATGGCGGTGTTGTACTGCGATGAATGGACTGTTCAGTGTTGCCGTAACGTCGAACTAATGTAATCACAGACAATCATTGCTGGAGTCCACTTCATAAGTTTACACGCACTCCTAAACTGCGACAGTAGATTGTCTGACGTCAAATTGAAGAATCAATATGGAGGATCTTCTTTCGCAGTCTAAAAGGGTGTAAACTTATTCGGCGTGGACTCCACAAGCTCTTTGACCCCCTGAATTTCCATTTTTTGTCTCAGTTTGTTCGATCCTTCCACTAGACCGCTATCCATGCGCACGTAACAAGTCAAATTATTTTACTGAACTTTGGTTTGATTTTTTGCAAAACGAAACTCACAACTTGTTGAGCATCTTCCTAGTGACAATTGAATGTTGGAGTCCTGAAAGTAGGACTTTCTACCATTGCCGAGATACCAATGAAGTCTCCCTTCATCTCTGGTTATAGTTCTTTTTTCTCATCTTAGAGGGCGCTAGCCGTTCGTTTTCTGGAAAGGGTTCTCATAAATTTAACCGAAAACTTAAGAATTTTGATCTTGGATTTTTGTCATGGACGTCATGTCTCTCTCAATTTTTGAGCTTTCAGGGTCAAACTTGCGCCAAAATTTCCAAATTCTTTCTGTATCCAGTGGCAATACTTACTCAAATTTGAATTTTCTGAAGATGAGATACCTTTTGACAGACTCGCTCATATATCGTCGTTTCCCTCACGAAAGGACGTAATTACATCTCAATGTTGCCAAATTTCCTCTGGCAAATTACAATTCTACAAGGAGAATCTATCGCGTTTCGAACTGAAAATTTTTCTCATTTTTCTCCCGATCTCACGCAAAACTCTGAATAAATCCCAGTGATATTCTCGTAAAAAATTGAATTGTTTGAGTGAATTTCTCAACCTTCGAGTGTAGTTACGTTCCTTCGTTCGGGAAACGACGATATTGTCCCTGATCGCACCTGTACCCCCGAAACCTGAATTCGCCGACGGGGGCGAGATGGGCGCGGAATGCCCCCGGGAGGAAAAATGCAAAATTAAGCGAGGAATCGCTATCAGAATTTACACGCGTGTAGCGCGGTGTTTATCTTTAGAGCTCATCTCTTATTCTAATACCCGGGTTCATTTCCTGTGACGTCAGAGTCGTCATGAAATACGGCTTCCGGATCAACTCGGGTGTGCAGCGCGCGGCAGCCCCAGTTCTCACAGCCGAGGGCCCCGTCCCCGTCGGCCCCGGGGCCTCCTCCTTCAGCTTTCGAAAGAAAATCAGTCACTAGACCCGCGCCGCCGAGTGGCATTAGCGCTGGTACTGTTATTTTTCGCCTCCGCGCAGCGCCCCTGTGGGAAAAATGAAGGAAAAAAATACCGCTATAATGAATTCAATTCCCACACCGCGAAAATTTACCAGGAAAATATCCTCGCTCGCAACAATCAGGGCGCTCGCCAACTCGGATCCGATAACGGTGGTGACCTTGAACCGAGCGAATATCGGCAAATTTTGAGGCAGTGGTGTCATGGGGGGGATGAGAGTAGGCTCCAGCGGGCCGATTATTGAAATTGATAGGCAAAGGTGATAGACAAAGAAGACAGAAGGGATATGGGGGATCTTGTAGGTGGAAGCAGACGAAGAATGCAATGGACGCGAAGAATAGAATAGATAATGGTAACCTATGAGAGACCCTATAATCAGCTCATCATTTTCTCCCTTAGTCTATAGGAACCGACCATTTCAACCAATAGGGTCGCTCCGCACTACCTGTGTCTTCTTAGACTATCGTTTTGTCTATCCGATTCAATAGTAGTAAGTGTTAAAAAGCATAATTACATTCCAAGTTTGGAAAATTTCCTCCTGCAAATTTGATTTCCATCAGGGACTCATGGATGCTTCTAACTAATTATCTCACCGATTTTTCACCTAATTCAACACAAAAATCATCACGATTTCGGGCAAAATTCACGGAGCCAAAACCTTTTTTTTTTTAAAAAAAAAAAATCAATTATCCGAGTAACATTTTCAATCCTGGAATGAAGCAACCTTCCCTTTTCTGGCAACGATCAATGTGTATTTTCTGTAGTACACTGTTTGAAGCGGGGTTGCTTAAAAATGCGCAAAATTACACACGTTAGCACAACTTACGAGTGAATTTCCAAATTTGCCGATACGATCATAGTGATTTAAATTTCATCTTCCCTCAGAGACAACTCCTCTTGTTGCTCTAGGAAAAATTTGCAACATACCCATCGAAAATTCCTTGGGACTTGAAACTTCCAACTAGTATAGTATGACATTTTCGATAGTAATCAAAATCGGCGTCCAATTTCGCAGAGACCGTTAACAAAGTGTAATTCTTAGACGCTATGTTTCCATGCGAATCCGTTAGAATAAACACCCTTTTACAAACGGAGGAAAAACATCAAAAGCTACCAAATGACGCATTGTTGAAGCGCAAAGTGATGAATGTCAAAGTTACGGCCACGATGGGAGAGGACGGTGCTCTGGCGAACTGCGGTCAGCTGGATGCGCTCATGACTGGGTTGGCTCCATTTAGCTCATTAATTCGAACCATTGTTCAATTGTCACTCCTAAATACCTACGGAAGAATAAAAAAAAATCCTCTCGAATTCGGTCAATGTAACAACATTAGCCGTGAATCTACCGCCACTCCTGTTCTCTCATCCCGTATCAGTTACGGGATTTGTGTTGTTTTGCTACTTCGACCCTATTTTGATGCGATTAAGTGAATGGGATGTATGTATATTTGGACAGATTCATGATCTGTCTAACTGCATTCTGGTTGCCTGATTGCCTCTCATGTTTAATTTTCTCAATCGGATGGTCACCCGTTTCCCTTGAAATGGCCAAAAATTGGTGTTTCCAATGAAATACTTCGATTCTTCCCTTTTTCCGTCGCTGTTTCGAGCACTTCCGATTGCAATTTCGAAATTTCTTCTTGCGTGCAGATGCTTCTATCTATAAGTATTACTAAACCGTAAAAAAGTGAAAATAGAAAAAAACCCGAGTCGGTGTGTTTTAGAACTCACTGATTCATGTATGTGCGTTGTTCACTATACCTCGCCATTGCCATTTGTGAGGTTCATGCGTATCCGTGAGCGATTTCCTTCGACGTTTCGAAATTGAGCCGAATATATACGTCATGATATCTTCGAAATCGGTGGATTCACTCAGCAATGTATGATACAAATGTTTTAACTCTGGTGTGAGCGGCAAAGTATCATGCGAGGTTGAAGGCGTTTCAACTCGTGACAACAGTTAGAGCCTTCGACAACGCGTGATTCGTATACGGATCATGTAAACTCGAATCCCTCCCGTTATTTCTTACACCACGAGTCAGGATCCACCAAGAAACAATGTATTTGAAGGAACATTTGCAAATAATCCTTACTGTTTCCATAAAAGTCTTCTCGACTAAATGCGAGGCAGTATACCTCATGAATTTTCAAAAAGCGAAGGATTCCGCACGACAATTTATGATACAAATATTTTAACTCTAGTGTGAGCGGTGAAATATTACGCAAGACTGAAGGCGTTTTCGACTGATGACAACATTTTGACATAGCTCCCATGAACGCATCTCATGAATTTTCAAAAAGCGAGGGATTCCGCACGACAATTTATGATACAAATATTTTAACTCCGGTGTGAGCGGTGAAGTATCACGCAAGACTGAAGGCGTTTCCGACTGGTGACAACATTTTGACATAGCTTACATCAACGCGTGCCTCGTACACAGATCGTGTAAAGCGATTGTGTACCCTGTACCCTCCCGTTATTTCTTTGAAGACGCGGCAGCATTTACCCAGATACAATACATTTGAATGAACATTCGGAAAATAATATGCTAACACTGCAGTGGCAAGGAGAAACGCCGTATGAACCCTCCGACATTACCAAATCTCCTTTGATGACAAATTTTCCTGGTAATATTATTCTTCAAACTCTTCAGAAAATGTTGCTCGCAATTTTACTTACACTGGAGAAGAAGAAGAAGAAGAAAAAAAAAACATTGGATCCAGAGTCCAGACTCATGAAAACATTGACAAGAAAAAATACTCTTGATTCAATCGGATTTTAGCTTGAATTAAAACGAAATCCGCTTCAATTAAGAGGCTTGGTTCTTGATTTAAGCTAGATTCTGATTGAATCAAGAGTACTTTTTCTTGTCGATGTTTTTAAGAGTTTGGACTCTAGATCCAATGTGTTGTTTTCCAGTGTAAAGTTCCGGCCAAATATTCGTAATTTTCTGCCAGTATAATTATTATATCGGATGAAATCCGTCAACTCTTGAAGGTTCGTTCAACGTTCTTCCTTAGTACAGCAGAACAGTTCCTCGAGGGATGTCTCCGATGGAATCCCGCGACCGGTCATGCAGAGCCCAATCGAAGACTCGAACTTCGCCATCGGCGCGGCAGCTCGCGGCGAGTCCCGCGAAAGATGGCGGCGTTTCTTCATTTCCGGCGCGGTGACAGCGTCAACGTGTAAAGTGAATCGCGAGTCGAGAGCCGAGGCTTATATAAGTATGCAACAGTAAATATAATTACTGCAGCGAAATAATGCGCGGGGCCTTATTTCCATAATCACGAGCCGCCGGGCAGAAGGCCCCCCGGAGGGGGGAAAAGAAAAGAAAAAAAACAAAACACGCGTGGGAGTTTTCTTATGGGAACTGGGAAAAAATAAAAAAGCCGCTGCCCCATTCACGGCGATGGGGCCGAGATTGTGCAAAAGAGCGCGCTGCAGCAACAGCCAACGCTCGCCGAGCAACAGTAACCCGTCACCAATAAAAACAGTAACACTTACGAGTCATTAGAATAACGATTATAAAAATAGTTAATATTATAATGGCCGCTACCATAGTTAATGACTGCCCATCGCGGGTAATAGCTCTTAATGACGCTCGCTGAGCCCCGTGCACGTGAGGCGAAAGGTCATTTTTATTAAGCGAGTGCGTATTTTTTTATCCGCGCTTAGTCTTCCGGAGGACGTCATCGGTGTCGTTCGTTTTCCCGCGCGGAGATAGTTTTCGAATAAAATATTTATAAGATACAATAAACATATTTCGGTGAAATACTTTCTCTTGTGATTCTTTGCTTTCTCACGTGCGGTGAAACAATTACAGTGTAGTGGTTAAGAGTACTCCTTGGACAATGACCGACATCATTTTCGCCCCGCTGTAATCAGTGAGTAATTTCAAACGCCCTTATATCAGCAGCTTTTTCAAAACTCTCCACCCACTTGATATTTTCGATGATATTTCTGTGTTTGTGCTACTCGGCCTCAGTCCCTGATAATTTGAAAGGCCGCGAGTATGGATGTGTCTATTGCCTTGATGTTTAAGGACAATAAATAAAAAGTCTATAGATGGTTGTAGGTTTCTTACGGAATATAGACCGAATAATCATAAAAAAGGTTTGTTTGTAACCGGTTGCTTGTCGTTTCCCGTTTCCTAACGTTTTTTTGCAAATTTTTCTTGGTCCGTAAACTCGTGTGTGTCTTTCTGTTTTTAAAGTGTGTTCATGATTGAGAAAATTCTGGTTTCATAGTAATGGTCAGAAATAATGATTGAAAATCATGGATTATACACAATTTCTGAAAAATGAAATCAACACCTACATAGCCACGCAAAAACGAGACCTGAGACTTATGTTACTTTTACAAACATCATCCGCTAACCCAAGTTTTCAATATCCAGAAATGTATTAAAATATAAACACATTTGGAAAACTTTCACGCGCTTATCATTTAAAACATATACTACCATTCTTGACGATCCAAGAAAGCACTCACAATTGCATTCAGCGTTATAAGAGACAATTTATCTATAAATCTGGCGCAGTAAACTCTGAATGTAAGAGTATTTTAACTTTAAACGTACCGCCCACAAAATTTTCTTGAAGCTCGATAAGAACTTTATATGAGGAGCTGCACCTTACATGGTAAAATTTATACTAGAAGAGGGAAGTTATACATTTCCTGAGACTCGTGGTCTAAAATTATAAGATGATAACCGTCTACGATGATGCCAAAAGATACTCGTGAGTGAGTGTACATCGCTGGACTAAAAAGTGACCCATATTTTCGTTATTTTAGTTATCTTTTCTTCAAATTTCATGCAAGCTACTGAATTTTTTTTAATCACACCCGTCAGACATTTTTACTCTAAAATTTAAATGTGATACTGATTCATCAACAGTCAAACCTTGGTTACGGTTTTCGTTTCATCGAAGTAAACTTCCGTTGAAAAGTGTGATCATGAAAGGGTAGTTCAGAGAGTCTGGTCCCACTCAATATCAAATATTTTGCCGGATAGAAATTTCTTTTTGCAAGTTTTGCAATTTGTTTACTTATTCGCACCCCCTCCCCTCAACGTTTACTTTTAAATCGTTGCACTTTTGATCCAAAATGATCACTGTGGAGAAAAGACTTTTTTCCATAACGAGCCGTGTGCGCGATGTTTACCTCTGTTTACTGGTTTCGTTCATAAGAGGAGAGAACCTCATAAATCCTTTATACTTGGTAAAGATTGTCAATTGTCAATTACTGCAAAAAACGCTGTGACGGAGAAGACAAACCAGTGCAATTTTTGTTCCGACTGGAACATAGAAACTACGTCGCAAGTACAGGGAAAAACTGAAACCGTTAAAGGAGTCATTACTTAAACGTGAAAACGGAAAGACGGAGGAGTCTGAGAGAGAGAAAAAAAAAGTAAAAAATAAAAAAAAACCGTCGAGCGGAATCAACCTTTGGTTCCACCTTTTTTTGGCCTAAATTCCATGTTTCAAAATCCAACTCCGCCTCGGCACAGACGGAACGCATCCTGCATAAAAGTATCTTTTTCTACAGTCACCAAACGAAAACCACTTAACTTTCTCAGGACCTCCGGGTAAATGCGCGGTTTTTGCCGAAGACGGCGATTTTCGCCTCTCATTTGGTTTTTCTTTTATCTCCGTCATCGTTGCGAGCGTTCCGCGGAATGCAGTCCGTCCCGCGGAACGTTCCACGAAATCCGCCATTCCTGCGTCGCCATTTCGAAAGGGATAATCACACATTTACGCCGGCTTTTGCGAGGGTTTTTAATGTTTCGGCAACAAGGCCGGCGCTTCATAGTTTTGCTGAAAAATCGCATTCCTTCCACATATTTATTCGAAGCTAGGCTGATTGAGAGTGTGTTGGTTTGGGGCTTACACGGACACACACACACTAGAGCTATGTATCTACCGGGTGAGGGTTGCGGGGGTGCTTGTAAGGAGGAACCTGGGAGTCCTAGAGTAAAACTGATCCTGCAGACAGTCCACCGTAGTTGCCATTTTTCAGATTTTCCGTAAACAAATGAAAAGGAAGGACAATAGAAATCGTGGATTGGCAAACTTGAAAAATATTAGATTTTTTAAGAAACTATAGAATCAAACTACCTCATGTGAGAATCCACAGACGTAAATTATGAAAGCAACTAAGCTAATACTCAAACTACAAAAGATTCAGCAAGTATTTTTTGGTTTTTGTTTTTATTTAATCTAGATATACTTTGACTACATTTTGCAAATTAGGAACTAAAATTTTTGGCTCATCTGCAAAAACACTCATGTGGATAGGAAAACGAAAAGTGCATACGTTGCTTCTAAACTAAGCTAGAAACTGTGGCTCTTTATTGCAAAAAGTCCAATTGGTCAGTGGCACCTATATTTTATTCATTTCCTGAAGGTACAGAGTGAACCAAGCTTTTAGGACTTGATCCAGTTTTTCTTTATCCCTAAATGGCAAGAAAACCCTGTTTTGAAAACGTCAAAAATTGGACCTGCTTGAAACGATATTTTTGGCGGGTGTGGATGGCGTAGCAAGGCGGCGAAAATCGCGTTTTCTGATTGGTTGAATTCGTCTTCGGACGTCGCATTGCTGAGTCAACTTTGATTGGCTTTTGATCGGTCGGATCTTGATCAGTTTTTTTCTCCTTTCAGAAATTATTTTTGAACTTTTTATTGAACTTTTCGGGTTTTTTTCGAAACTTTACTTCAGTTTAACTATACTAAAAACTGCAAAAATCCCTTGTCACCGGTCTATCACCCTTATTAGTCTACCAAGGACGTAACTCGCAACAAAATGCCAAAAAAATGAATCAAATTAACATTTTAAGCCTGAATGAGACCTCAGCATCAACAGGCCGATTATTGAAATTGATAGACAAAGCTATAGACAAAGAAGACGTAGGAATCATAGAGCTATCGTATTGAACGAAACGGATGGTTGTTATAGACAAAGGGGGAAAATGATGGACTAACTACAGGACCTCTCGTGGGTGACCGTTAGTTAGTCTATTATTTACCTCCTTTGTCCATCGCAACCACCTGCTTCCACCAATAGGATCCCTCTATATCCTTTTTCTGTTCTTTGTCTATTGCTTTGTCTATCAATTTCAATAATCAGTCCGCTGATGTCCTTAGCTTGATGTTTTCAATAATCAGAGCACTTAATAAATAAAATTAAAAAAAATAAATAAAAAAAATAAATAAAATAAATAAAATTAGATTTAATAATTTGCCTGAACAAACCACCCAAAATTAAGATTCAAATAAGTCTTAAATAAAATTTATAAATTCTAGAAATTTTTTCAACAATAATTACACCACACATGTAAGCCAAAAGAATTACAGTATATTTATCTCTTTATTTTTATTTATTTTGATTATTAATATTTTAGGTTTGGTTCCTTATATTTTCTCTTGTTCTGCACATTTTGTGTTTTCTGTTAGTTTTGGATTTCCTTTTTGGTTGGGTTTTTTAATTTTGGGTTGATTTAACTTTAATAATAAATGTTTTTCTCATTTAGTTCCTTTGGGTACTCCTTTAATTTTAATCTCTTTTATAGTATTAATCGAGACTGTGAGAAGGTTAATTACCAAAGAAAGTTGGCTCCGTTTGGCTACACGAGCGGCGCTAAAATGAGAGGTCCACAGGAGGGGCAACGCTGGTCCGAGGGACTTGTGTATCTCATCGCGGGCGCATGAATCATTTTGCCCGGTCGCGTCGCGTCGCCGGGATAATATAAATCGACACGACACAGGAATAGCGACATTCATAACCTACCGGCCAAATAGATACCTGCCCCCGATTAAGATAGTCGCCGATGACGGTAGTGCCAACGTTGCCGCCAACACGCCGGGGAAAATTTCCACACGTTTGTAACCCTGTTTCCCCTCATTCAAGACAACCGATTCCTGTGCGTCAAACTAGAGTACCTACATAGGAAGAGTATGGACATGTCGAAAATTTTGAGGTTAAGTGATGGAGCTCTTAGGGCCCAAAAGGGTGGGCCCTATCTATGAATTCAAATTATCCAGAGTGATTTATAATCACAATTGTTGGAAACTGTCGTTGGTGAAGCACGTTTTTTACTTAGTTTTTGCATAAATTTACTCATTTTTGCGAAATCATGCTGACTTATGAATTTTCTTGTCCATTTTCGTTTGATATTGGAGTCTAAAGATTGATTAAGTCATTTTTCGTTTTCAAAGGTTACCTACCCTTTTGGGCCCTAAGAGCCACATATTTCGAGATGTCCATACTCTCCCTATACAGGTACTCTACGTCAAACTATATGTATCAATAAAGCGAATTTTACTTAGAGGTTCGGTACTACTTTTCCGCCCGAACCTCCCAGCTGCCGTTTCATTTGTGTTCGGAACCTTCGATTCGATGACTGTCCAGTCGCAACGTTGGTGCGTGATTTTGGTGTCACCTCGCGAGGTAATCCTAAGAAAGGTCCGATCTATCGAAAACGAACGGATCTGATTGGTCGAATCTGTCGGCAACGGTGCCCACTAGTGTTGATGGTCGATGAGACAAAACCGGGCAGAACTTCCAAAAGAGGTTCCGAACTTTGAATACAATTCGCTTATCGATATGACAGTTTAGAAAAAGGGGGTCTCTTACCACTAGAACTTAAAAACGGCTCATTGACTAATGCTCTATGGTTTATCTTGTAGGACTTTACTGTTCTGACTTCTGAAACCTTCATCAAATTTACAATGGACTCATTTGAAATCTATGTCAACTCTGCTAAAAACGATCATATTGGTACCATGATGAGTTTATGTTGTACATGGTCCGTTTCGGACCACGTCTACGAACTACCATGTTGGTCAGTGTCGGTCAATTTTATCAATTTGATGCCGTATTGGTAATTTGTTGTTTCCGGTCGGAGTGTGGGCTACGATACGTATTCTAATCGATGCGCGAATGATAAGGAAACCAAGTGAACGTTTTGAATTTGGTCAAACTACTGCGAGCAACTATTACTGCTCTGAAGCTGCTGAAATTGCATGCTCGAGTTTTGAAGGCGAACTGGTAGGAATGCGGATCACCACGATAAGAGCACTAATTGATGCGCGAATGATACGGAGACTAATAAGTATGGTTGGCGACTCAAAAAGCCACTAAATTTTCAGCATCAGCACGGAGACTTGAACGAATGAGTGTGAAGAGTATCGCAACTGAGCATAAAATTTCGAAGCAAGAAATCTTAATACTTACATCTTTCGAACTTGGCCAAACCACTGCGAGCAACTATTACTGCTCCGAAGTCGCTCAAATTGCGTGCCTCAGTTTTGAAGGCGAACTTGTAGGAGTGTGGACCACCACGATGAGCACTCTCATTGATGCGTGAATGATACGGGAACCGAATGAACGTGTTCAACTCGGCCTAATTACTACATCGATTTGGTGCCGACGAATAACGTTGAACATAGAAGTTACCTCCGAAAGTCAACGCCCAGATTCGCTTCATGATGACTGATGGACTATAGAGTTAAGCAATTGATTAAGCAATCCTAACCTAATTTTCTCCTAATAATTTTCGCTAAGCAAAGGGCTCACCTCGATATCCATCAGTCATCATGAGACGAATTATCATTCATTTTTGCCACGGAAGTTGCTCATCGATCACCATCAGTCGAATCGGAGCGTTGACTTCCAAGCTTGATTTCTGCCTCACCCGATTACATCCCTTAGATCATTGGCACAGGGTGTCTGAAATATACAGTATTTGCTGAGGACGGACACTAATGTCGATCCAAAGACATAAAGACGGAGGGCTAAAAGCAAAACATGAAGCTTCTTTTCAACCACCTCTACTATTGGCTAGAGGATTGGCGGCGAAATCGGGACAAGTTTGAAATTCGAATGTAGGGAGGGAACTAAATAAAATTGCGGAAACAAAGTATTCTAGGTTGATTTTTGCCTAAATTCACTTGCCCACTCATATTTTTTTAACTTTAGGTTAGCTTTGGTCCGTCGTCGACCGATTAATTTCATTTGAGAGGAACGGTCATCTAGAACTGTAACGGCCTGTTTGAACCTGCAGAACCACCATGAGCAGAAGAAAAACTAACTTTATCTGAGATTACTGCCTGTAACCGAGCAAAAACAGGTGTATTATAATATTACGCAGTCCTAACTTTCTTAATATATTCGTTTCAGGCATATAAAATACGTTTCGAAGAAGAAATGTGGAAAAATCAAGAGGACAAGTTCAAATCAAATTTCCGTTTGCCGCCATGGATTCCCGCGCTCATTTACACACTCACATACAAGCACCCAGCGCCAAACCAGGCTTCACTTTTTCCCCGTGCTTTTAGATACGAGCACTCCGTCTTTATGTCTTTGTGTCAATCGCCTTGAGTGGAAAGAAAAAAACCAAGCCCAATGTAGCCAACTTGAGAGAGCGGCCACAGGGAAAGCGAGGACGGTTGGCAGCCCTGGGCCGGAGGAAGGCGCTACCCCCAGAGCGCCGGTGAATCCCGAGCGTGTTTCTGGTCAGGCGCAGAGGCGAAATTTATAATCGCCGACCGGCGAGCACAGACCCACCATGTTTTGGCAGAGAGCCCTAAGTGCATTTCCGTAGGAGTCACGGTTACCACATGCTCTTATGTGTCCCGAGGCTCATCTCAAACTGCACTTACGACTGTTTTCCGGCAGAGATGGCGGACCAAGGAGGGCCCACCTTGTTCACACAATCACGACTGGTGTGGATCACGCCACCGAGAGCGTCCCTGGCGCCCCAGGCCCCGTGTCTTTCTATATGACGTCATATTTA
Organism: Bemisia tabaci; assembly: GCF_001854935.1. Lineage (NCBI taxonomy): Eukaryota > Metazoa > Arthropoda > Insecta > Hemiptera > Aleyrodidae > Bemisia > Bemisia tabaci. The sequence goes on from NW_017547098.1 coordinate 8,413,605, forward strand.
TATGCGAGGGACACTCCTGAAGTATTCGAAATCATCGATTCAGTTACCGAACAAAAATTTAAAATATCATAAAAATCATGGTAACTGATGATTGATTTGCAACAAAAAGTAGAAAATCGCCAAAATCACCGTCAATCATAATATAATCCACAATCAATAATTAACACTTTTAAGTAATCGTTAATGGAATACAAATTTAGTTTAAAAACTTTAATTTTTGTACTAAAATTGAAGAATGAGGAATTTAAAAGTGTCAGAATTTGATGAACTTTTTGACGTTTTAAAGGAAAATATTGCGTGAACAAAGCACGAAAATATTCTTGACTGTTGAATTGAGCAGCTATTGGAGGAAGTAGTACAAACTGACTTAATTTGCAGATACTAATTTCTCGTAGCGGGAAATTATCATAAAAAATTCTTTAAAAAACTGAAATAATATACACAGTTGATAGAACACTCAAAGATAAAGTGCGAGTAATACATTTTCTTCGTGCGAAGTGTCTATGACAAATTATTGGACAAGCTGACACGGTCCATTTTTCCGACGTGATGAAATCAATCGTCGCTGGGTGGATAAATATCTGACCATTAGAAAAAATTTAATGGACAAACTAATTTTTTCCTCTACCAATGCTCACATCGTTCAGATGACCCTTGTGTCGTGCCCGTGAAATATTCGGTCTTGGTCTGGCGAATCATTCCGGCGACAGAGAGACTGGCAGTGTGGAAACGAATAAATATGGACGAGGCAGTGCCACCCGCGAAGTTCTCGAGTTATTTTCGATGATAAGCCGCCGAAGAATGCCCGACGGACCGGGGACTCCTGTGCGCCTCCGTCACTGATTGATTGGTGTCAAACGGCCCAACCGCAAGTATTCATTTTATACCTGATCTTGGTCCTCCCGCTGCATCATTGCCAAATCTAGAATGGAATTAAAAAATCCGAAAGTTTACGGAATGAGAGATGTATTCCAGGATGAAGGGTGATCCTCTACTAACGTCTTGGTGACAGGTGGAAGCTTTTACTTTTGGGAATGTAAATGTTGCAGGTGTGAAGAATCTGCGATTTGACTACTAATTCTAATGTAAAAGTTCCCGAGAAACACGATGGTGCCACTGGTTTTCTCTGAAATTAACTCCCAAGCTCAAAAAAAGTTCTCAAGTTGAGGCCAAAATGGAGGATATATCACCCTACCGTGAGAGTCCACCTCTACATCAAGACAAACTCTCCATGCAAAGATAGGGAGCAAATACATTAGCAGGGTTGCCGTGTTTTCAGTTTTAGATTCCTTAAATAAAGTGGCAGCTCTGTCAATGTATTTGCTCCCTATCTTTGCATGGAGAGTTTGTTTTGATATAGAGGTGGACTCTCAGGATAGCGTGGGATATCCCCTCCGTTTTGGCCTCAACTTGAGAGCTTTTTTTGAGCTTGGGAGATGATTTCAGAGAAAACCAGTGGTACCATCGTGTTTCTCACGAATTTTTACAAAAGAATCAGTGGTCAAATCGCAAATTCCTCACACATGCAACATCTCTATTCAGCACTTCTCTGTGGACATTGACGAAGAGAGACCCTTTCATTGGTACCATGGCGATGGCGGAAGCTTTTAATTTTACTCCGACATTCAACTGTTGACTTAGCTACCGAGTGGATGTTGAACAACTTGTTTAGTGTTTCATCAAACATGGTGAAGTTCGCCAAACTTGTTAGGCTCATGACGTCACTCGAAGCTCGTCGTCCACTTAGAAGGTATGTCAGCAGCCGAGAGAAGGGTGATGACTTTTGCTCCGTTATAATAATCTATGAGGAAGTTTTGAATCCCCGAAAGGAAAATTTTGCACCCGCCGGCAAGAGGCCAGTAAAGGGCGAGGTCTCTCTCTTTTTGCGACTCCTAACAGAAGTTGGCAAAACTGACTTTCCTTCATTTAAATCTGCGTTTAATAATCGATTCTTGTCCGAGCACCTGATGGTCTCTCGTAGAGTCCCTTTATACTGAGAGTCAAGACAATTTGAATCCATTTCTGATTGGTTCCCGTATTTTAGGCCTTCACAGTGTCACAAACGGGAATAAAGATTACAGTTTCACCGATTGCAAAGATTATAATCTGGAATGGACCGGGGAATTACGGGTTCGGCAAGGAACAAACGGAATGAAGGAAGGAACGAAAAAAGGAATTCGAGAATGGGCCGATCAAAGATTACGAAAAACGTTCAATTTCTGTAATCTTTATTCCCGTTTGTGACTCCATGAAGGGTGTTGTCTTGACTCTCAGTATAAAGGGACTCTAGTCTCTCGGAGAATCGATACATTTTCATAGGTTTGAATGGAGGAAAACAATGTTGCCAACCTTCCGGAGCGAGTAAGGCAGCGACCGCGCGCGGGTCGGCCGTTCGGTCGCCTCGAAAACGTCCGCTTATTTATTCAATTCAAAAGGGGCCAGAAATGGCCGCGGCGAGAAACCGGTCCGGGGCAGGCTCCGCGAATAAACGGCGAAAAATTATAGCGATCCGCGAACATTAATTAACTGCCGGAGCGCGGAGGTCGGTAGCCAATGGAACCGCGAGAAAACGACGGGCACGGCTCATCAAATCATAACTGCTGCCGCCCTCCGCCCCCTCCTCGCCCCCCGCCACCCGGCCCCCGGCCCCCCTCCCGACTCTGGGGCACGGCCCCCGACGATTACTCCCTCTAGTTTCCTCCGCAAGCCCGGCTAGCTCCACGCTTGCCAATTCTCCCGGAAAATTCCTCTATTTTCCGTTTGTTTTTCGAATGCTAGGGCGGGTTTAACTAAATCAGTCGTTTTCAAAAGGAAACTGCCGGTTAATTATTGAAATTGATAGACAAAGCGATAGAAAAAGAAGACATAAGGAGTATGTAGCGATCCTACTGGTTGAGATGGATGGTTCTCATAGACTGGCTGGCTACTGTGACGGAGTGGATAGGCTGCGACGCGTAAATGACTGGCTTTATTATTAGTTGTTTTTGCTATACCTGCGTTAAAGTCTCTCAGTCGCACAGCATTTTGCATCAAGGAATTCTGAAATTTATTTCTGGTTCTTTTAAGAAACCAAGTATGTGCCGTTGTTTCTGTATGCACGTTGTTTTAACCTTGTTCTTTATGCACCATGTGTGCTTTCATGGATGATTCAAAAATAATAGTTTCGTACTGCAAAATGTAGTCCAGTTTAATATCCCCTTTGAGTTTTATAAAGTTTCCTGAGGTATCCTGTGCAGTAGTTTATTTAAGCTTTGACATTTTGTGGCATTGAAATTTAGTTGCGTTCCTTCAATCAGGAAACGACGATCTGTCATACACTTTTAAAAAAATTTGGAGTGAAATTCTATGCCGGAGTCTACACACCCAAAACCCCCGAGTGACATGAATGCGAAGTGAATCTGTTCTTCTTACTGAGTGACTTACAAGCTTACGGAGCAGAATCTACTACTTTTGCGAAGTGATATTCGCTTTTTTGCTGCTACTTACATATTTTATTCATTATTATATTGTATTCATGATTGTATTCATTCATTCTTTGAGGTTTTTGGGTAATATATAAACTTCGACATCGAATTTTACACCTTAATTTGTTACAGTGTATTATCAAAAATATCAGTGTATTACAGTGTTATTATCAGTGTATTATCCCTTGAGTATAGCAGCGTGATTCTGTGATTTTCCCGGAACTGACGTTCACTGAAAAAACGATATAATACTGAGCATTAATACTGTTTGGATCAAAGGAGCCAGCTTATATGGCAGTATTGGAAGTCCTGCTAAGACCTACAGTTTGTAGGGCTGGACCCTAAAGTTTTAGGGCTCAACGCTACCTCCATACTGGCTGGATCCATTTGACCTAAGCAGTTAGTGCTCAGCACTATATCGTTTTTTCCGTGTTGATAATTCACGTGGAAATCAATGGCGAGGCGTGAATGATCGATTAGCGATATTTCCTCACATGAACCCATGGTAAAGATTCGATTTTATAGGTGTTTGTTGCGAATACCCTGTCTACTGATCCTTTTCCATGTGTTTAATGGCAGATCAACACGGAAAAAACGATATAGTGCTGAGCACTAACTGTTTAGAAAAACGGAGCAAGCTAGTATGCATGGCAGTACTGCTGAGCCCTAAGACTTTAGGGTTCAGCCCTACAGACTGTAGGTCTCAGAAGTACAGCCATATCAAGCTGGCTCCATTTGATCTAAACAGTTAGTGCTTAGCACTGTATCGTTTTTTCTTTGATCGATACATCGAATAATACGCCACGCCACTGGTGGAAATCGAGGAAGAAAACTGGGCGAGGACTTGACCGAGTGGTGAGTCTGGAAAAAGGAATCGCGTCTGGATCGAAGGAGGACGGGAAACTCATCACCCATCCGGCGCGGCGGCCGAGTACGTGAGACCAGGAGAGTTGGTTCAGTGCCCGTGTTCTGTGAACCGTATCATGTATTATAATTAGTTGAAAAAAGCAATATTAAATAATATGTGCTGGAGCACTGCAGTGGCGTGGCGTGAATAATCGATTATCGATATCTCGCCATTTGAAGCTATGGTAAAGAATCGATTACTAAGGTGTTCGCTGCAAACACCCTGATAATCGATCTTTTTTCATAGGTTTAAATGGCATAACGATCGATATATCGCAATTCACGCCACGCTACTGGAGCACTGCTTCTCCCGATCTCCGCGCTGCGTTCCGAACCGCTGCACCCCATCGCCCATCGCGCTGACCGGATATCGATGTCCTCCGTAAGCGACCGGCCCAAAGTATCGAAGTATCGAACTTCGACTCTCGCTCGTATCCCCCTCGTAAACTATCGAATATCCGTAGCCGCCGTTAAAGAGAGTGTTAAAGGATCGAAATCTCGAGTTTCGACCCTACCCATAAGATTGCGTGCAGAATATCGAATCGATATTCGATTCTCGCGGCGGCTGCATCGCATGGGTGCGCGGGCGGTGCCTTGGGCCTCCGGGTCAAGCACTTCCGGATCCCTGCATCGTAGGTTAAGAATTCACGCCGGGAGGAAACGCCGTGCAACGTTGCCGGTTAATAAAAAAAAATAGAACAATATTGCGTGTTTTAATTTACAAGTGTTCGAGCCCGACTATGATGTGACAGCGGTGCTTCACATTATTTCGTCCTGATTTTGATTGACATCGTTTCCTCTCTTCCTGTGGAGAGAGTCTTGACTTGGTTCAATTTTTCATATTATGTCTGCGGGCAAGGCTTGGTGGAATAAATCTTTGCCCTAACTGTTGATCAATAGACACTCAGGATCGCTCTTTTGGTGCATACAGAATATGAAGATCAATAACGTTTTCTGACTGAAGGCATCAAAATTTACAGGAAAATACCATAGAGGCGACACGCAGTGCGCACTTGGTTATTTTGCCCTCAATTTTTGAAGTACGTCAGAAGACCTTTTGCCTATTCGAGAGTTAATGTTTTGCGTTATCTTAAATTTTCCCTAGCATCAAATCAAATTGTTTAAAGGAATAATAAATCAATTAAAAATTCAAAAGGGTTAAAAATCGTTTAGCACTTTAGGAGGAGATGAAAAATCAATATCTCTGTTTCTTATGTGTTACAATTTTCGTCACACGTGTTTGTTCACCAGTGGCGAGGCGTGAATGATCGACTATCGATATCTCCCCATTTGAAGCTGTGGTAAAAAATCGATTATTAAGGTGTTCGCTGCGAACACTCTGTTTATTGATCCTTTTCCATAAGTTTAAATGGCAGATCAATCGATATATCGCAACAAGCGTATCGTTGGAAGGCGAACAGCGGTAGGAACGCGGGTTAACTACCAGCTCTTTATGTGATTCGCGAATCATGCGGAAACTTGAAGACCCTTTAGAACTTACTGGCTACGCTACGGCTAAACTACTGCGAGCAACTATTGTTGCTCCGAAGCCGCTCAAATTGCCTGCTCCAGGTTTGAAGGCGAACTGATCAGAATGCGGATCACTACGACAAGCGCTCTGATTGGAGCGCGAATGATACGGAAGTCGAATGAACGTTCAGAACTACTGCGAGCAACTATTACTGCTCCGAAGCCGCTCAAATTGCCTACTCGATTTTTGAAGGCGAACTGGTAGTATTACAAGCTACTCCTGATATCACTCCAATTGATGCGCGAATGATACGGAAGCCGAATGAACGTTTTGAACCTGATCGAACTGCTACGAGCAACTATTACTGCTCCAAAGCCGTTCAAATTGCTTGCTCGCATTTTGAAGGCGCATCGGTAGAAATTCGGACCAGGCATCCAACAGGCACTCTGATTGAAGCTTGAAAGATGTAGAAACCGAATGAACGTTTTGATCTTGGCCAAATACTGCAAGCAACCATGTCAGACTCGCCCAGCTATGATGGCTGAAGACCAGAGAGCTAAGCATTTGGTTCAGCACAAAAAACCCGCCTAGTAAAGGGCTCATGCCGTCATTCCTCAGAAATCATAAAATGAAATTTCTTCATTTTCCGTTTAAAAAATTGCTCATCAATCATCACTAAGTGAATATTTTCGTTGACCCCCGAGCAGAACTTCTGCCTCACCCGATTATATCGCTGAGTGTTTCAATGGGATCTCTGAAATATGCTGTCTCTGGTGTAACGTACGATATGCCATAAACAGAGTGAATTTCAGGAGGAGAACGATCCTGTATGTAAATCTGACAGCAACAGGTGGTCGGTGGCCCGGGCTGGCAGGCCCTCTCACGCGTGGTAGCCCAGCAACACTCCCCCTCCCCCCTTCCGCATGTAAAGCACGTCTAATTGCTCATAATTACTCTCCGATTGTCTTGTTTTAAGCAGAGCGGACAAAGTGAACCGTGAAATCGCACCACGGCGGTCATCTCTAGACTTTGATCCGATCAGTTGCCATCGTCATTTTTACACCACTCCTCCCCCGCAATATCCTAGTCAATGAAAATATCGGGGCAATCGTATTTTCGAGCGTTTCTCGCGGGTTGATTATTGGCACTAATAGACAAAGTTATAGACAAAGAAAACAAAGCGAAATGGAGCGGTCTTACTGGTTTAAACGGGTGGTTTTCATAGACTTAGGGAGAAAATTATGGACTGACTAAAAGGTCTCTCGTGGGTTCCCGTTAGTTAGTCTTTTATTAATTACCTTTGTTCATTGCCACATCGGTTTCTACCCATGAGATCGATCAATTTTCTGTTTGTCTTCTTTGTCTTTCATTTTGTCGATCTTTTTAATAACCTATCCGCAGAAACGGCCGATTTTTTAGAATGCAACCACTCTAATTTAAATTAACAAAATAATTCAACTTAAACATCAAGCTTCGTCTCATTCGTAAGTAATTGAGATTAGTTATAAAAGTACAGAATTCTCTACTAAGCAGATCGCTAAATTTGCCCGATGCCTTCTTTGTCTATCAATTTCAATAATTGGTCCCCTATACTGCCGTGCAGAGAAATACAGTCGTATCTGTAAGTTACCAAATTATATTCGAGAAAATACTTATTTTCGAGAAAAGTTATGGACGTTTTCCCTTTTTATCTCTTTAAATGAAATTAACCCTTCTCAAATGATGTAAAGATACCGTCTGAGAGCCCATACGGCATTTTTCTTGATGCCTTTTTTCATACCACAAACATGCCGTTTTTGATGAAGGAGTGATCCATCTCTCATTTTAATTAAAATGGCTGAAGATATGGTGAATGCCGTTCAGGAATATGACATTATTTTGATCACAATTCTGCGCGCTAAATAAACTCTATCTTCAAGTATTAATACAACCTCACTCTTTCGTAACAGTCGAGTCAATCTCCTTATTAGAGGCATGAATGAATTAGAATATTTTCGGATTTTTAAAGGAGGAAAAAAGAATGGCATGATGAGACCGCGAATTTAGTTTCCCGAATTGATTCATTGTCATGTTCATTTTTTCAAGGGATGCTTGGCATCCGAAGTAGGTGTCTCCGAGATAAATATGAATAATTTATTATTTTGCGGTAGCCATAATTGAATTATTCGAACACGTGAATGTGTAGGCTCCCTCTCCCATCTCCGTGTAACAAGCAGAATCAGTTTTACAACCGGGATGAATGTAACTTGTTCGGAAAATATTTATAACTGGAATGATGAACGAACTGCTCTGCATAATATAAATGGCGACAGACGTATTTTCTTTTCTGATCGTCGCAGCAGTCTGTGGAGCGGGTGTATATCTCTCAAATATTTATCAGCCTGGATTGAAAACACGTTAAAGAAGGGCATTTAATATATGTAGGTCGTTTAAGGAAACTTCGGGTGAGAGGAACTATCTCTCCTGCCTCGTTTTGATATTGGACGTATTTCTGCCGAACGGAACTATGTGCCGCCCTATACGTAGTAGATCATAAAGAGTAACAGCTGTATTGAAAAAATTACCAGTTCTTAAATTCAAAAAGTTAAAAAAATAAATTAAAACAAAAAAACCGTGATCGTCTAAAAAAACGAAATTTGGACTAGTTAGTCTTTAATGTAACGAAATTCGGTAGAAATAAAATATAAAAAAAAAAAAAAAAATTTGACAAACGAAAGTTCCCCCCCCCTCCTTCTCAATAATAAGCGTTTGGCCTACCTTAGGTAGCGCTTGACCCTCCTTCCCTTCGTAAGGTACCTTTTGACCCCCTCCTCCCCTAAGTACCTCACGTAATTTCGTCGTCTTGTGGACGAAGGAACGTAACGCCAATCCGTGGTTGAAAAATTGACTCAAACAATTCGATATTTAACGAGAATATACCTGTGCATTTTTTATCAAAATTGTTTCTAATTTATGCATCAAATCAGAGGAAAAATCAGTGAAATTTTCAGTTAAAAATACCCAAAAATTCTCCTGGTAAAAATACAATTTCCGCACGGAAATTCGGCAACATTGAAATGTAGTTACGTTCCTTCGTGTAGAAAACGACGATTTGTGGACGGCCCCTTCTGTCATGGCTCAGTCCTAGCACGAACTTCGGTGGACGTCACATCCAAAGTGATGGAGGAATGAAAAGCGCGTGTCCCGGAGCTTTTCCCTCTGGGGCGAATTTTCCCGGCGCGAAGGCTCGAGAGGCGAAAACGGCGAAGACTACTTGGAGGAGGAGATTGAGACGGTGGTTGGGCGCTGGGCGACTCATAAGCGGACAACTTAATGCGGGCCATAAGTAGGCTCTGACGGGGAGCTGTCAAAACTCATTAAGCGCGCCATTCTGGCTCTGCCAATCCAATCCACTCCGGGGTGAAGTGAGCCAGGTCCATCCAGGAGAGCGTAATTTGTGTCCCAGTGACGAGACCGAGACGTCTCCCGGCCGCCTCCGCCCGCGCCTCTTCCTTTGCTCTCTCCCGGAGCCGAAGCCGCCAAATCGTCACAGAAAAACGCACTGGGGAAAAAAAAAACACATTGGATCTAGAGTCCAGACTCTTGAAAACATTGACAAGAAAAAGGACTCTTGATTCAAGCAGATTTAAGCTTAAATCAAAAGGAAATCCGCTCAAATTAAGAGGCTTGGTTCTTGATGTAAGTAAAAATCCGATTGAATCAAGAGTATTTTTTCTTGTCGGTGTTTTTAAGAGTCTGGACTCAAGACTAAGAGTCTAGATCCAATGTGTTTTTTTTTTTTTTTTTTTTTTTTTTTTTTTTTTTTTCAGTGCGTGTCCTGGAGAAATGGGTCTCTTGCAAAGACCGTAAGGACGTCTTTTGTGTTAAAAGGAGCTAAGAGCATAGGGTTTGCGTGAAACGTTGTTCCTTTTAGCACGTACAGGGTTACCACAGTCAGGGAACACCGGGAAAACCGGGAAGTGTCAGGGAATTTTTAAGAGTCAGGGAAAACGCGGATATGTCAGGAAAAATGACGAATTTTTTTTTTTTTTTTTTTTTTGCTCTCTAAGAAAGGTTTGACGTTTGGAACAACCAATTCGCCTGAAAACTGTCTGTAATTGTGTCGTTTTCACCATTTGCCATATCTTCAATTGTCAGGGAATTTCACCAAAACGTATCAGGGAAATGTCAGGGAATTTCATCTTCTACATTCTGTGGCAACCCTGAATACGTCCACAAGTGATAGGATCTGTAAAAAGGGACTTCATCTTCCATGGGCAAGTGGCCGCGTGTTGCTATCTTCAGCTAGAGTAGAAAAAAAAGTTGTCTCTTATAGCGAATGGCTCAAATACCAAAATGAGCGCATCGGGAAAGTTTGTGCTACACTCCCAATCTCACAATCTGCGGAAGGATCATGCGCTTTTTTTAAGCTTTTCGCTTCAAAAACAATACTACGGCACAGGTGAAGTGTATTTCAGACTTTCCCGATGCGCTTACCGTGATTTTTGAGCCACTTTCTATAAGATTTTTTTTTCTCTCTTTCGCTGAAGTTTGCAGCAGGATCATTGACTAAGAGAGCGGAATTCAGGGAAAGACGTCGAAGTTGGCGATTTTGATATTCCAACGGGATCAACTTGCAGGAAGCCATGGCAACAGGCCATGCGCGGTTTTAGTTTAATTTACTCGCCGCAGAAGAGTATAACTTTTCCCTTTCTGTGTGCGTGCCAGCTTCTACCCGAAGAGAAATACTATCCCTAAGAACCAGCAGCCCGATTATCGAAACTATGTCGGTATGACAAGATAAGACATAGCCCCATCTAAACTATGCAATGTATTGCGTTGCGATGTCTTAGCGGGCTGCTTCAAACAATCAATATTCGGCAAGCAGAAGAACAATATATTGGATACCGTAATATCAACTTTTACGTAGCCTCAATAGTATACTCGATGAAATGAAGGAGATTTTAACCTCACTCGCTTCTAGCTGTAGAAAAGAACTGAGGACACTACTATTTACAGAATAATTCATCTTTTAGGTTGAGTATACGATTAGAGAGGAACTTTTTCTAATCAGTTTTCTCACCAGTGAAAAATGTAGGAACAAAATCTGCACCGATAGGTTTCTCTAGCAGGAGGTCCATGTTACAATTGAATCAGTGAGATCGAAAACACACCAACTCGGTAGTTCGAAAATGCTCAACCCTCATTAAAGACGGTCAATTTTATAAAGGTCATTGAAGTTAGCGCATCTGATCCAACTTGAACCTTTAAAATGTCCTTAACTGCTTGTGTTTCGCCACCAAATATCTTTTTCTCAGACTAATTTCTTCTTCTACCGTGTAGTTTTGTGTATGCCTTGATTACTTTCATTTTTCCGAGTTGGTGTGTTTTCGTTCTCACTGATTCAATTAAGTTCCTTCGCAAGCAATATTTGTTCTTAAACAGATCTTACAAATTGTATCAGTTATCACTCAATATGACAACAGTGCTATATTCGTGAGATGTATCAACTACGGATAAACCTTTCACCACTGTAGAGCTGGATTCATTTGTTGGGATCATTCTAATTACATCATGTTTTCTTTAAATCTCGTTGTCGGTTTCTACGAGTCTAATTGCTGTGATTGACTGGCAGATCGGTGCGAAAAATGTATGTGGAACTGATCTTGTACTAGGGTCATATTGTTGAAGTCACTTTTACGGTCGATCAAATTTCTCATTCATTATAGTAGCTAAATTTTTTTCCATCCTTCTAGTGGCACCGCTGTCTTTTGATTTCCTTGGCGGTTCAAATCTCTGCTTTCTCCGAACAAAGGACCTTTAACGTAACACAACTTACTCATAGCTACAACATCTTGGAATCGACATAGAAACATTTTTTTTCTTGATATGCTAATGGATGCAAGAGATCCTTAAATGCTGCAGATATCTTTATTTAACCTAAAAGGAACTTTCTCTGTGGCGCTCTTCGACAATTGGACGTATTTCTGCCAAGCGGAACTATGTGCATTGAGACATGAGCCCTGAGACCCATAAGAATATGTGCATAACAGGGCTCACGACATATTGGTATCGGTATCAAAATTGTCAGTCGGGTAGTATTGCTCCTTAGCTGTTGAATAGTTTTTGTGAGGTTTTGGAAGTATAATGTCCGAATTTGCAAAAAAAATAAATACATTTTAGTTAACTTTTTTTCCTAATACCTATGTGCGATATAGAGTTTTCCTTGAAAACCGATGATAAGTTCATTCAATAGAGAATTTTCAGGTGTCTGAAATTTGATGAATTTCATGTTTCAGTGGAAACTGCTGAGTGAACTGAACACGAGGATACCCTTAATTCATGAATTGAACAATTATTGGAGAAGATATGACAAAATGATCTAATCTGCTAAAATACATGTTTTTAATGGAAAATGCCGCCAGTTGACTGGGCGGTGCATTTTCTTACTTTTAAATCTATTTTTATACTATTTCCCATCCCTGGTAAAAATTGGCGACAAGAGCTGCGTTTCAAAATACCATAGGAATTCTTATAGACGACTAAAGAAGGCTACAGAAAATCATATAGCTGGCTGTAGAATGCGGAGAAAATCATCCGGCCGGGCTATACGAAGCGATAAAAAATTATGTACCCGGGCTATACATAGGTTGTCCCAAAAGTACTGCACGTTTTTTTCTTATTGACGAACGGTAGTAGTTATCAAAATGCGGTTTATGTAGTCTTAAAGACCGGCCAATTACCGATACAACAAGACAAATCCGAGCTCTCTAAGTCAAAAAATGACCAAGTTACAGCGTTTTGAAAATGACTTGTAGAGGGGACCCCTACGAGATTTTCAGCTTCTTTTCTGGAAAAAAACAAAGAATTAAGGATTCAAATGGTTTTATTAAATCAATTTTGCAGAATCTTACCAAGATTACTAGCATTTACTCTCCTTCACTGGATGACTGGACACTAGTTTCCTTCTCAAAATACCCTCCATCACTTGCCACACAGCGCCGCAACCGTTCTTCCCAATTCTTCAAAGATGGTTTTTTCGAATTCTTCTTGTCTAATGTTCTTTAAGAAAGTTTCAACAGCTTTTTTCATCTCGTTGATGTAGTTAAACTTCCTGCCTCTTAAGCCCTTTTTCAACGTAGGAAATAACCAAAAATCGCAGGGAGCAAGGTCCGGGCTGATATCATGTTACCAACTTCATTCGATCGCGACGATTTCTCTGTAGAATTTTTGATCAATCAAATCTTTGTTTTCTCCAGAAAAGAAGCTAAAAATCCTGGAGGGGTCACCTCTACAAGTCATTTTCAAAACACTGTAACTTGGTCATTTTTTGACTTAGAGAGCTCAGATTTGTCTTGTTTTATTGGTAATTGCTCGGTCTTTAAGACTACACAAACCGCATTTTGATATCTGCTACCGTTTGTCCAAAAAAAACAAAACAATCAACTCTTTGTTTTTTTCCAAAGAAGAAGCTGAAAATCCCGTAGGGGTCCCCTCTACAAGTCATTTTAAAAACGCTGTAACTTGGTCATTTTTTGACTTAAAGAGCTCGGATTTGTCTTGTTTTACCAGTAATTGGCCGGTCTTTAAGACTACATAAACCGCATTTTGATATCTACTACCACTCGTCAATAAGAAAAAAACGTGCAGTACTTTTGGGACAACCTATGTAGTTCCTATCACCGGGCTTTACACTGTATCGCCTGGCTGTTGCTTTTTCGCCATCGATTATTAAAGGCTATAAAAAATTGTGCTGAGATTCGTGTGCTTTGGAAATCATTAAGTTTGGCACGGAACCACCTCAATATTTACAAAACACACATTATATTTTCCTTTAATACATCTTTTTTTTCATCAATTAAAATGAGAATCATCCATACAGGATGTGCAAACATTTCAAAATCATGAGTTGAATAACGCTGACTCCGCCAGATTAAATATTACAGCCCAACGCAAAGCGGAGCGGCGACGCACTGGCGCCTACAAACCTAACAGGGATACTTCACGCATTGCGCAACGCGTGAAGTATCCCTGTTAGGTTTGTAGGCGCCAATGCGTGTTCCGCGCTGGCTGCCCGCCTGCCACGGCGCTTGAAGCAACTATTTCACACCAGAGGTATTGCACAGTATCACACGAAACTGAAGGCGCTCTAATATGTTAGTAATGGCAGGCATCCATCAAAAGTACGGAGCTTTCCTCGCAAAATAAATCAAGATACTACGGCCCAAAAAGAGAGCAGTATTCCAAAAACTCACTAAATCGTAGCATCCGTAATTAGTAACGTGTAGTATTCACTTTATCGCCTGGCAGTCGCGTAATCGCCATCGGCTATAAAAAGGCTATAAGAAATTGTGTAGCCGGCTATAGAAGCTTTTGGAAATCTTACAGCCGGCTGTAGGTCTATGGTATTTTGGAACACAGATTCTACTGCCAATTTTTACCAGGGATATCAGAAAAAAATTATAAAAAATACTATGAAATCAGCTCTTTAAGGAATTTCAGATAAATCAATATAAAATTTGCATGCAAACTCGTTCAGGGATATTTTTAGATTTGTTTTTAAAAAATTTCAGCTTTACTTGAATGACACGTGCACATGATTGAGGGCGCGCTGGACAGAGCGGAATTAGTTGACACTCCGCGCCTTGTTGCCGGGAAAGCGGGCATTTATTATACAAATAATGGAGCCCTGAAGATTACATAAATAGGATTTCATCAAAGAGTGTGGTTTTCATAAATTATCGCGGGGCTTCGTGACAGGCCGCGGTGGGGCGGTGGGGTTGTGGGCAGCGCCACGGGGGCCCCGCTAATTACCATTTTCCACCGGGCCCCGCAACCCCCCGCCCCCCGCGCCTTTGCCGCTTCGCCGGAGAAATTACTTTTTTCCCGCCTCCGAGGCGGTGGCCCCGCTGAGATTTGGCATCGCTGGACCCCGTGGCCCCTGCGCCCCCTGCGCCCCTGGCCGTCTCCCGCGCAGCTTGTGCCGCTCCGACCCCAAGCCACTCCGGCCAACAATGACATTTCAATTTTTTTCTCTCTCCTCCGACCTCTTACCTCAAGTGTTGCCAAGTTTGGTCGCCTTTCACAAGTTTCATCCTCCGAGGTAAATTTAGGCAAATTATGTAGTGCCCTGCTAGGGAAGAAAGCTTTCAGACGTTGCTATATTTCCTTCAATTAAAATCGAATGTATTGGAAAAATTGTGGATGTCTTTCTTCTACTTTCTTTGATTTTGTTTTTTCAAACCTTCTGAAAATTTCAACGAAGAATATGCACAGTTTTCCTCAAAAATACACGTTTTTCCGGAGAAATTTGGCAACTCTCGAATGTTCATCCGGCGATCTTCCTACATGTAAGAGTGTAAGCAAAGAAGAAATAAGGGAATAAAATACGAAGAGAGTCTCAACATTAAAACTTTCCGGTACCCAAAAGAACAACAATTATCATGGGGAGACAACTGAGACTCAAATTGAATGCACATAATATTGACTGCATTTTGCATTTGGGAAATGAAATTCCAGGCTCATTTTAAATACTACGTATGTACAATTAGTTTCCTTACTCAGATAGGTGCTTTTATTAGGTGCCTCATTGCAATATGTAGTCAAACTGTTGTGATCAAATGACCGTGGCCGAACTGTGGCCGCGTAGAGGCCAGGGGACGGAGTTCCCTATTAATTAAATAAAATTTTATCAATAACACTTGAAAAAAGAATTTTGTGTACGTTTAGGTAGGGCTCCAACGCTCAAAGACGATGTGTGAAAACTTGGTTGCCAATTTTCGTGGAAAATGCGATATTTCTGGAGGTTTTGCATGCATAAAAGTTTCTGTTTTTCCGGTTGTAGCAACGCTGGCCTTGATCATCCCGCCTGATCGGTGCGCGGCTCTTAAAAATAGCATCCCGACGTTTATATGCACCGCGCGACAGCCGGGAAGATTCTCAATCAAAATATAGTGGGGATGTGGGGGAGGAACAGGGGGGGGGGAGGAGGCAGGACAACTGCTACGCCGTGGAACGCGAATCAAGTTTCGTGCTGAATGTTAAGTTCACTTTGACAATCGTCATAGCCCGCCGTAGCAGAATAGTCGTTGCCACGTGGTGAGAATTATTTCAAATCTGTAGCTTTTCGAAGGTAAAGTACTTAGTAAGAAAAAGTAAACGACATTTTGTGTCAATATGGGAAGAAGCACAAGATGTGCTCTGAACATGCGGTAAAAATTTTGGTTACACAACAGAAAAAATTTCTTGAGATATTATATCGACTCAAAGCCTCGTTTCTCGTTGACAGAATTTGGTTTTTCTAGTTAAATCCGTGCGGATTCAACGTAAAGAAGGTTTTTTAAATTAAGAAAGCGCCGTTTTGGTATTCATAAGTTTTGGTTCAAAGAACGATAGCTAAACAACGTTCCTTCAACTCGAAAAAAAAAACAAAAAAACAAATTTTGTCAACAAGAAATGACGCTTTTAGTCAAAATAATATCTCAAAAAAATGTTTTTTTCAGTGTTTTGTAGGGTTTCTTTGGGCTACATTTATCAATATTTGGACAAAAAAGTAAACCGTACGCATGTTCACCTGAGTCAAATCTGCCACTCGATCAATTCTGTTATGCCAAAGCGCCCTACAATAATTTAATCAACCCTCCTGTTTCCCTGGATGAGACGACGTCCAGAGAGACTTAAACGCGGGTGTAAGAAAGTAAACCGCCCACGTGTTTCTGTTCACCTGAGTCATATCATAAGGGACATTCAATTAACGTCAGTACTTTTTACGGTATAATAATAATCATCAGTGCACTGAATTTATGTCTTAAAAATATTAAAAATACTGTTTATGAAAAGATTCAGAAAGCTCTTGAGACCAGCCTCTACTTATTTTCCGAGCGTTTTAGATAAAACTCATTGAATATATTGGCTCAAGTCGATTTTTTTGCTTCTTTAAATTACAATTCTCTTGAATGGGATTCTGAATTTACAGGTAGAGGCAAAACAGAATTTAAGACACCTGCAAATTCTCTATTGCATTGATAACTACAATTACTTTGCTAATGTTTATTAAATATATTTTTATATCTATTATTTAAATATACGTATTTAAAAGCATGATTTCAATACTCTCTTCCTCCGAATTCAGCAATTTCATTCACAAGCCAAACTCTGAAAAACGAGCGCTACCCTCTCCTCCACGTCTCATGTAAACAACGTGCAAGACCTACAAGCACTGTCACTCGAGGCGGATGAGGGACCCTTGTTTGAGAAGCTCCTTGTGGTGCGCTGAAATTTATGGCGGTTATAATTGGCACCAAGCAAGCATTTAGCGAGTGGGACATTATGCAGGGGGTCATTGTGACCACCTCATCGGGGGCGGGGGGCCCTTCTCGCCGGGGGAGGGGGAGGGGGGAGGCTCCGGACATCGGAGCATCAATTCCAATTTGCTCAACATTAAACGGCAATAAAAGGAACAAGCGCGGCATCGCAGGGGAAGTAGGGTGGCTTCGAGAACAAGATGTCCCCCTTTGTTGCTAGATTTTCAGAGATATTCGCGAATTTTAACGGCTGGTCCTCAGATTGAAGCATTATATGGAAAAAATAGGCGCATGTGAGAGCCTTTTTAGGCTTTAAAATTTAGACAAAATACATACATTCATGTAGGTTCATAGCACTTCCTGGCTCTTTTTGACACCCAATCACCAAACTATCCACTTTAGCTTTTCTAATTCATTCTCACCCCTCCAGAACCCTCTCAGACAGTACTTTGAATTCTCGTAGAATCATTTTTAAACTCTATCTTTGCGCGGGCTTCCATTACTCTGCCTCTGCAAAGCAAGATAACCACATGGTTTGTTTCTAAAGTTGTAGAAATATTCACGAATTTTTACATCAGATACTTAGATCGAAGTTTCATAAACGGAAACGCCCGCGCACTTAAGAACTTTTTTCCATTAAGGTCATTCTGTTTAAATAACTTTGATGAAAAATACAAGTATATGGCCAACAAACACTTTGGCGTTCTAGATCAGAGTTCAGTTGATGGGCTGAGAGGACAAGTGGGATAAGTGCAGTTTTTGCTAATTCAAAAAATCCGTTTTTAAATATTCAAAATTAGATGTTATCTCATGATGGAAAAAAGTTCATACTCATGTTTTAAAAATTGGATGTTAGTATCGATTTTTCCACAAAGTTTATTTTAAAACTAGTTTCAGTTGAACCATTAATGCCTTAATTTTTCAAAAATTGCAGCTATCCCAACCCCTAAGCTCTTACGATCCTCCGGGTTGTCTACCAAACCCGTAAGATCCTATGACCGAAGCCTTCGGCTACCCGAACCAAAAACTATGATGTTTATAATCACCGAAGTTTTTCCCCCTTATGCACGGAGAAAACAATTTTGTGCGTCGGACCCGAAGTTGAGGTCCTATGGATCTCTGAAGTTTTCGGATCACGTATCTAAAAACTGGAGGTCCAGCTGCCGAAGTTCGGGTCACACATCTGAAGTACACCGGTACAAACTGAAGTGCCTCGATGTCTGACCCGGACTTCGGCAGCTCGACCTCAAGTTTTCGGATGCGTGATCAGAAAACTTCACAGATCCATATGACCTCAACTTCGGGTTCCATACACGAAGTTTTTTTCTCCATGTGGACATTTTGTTCATTTTTTCACATTATGGCAACTTTACACGCGACAAGAGTGCGAAAAAAGACTTCTCAGACGGCGGCAACCCGTCCGTCCGCGCGAAAACAAAAATTCACAAAGAATAGAGCACAATCAGAGGGGGCTCACCCACTCCCGAAACCATAACTCATTATAAGTACGCTTGTTTACTCGGCTCTGCGCATGCGCGACCTTTGACGTGTCGTCCGCGCGAAGACGAAACTCGTTGCGCGCCAAAGATATATTGTCCGGCCGGCAAAGAACCACTCTCCCAGCGTTGTCATTATTTCCGAAAATCCGAATTTTCGCACGCTGTATTTGGGAAGTTTTGCCAGGAATGGTGACGTTGCCTGTAGGCGGCCTATCTATTTCAGCTCATTTGCGCGCATGCGCGGTGCACGTGGAATGAGCGCGATAAATTGCAATTTCATACTCCTGGACGCGCTGTCCAAACAGGGACTCATTTCCGCTCTCTTCTGCCCGATTCATGAGGTACGGAGAAAGCTTGCCGTCTGGAACTTGGAAAAACTGGGAAATTCTCGAATTCATCGAGGTTGAGAAATATAGGACTTTGCGAAGAGATCTGTGTTTGACACCGGCAATTTTTCTCGTTTCACTCTGAAACTGTTCCGTTGTAAAATTTGCTGGTCCGCTTCATCTTAGCGCCAAAGTATTTACCAAAAGATGAAAAAAATATGTACATGAGAGCCGCTTGTGCAGCGCTCGTGCACAAGCGGCTCTTAGGAGAATTTCATCGAGAATTTAAAATTTGGTTTATTTAATTATATTTTTGGATTTTTAAAGTTTCTAGATTCTTACAGTTACAATACCCGTGAAACTGAGTGAAACGTACGTCCTGAGATTGTTTCAAATTTTTTTTTCAGTTTGGTTCCCGTGTTCTTTCCGTTATTTTTCAGTGTTTTTTTTTTGTTTCCTTAGCTCTCATTTATTTGCGTATTGTCCACTATGATTAATGTCCTCCCATACGCGGCAAGACTTCATTCCATCATGTTTAGCAGCCACTCTCTCCGGTTTCAATGTAAACAGCCGTAGATCAAAGAACTTTAAGTCTTTGTGATCACACCAAAATGACCAGTGGATCTTCATCCACCTCGATGTTGATCACTGAAAATTCAATGCAAAAAAAAAAAACATTGAAGAAGCCTGCTTTGAGTGGCTTGTTGAGGATATCTGTTAAATTGATGGTTTATTTCGAGGAATTTATCCAAGAGCATGACGTGGGGTATATTTTCTTTTTTTCTTTTTTTGAAAGCAATGATGAAGATCTTCTAACATCGTGGATTTGCATTTACTCTAGCAGTCGGCTGCGATTTCCCTCGAGATTTCAATAGGTTTCATAAATTTTTAGAAAAATGGTCTTAAATTTCGATTTTCTTATAAAATTTTATTTTTTAAATTTTCTTATTCATATAAATTTTATTAATATCCTCAACTATCATTCTGTTAACAACAACAAACGTGATAATTTAAAAAAAAAAAAACATACATATTATACTTGAGTGAAAAATTATATCAATAAAAAGAAGAGACATAAATATATTTTTTATACTAGATGAGAAATCTGTAATATTTATTTTAATAGTGCATATAATATTGCAATGGACCACTAGACAAGGTACGAATTCAAGCGATCTGATACATGTTTCTCGACCAGAATTTCACGTGGAAAACGATTCACACAACGAAAATTACGGAAACCAACTCTTAACGAAGATATTAACGTTTTTATTTCACATTGGTTAAGAGGAATTTGAACTGCCCGCTCACAAGAAACTCAAAACTCTACGTGAGTCAAATCGCCCACTACAACGGTTTCAGCAAGCTTCTCAATCGAGCAATGTTCATTTCCCATCATGTGTTGTTCAAACTATTAGCAATTTGCTATAACTGAGCCAAAGCGTCAAGATTAAGGTTGCCAGATTTTTATATCGCAGAGACTGTCATGATAACGTTTAGCGCGCGATGTGAATCACGTAGAGCATTGTGTTTTCATGAGCGGGTGGTTTGAATTCACGCATTAAGAATCATTAAATATCTTCGTAAGGAGTTAATTTCGGTAATTTTCGTTGTGTGCATCGTGTTTTACGTAAAATTTTGGTTAAGAAACATGTATCAGAATGCTGAAATTCGTACCTTATCTAGTGGTCCATTTCACGGGAAAACTCCATGTAATCCCCCATCTCAGTAACCTTAAAAGCTGCTCGAAAAGCCTCGGAGAACGTCCTCAGGAGAAGACCCAACGGAACTGACAAAACAAACAGATTAAAATTGTAACAGCCGGGCAACCGGTTCATTCTCACGGTGAGGATTATTGATTTTACGAGTGATAGCATTAAGCCGATACAAATTTAATAAGACGACGTGTTTAACGAATCGGCATCGGCACAAAATGCATAATGACTGGGTGTTTTGAGAAAAGTGATAGGTAATGGTTGTAATAGGATTGGTGGTCCGGACCCCTGGGGACGCTCTTCGTCCACACCTATGTCCAGCCACCGCGCACTGTGGTTTCCCGGTGTTGTCGATGTGGGCAGGATATTCCGTGAACCAGGCAGTCGTGTGATTCCACTCTTTTTTGTCTTTACATCATCGTTCCCCAGTCGAAAAAACACAACTACTTTTCAACATAAAGAAAATTTTATTTTGGTCAGGAGACTGTTGGAGTTGGCCATTTGAAAACAAGCGTTTGTGATTGGACAACATGTTGCAAGGTCCGACAAAATATAATTCTTCGGATTTTTGCAACACTCTGGCAACGTTTAATGATATCCGTCTTCTGCTGGAGTTCCCGCCGTGATGTCGATGGTTTTATATGCTCCCCTGCCGATTTCAGTAAAAAAATCATGATTATCTCGTTCTAAGTGTGAATCAACGAATGCACGCATTTTAACTGGTGTCTCGAAATATCCGTCCATACTTTTTTTCTTTACTACGGGAATTTTAGGTAGAGTCTCAGTTCAGGGATGAGTCAAGGCATATTTTGCTCATTTGTGACTCTATAAGGGAGCCCTAAAATACAGGAACCTCTAAAAAATGAACTTAGCATGTCTTTAAGTCTTGTGTTAAACGTTGTCCTTAACATTGAGCCTTATTGAGGAATCTAAATTCAAACCTCCTTTTCCTACCCTAATCTTTTTGCAACTCGGTTTTGTCTACTCGAGAAATTTAGGCATGAACGGGGCTGATTCTTGAAGTGTATATAGTCAAAGTGATCGACAAAGAGAAAATGGAGCAATCCTCCTGGTTGGAACGGATGGCTGCTGTAGACTAAGGGAGGAAGAGATGGACTAACTTTAGGGTCCCTCGTGGATTGCCACTAGTTAGTCTATTACTTAACTCCATCGTCCATCGCAACCACCTACTTCCATCAACAGGATTACTCTATTTTCCCTCAGTCTTCTTTGTCCATCGCCTCGTCTATCGATTTCAATAAACAGCCCACTGGCGTAACTACCGTTGACAATCCGAAACAAACCTATTTTTTCGAGGAAAAGTGATCGACAAAAATATTGCTCTATCCCCTTTGCCTTCCTTGTCTATCATTTTGTCGATCGACTTTAATAATCAGCTCATTGACGCAAATACTGCAAACGATCCGAAACGAAGCTATTTGGCCACTTAAAAATGATGAGCAACAGCATCGCTTCATTTTTCCTTTGTCTATCACTTTGTCTATCGATTCCAATAATCAACCCGCTGACGTATTCAGGGTGATTCTGGTTAGAATCGTCCAACAGAGCATGGCAACGGTCCCTTGGAAGAGCGGAGCCCGGCGCGTAATGTTCCGAGTTGGAACATAGTAAAATGTTATGTTGATTAATATTGAAGGAGTCATTAATAACACCTGGGTTGCCTCCCTCCTCGGCCCCCGGGCCCCTCCCCCCTCCCCGGCCCGTGGGCCCCTCCCCCTCGGCGGAGCGCGAGAAGACTCGCTTCATTCATAATATTTTGAATTGTAATGATTGGGCTGGCACTCGGGGACGCGGCTAATACCCGCCGCGGTTTATCACTCCGGAGGATCAATCCGACCAATCACACTCCACATCAATCTTCCCGCCGTGATTTATTGGGAAACCTCGATCAATTTTTTTAACGCCTGATAAAGAGCCCGAGACCGAGCCGGCTCTCGCATAAATATTTTTTGACCTTATTTGACTCCTCGCTCCTCGCGTGGGTAATTGAATTTTATCCAGTCCCGTCCGCGACAGTTGCCGAATGGGTCTCTCGCGCACTCATGAGTCCACGCTCAAAGTTCAGTAATGAAAATTTTCATTACATCAGAATTTTCATTATCAAAGAATTTCCGTTGATAGCATTACACGTTCGATGGCTTTTCACCGTTAATTAAAATGGCGGATTTTCATGAGAAATCTGACGACGCTGTTGTCTAGTCATATCGCTGTCTCAGGTTTGAGGCTCGTGATGTCACTTCATCGATCAGAGCATTTTCTCAGCTTTGGCGCTGCATTTTAGACTGCATCGAACGAATTAATTATTTAGGAAATAGACAAGCTGCTCGTTAGTCATATCTGCCGTGCTACGGAAAAAATCCGTATGAACCTTCAGGCATTGTCAAATTTTCCTCGATAAAACACGAATTTCCTGGTAAACTTCTGAATATTTTCCTTACAATTTTCAGATAATTTTGTTCGCAATTTTACCTAAAGCCCCTGACAATTTCAAGGAAAAATAATTTTCATATCTTTCCCCGAAAATAAACATTTTATCGAAGGAAATTTGGCCACTCTCGAATGCTCGTACGGCGTTCTTCCTTAGCACGGCAGTTATGCAGAGACAAATATGTAAAGGCCTTCTAATAGTATCCCGGCAATGATGGAAACTTTTACATTCGGAGATTGGACATCTCTTTTTGGCAGCAACATTCTCACCATCCCCGCTTTTTAGCTTTTGAGCTTTAAGAGGAGTGATGTACCAAGCATATCTAAAAAACATCGGTTTTCTTCTCAATGGCTTCTTCAACATGTCGCTGAAAAGCCAAAGAGAAGGCAGTTCGGACTGCACTTTACACTTTGTAATTAGGAACTACTATTACATGAATCATGAAATTAATAATTATATGAAATCACCTATCTGTGAACAAAAACTAGTGACCTATATGTCGTTCCTAAAATGTTGTGTTAGTATCATGAATATACCCGTCATTTCCGCCAAGGCAAGTATTTCAGAAACTGATGCACAAGTATTTGCGTTTCTTCAACCAATGATAAAGACAGTCAGCTGGACTTCATTCTGAATGTTGAACTACTATCACTGGCTTATTTTAGAAACAACTTATGTGTCATTTCTTAGCTTATGCGGAAAAGTGTTTTCATGAATGAGCCAGAAATAGTGGTAAGTAATATACTCGAAAATGTAGTCCAACTTTTCTACTCCTGCGTTAAAGTCACTACCGTCAACCTCTCTATCATAGGTCTGTGTGCGTTGTACACACTTGGACTAGATTTTGCAACAAGGTACTACTTCTGCTGCGGCTCATTTTAGAAACAACGTATGTGTCATTTCTTCCTTTGTACGAATATGAGCCAGAAATACCAGTTCCGACTGCATAATTTGGTCCATTTCAAGGGTTGAAACCAAGACAAAGAAAGACCCTCTACCAGTATCTTAGAAATGGTGGCAGCTTTTACCATGGGCTCCAGTTACCAATTGCAAAATCTAGTCCAATTAGTGCATAGTTCCTCATAGCATGTTCGGATGTGATCCCCTTTCTCTCCTTTCACTTCCACACGTCTGAAATCATCCACGGTGTATTTTCTCACGAAGACCGTCGCTGAAAGCTCCTTTGCCTGCGGCCGACCTATCCGTTTCCAAACGCGTTGCATCACGGCAAATATGTCTCAATTTCGCGACCTGGTTGTAAACTGCAAAAATTCAGGTTATCGAACCGAGGCTGGTCGTAGTCGGAGCATCGCCGCCGCACTAGCGCTCGCAGCGGCTGAATTATCTAACTTCCTCCAGGCCGCGCCGCCCGCCGCGCTACGCAAGTGCGCCACTATTTGTAAATCACACATTTTCCCACACACTTAAGCTAATCATTTCCTGGGACGGTGGGACCAAAGCAAAGACGAGCCGAGTTTTCCCCCTCTTGTCTCTTCATTACCGCTCGCCGCAATTTCATCATGCGCCCAGTAGATTGCAGTGCGTCTGTGAACCAACTCGAGTGCGCACATCGTCCTCCATTTTCTATCAGAACTTGTGAACTTTCATATTCGTGCTTTGCCTTCCTTTTGCTCCGGTAAGTTCGTATCAATTTATCCCCCAATTAAACGTCAAATTTTCCGTTTCATAAAATACTAGGATTATAATCCGGCAAGTCCCACTAGACCCTTTAAATACTACCCGTTCGAAGATTATTATCTTTGCGGAGGCAGGAAATCTTTTGATCAAAATGAGATCAATCCTTATAAGTCTCTAGATTAAGCTTTTTGTGGATCTTATTAATCAAGAATGGGTAGATAACTTTAAGGAACCAAAAACGGGTCCTTCTAGGTGGATAAAATGCATGTGAACTTAAGGAGATTTTTCATGGGAATTTTCCTCTGGAAAACCGTAAGGATGCTGTTTATTGGAGTAGGATTAAAATAAACCAAATTGATTCAGTGATTTTCAGATCATCTTTTTGGATGAAAGAACATTTGTTTTGAGTGCATCTCATATTTTGATCTAGTTCAGCATTCAGGGACTGAGTCTTAGTTGTAGTTCGAAGAAACAGAGGGAAAATTTATTGAAGTTTCTCTCTGCCGCATTACCGAATCTACAAAATGAATATTTGGAAGGAAGTGATACGATTTTTGAGCTGATCAATTTGTTTATCATTCAAAACAAACTTTGACTTCATATCCCGGATACTGAACCTGCTCTGCAAGGTGTGACATACGGCAGGAGAAAATGGAGTCCACGCCGAATAAGTTAACGCACTGCACTTTCAGATTGCGACAGAGTATATCTGCCATCTTGCTTCTTGCGTTTACTTAACATGTAAAAATGACGCCTGAGGATCTTCTGTCACAACTTATTTGGCGTGCGGACTCTAGTTTCCATCAGAATCAAGCATAGCTCAGTTCATGTGAAAAGATGACATGGTCCCTTACAACAGACTGATTTCAATTTAATTGAATTTTTGTTTTGATATAAACGTTCATCGGAGTAGAAATGTTTCGAGCCCTCACAAAATCATTTTGTTTTTCATCCCTAAAAATGTTTGTCCTCAGCCATTTGTCCTGAGTGCGCATAGTTAAACATTTCTTCCAGTTGATTTGAAAAATAAACATTCGATGATGAGATCTTAATCGAATCCAACAACACATGAACAAAAGTCAAATTAATTAGGAGGTCCGACGGATGCGGCCCCGTCTCGAGATGACTAGATCTCCAAAGAAAAAATAACATATGACAGAAAATCTGCAACATTTCAAAACGGAGATACGTGGTTTCGCACTTCGGCCATCGATATACTTACCGGATCCAGAACAAAAATACGCCTACGTTGTTACGCACTGATATAATTGGACCTTGTTTAACAGAAAGGAACCAAGCCACGTCAGCTATTGCCAAAAGCTGGGCAATTTAATCTTTTACGAGAGAACGTTTGTGCGGATTCCTTTGAACATTTCAAGGAATTTGCTTCGTATTATGGAGAAAATTCACTGGAATTTGCAGAAAAATCCACACAACCATTTTCTTTTATAAAATTAACACAAACTGATTGCGGTGGACGCACGGGTCGTAAGACAGTATGTTTGAGTTTTTTGCCAACGTGCGATAAAAGTTCAGCATAAAGCTGAAAATCTCAATACAGAGGGAATGGTTTTCACGGCCTTTCGAGCTTGGTAGCAGCAAATTTAAGAGGCTGCCCTGCACTGAGGATTGGCCCAACAAGGTCGAAACGCGTCCTCCTGAATGGACGTAACTAGTGTTGCACCAAACAGCATATCTTTATGAAGGAGAACTGTGCTCAAATGAGTTTTTTCCCCTCTGTATTGAGATTTTCAGCTTAATGCTGAATTTTTAACGCACGTTGGCAAGAAACTCTAACAATATGTAAAATTAAATTGCCCAATTTAATTTGGCAATAGCTGATGTGGCTTGGTTCCTTTCTGTTCAAGGCGGTCCAATTCAACGTCACATTTGACAATGACGTGGTGGATGCGACAATTGTGACCGCGGACGTCGAGAGAATAATGAGTTTTCCCGAGCTCGAGCTCCTTTCTTCGTGAGGTTCTTCCTGAGTCGCTGATGACGCGGGTGTCCGAGTCCGGTGGGTGGACTCTGAAACTGGATTAGAATTCGTTCTTCCCTCCGCGCTGCGCCCCCTGCGACCCCCTCCCCCCGCTCGACATTAGAATAATATCCGAAACAAGATGTGTCCTCTTGATAGAGCGAGCCTGCAGAGGAGGCAAATTAATCAGATACCAACCGGAGGGCAGATTACTCTCAGGTGCCGATTAGGCCCCGCGCCCCCCGCCCCGCGCACGGTGGGCTCAACATCCTCCGTCGAGGAGTTTCGACTTGAGATCATGCGTTTTTAGTCAAAGATATATATATGTCGCAGGCAAATAGTCAAATCAGGCATTTTGTTAAATGCCTAGGCAAATAGTTAAATATTATTATTTATACTGAAATCCTGATTATTTTGCTGACTGCAGGCGAAATAATTCTCTGACCTTATGAAAAAGAATTCCCTGTAAAAGCTTGTTCCATACGATCATAAGTACGTTTTTTCTAGTCCTTCAACGCAAATTTATGTTAAAATATTCAGCATTTTGTAAAATAAGAAGTTTTCACAATTTGGACGGATGAAGAATTGTGAGGAGCATTTTTAAACGGAAAATAATTTGATAGTTTGTATTTCAACGGATTTTTTGTATAAAAATATTGAAAATTAGAAAGGTTTTTGTGAAAACGTAAAAAACCTCGTAAACTCTGAAATTTAAGTATCTGCCTAGGCATTTGATAAATGGCCTGATTTGACTTTTTGCCTGCGACATATATAGAGTGTCCCAGGAGTAAATGGATATACCGTAGGAGCGAGTTCTGTGGATAAAAATAAGACATATTTCTTCTGTCAAGTTTTTTTTTTAAAAAATAGTGCACTGGAAAAAAAAACACATTGTATCTAGAGTCCAGACTCTTGAAAACATTGACAAGGAAAAATACTCTTGATTCAATCGGATTTTTGCTTGAATCAAAACGAAACCCGCTTAAATTAAGAGGCTTGGGTCTTGATTTAAGCTAGATTCTGATTGAATCAAGAGTACTTTTTCTTTTCGATGTTTTTAAGAGTCTGGACTCTAGATCTAATGTGTTTTTTTTTTCCAGTGCGTTCCCTAATGGAAGTATGGCCTCTCAAATTTTCGTGGAAATCATCGTTTTTTTTGTAAATTTTGGCAACGGTTCTGGAAGAAACTCATGTTAAATGTTTAGACCCCATCATTTTGTGCGCTAAATTCATCCGTAGCTTCTAAAGTATGGATATCTCAAGTTGAAGGGGCTCTCGGATCTTTCAGGACAAAAAACTCGGTAAAGGCCCCCAAACTCCACCCTTCCCCTCTTTTAACTTGAGATAACTATAATTTTGAAGTCATGGCTGAATTCAGCGGAAAAAGTAATGGGAGCCGGGCATTTTTAATGAGTTTTTGTCCAGTTTCTGCGCTAAAAATCGTTGTTAAAGTGATGATTGATATTGAAGCCTCTCGTTGCGTAGTGTTGGTTTTGTTCGTTGGTGGAACTCTGTAACGGCAGGGAAAAAACAAAACGCCTTCAGTTGTTGCGTAGGCAACATTGACAGCTCCAGAACACGAATAGTTGCATCAAGGCGCTACAGTTCAAGGTGGTGATCAATGTTGTAGCCTCATGGTGTGCAGTGCAGTTTTAGTTTGTGATTTGAACTCTATAACGGTAGGAAAAGGCAAAACGCCTTCAGATTTTGCGTAGGCAACATTGAAAGCTCCGTAACACGAATAGTTGCATCAAGACACCGCAGAGAGTAGTGAATGGATTATAACCTCTGGTCTACTTCGAAAATTGAAGGCGAAATAGCAACGTGCGGAACCTCCTACCTCTTCCATGCTCAATTTCAGTCAAAGTTCGTCAGTTTCTGAGTTCGATTTGGACCGGTTAGCGACGAGAAGCGAGGAGAGGGCGACTCGGCCGGTAGGAGAGGGAAGTGGAGCAATCCATCACCAGAAAATCAGGGCCAACTTTGGGTCGGGGACTCGGGGTGCCCACGCTGGCCGCGGCCGGAGTTAAAACTTACTTAACCCGGGGAACACATGTAGACGGGTACATTATGCGGGAGTGGGAATCCCTCTTGGGCGGCGAAAGACGGGACCGGGCACCGGGGAGTGTCCCGCTGGACTCGGAGGAGCAAGGAGCGGAGCGGGCACTCCATATAGATCGCCGCCCGATATTCCGACCGAATTTCGTCCCGATTCAATTACCGCTCGGATCCGTGTATCATTGTTACCGCCAGGCCACGCTCCCGACCGAGTCTCATTTCGTGGCAAAGTGATCTTGGCCATATTCCATGAATTTGTTTTCCATGCTTCTAATGTGAAGAAAAAATTATAGCATCGAGTTTCCCTCCTCCTTCTCACCTTCTTCTCCTTCTTATTCTTCTTCTTCTTCCTTTTCTTTTTCTTCTCCATTTTCTTCTTTCTATGCTTTTCTTCTTTTTCTCTTCATTATCTCCGTCTCCTATTTCTTCATCTTCTTCTTCCTCGTCGTCTTCTTTTTCTTCGTTTCATTATCTCCGTCCCCTATTTCTTCATCTTCTTCTTCGTCGTCTTCGTTTTCGTCTTCCTCTTCTTCTTCTTTTTCTCCTTCGTCTTCTTCTTTTTCTTCTTTTTCTTCTTTTCTTCTTCTTCGTCTTCGTCTTCGTCTTAATTTTCTTCCTCTTCCTCTTCTTCTTCGTCTTTGTTTTCTTCTTCGTCTTCTTCTTCTTTTTCTCCTTCGTCTTCTTCTTCGTATTCCTCTTCGTTCTTTTCTTCTTCTTTTTCTTCTTCTATTTCTTCTTCTTCTTCTTCTTCTTCTTCTACTTCTCCCTATCATTATTCTCCTAAGGGTTTCACAGTATCACTCATTCATAAATATCCTCGAATGGAGAATTTGCAAGCGTCTGCAATTTGATGGATCTCACGTTTAAAATTAAACAATTTAGAGAATTGAGCACGAAAATCTTCTTGATTTCTAAATTGAATAATCATTGGGGGATATTCGACAACATAACCGAATCTGCCAAAATATATGAGTTTAAATGAGAAACGCTCCCAGATGATGTTACCAGGCGGTACATTCTCCCAATTTTAAATTTATTTTTCTAAAATTTCTTATATCAGAAAAAAATCATAGAAAACACTTCGCACTCAGCACATTTCACACTATCATATGAGGCAAAAAAATTTGTCCGTGCAAATTCTCCGTCAATGATCGTCAGTCTACAGAGTATAACTACTGGCCTACCCCAAAAATCGAAGGCGAAATAGGAACGTGCGTAACCTCCGACCTTTCCCAGCTCTTCCTTAAATATTCAGTCAGAAAACCGACCTCTCCCAAAAGCTCGCTCTACGGCGGGGCGGGGCGCAAGGAAAATATCAAAAGACCGGTCGGTGAGTTTATCAAGATCTGGGATTATTATTTGGTAGCAAGTGAAGATGTTCCAAGCTCTCTTCCTGTTGCTCTTCCTCGATTTATAAAACGGACACCGGCCGCGGACCGCAGATCGGACGTCGGATGATAAACGCGGGCGGTTTTGCCTTGCCGCCCCTGCCCCCCCCCCCCCCCCCCGCTGTCCCCTGTCATCGTCACCATCGCCCCAAAGACGGCGGGGCCTTCGATGCTAATACAGATATGCGTCGGGCAACAGAACAGGCGCATGCCGGATCTACTCGGAAAAGTTCGTAAATTCGTCGCCTCATGCTGCCGTGCTAAGGAAAAACGCCGTATGAGCCTTCAGGCGTTGCCAAATTTCCCCTGATAAATCACCAATTTTCAGGATTTTTTTTTAAATATTTGTCTACCAATATCTCAGATAATTATGTTTCTAATTTTATCGAAAACTTCTGAAAATTTCAAGGGAAAATATTCTTAATGGAGAATTTGCTTGTATGTGTCGCTTTATCTGAAAGTGCGTAAAGGGCTGATTTCGCAGTATTTTTTATAATTTTTTTCTGGTATGGGAAATAGTATAAACATAGCTTTAAAAGAGAGAAAATGCACCGTCTATAGTGACATCATCTGGCGGCATTTCCCATTTAAACACATTTATTTTAGCAGATTAGATCATTTTGTCATATCTCATCCAAAAATTGTTTAATTTATTAACCAAGGGTATCCTCGTGTTCAGTTCACTCAGTAATTTCCATTTAAACACGAAATTCATCAAATTTCAGACACCCGCAAATGCTCCATTTTTCTCAAAAATAGACATTTTATCGAAGGAAATTTGGCCGCTCTCGAATATGCATACGGCGTTCTTCCTTAGCACGGCAGTATGCTGTCAAAGGGGTGTCTTTATTTCCAAATGAGCCCCGAAAAGCATAGAGTTCTACAAAGAACAGAGCTCACGTAAAATTGAGATACGCTCTTAGGTCATAGAGGCAACGATTTTAGGGCAGTTTATTGAAAAGGATTTGCCCATAAATTCATACAGGATGTCTCAAAGTTACACGCAAACATTTTCAAATTCGATTTTAGCATCCAAATAAAACTTTTTACTCGTTACGGAGTGACTTACACTATTACGGAGCGGAATAGACTCTTTTTGCGGAGTGTCATGCGCTTTTATATTGCTGATTTCACTTCGCATTCGGGGTTTTTGGGCGTGATATAGACTCCGGCACCGAATTTCATTCCTTGATTTTTAAGTATCGTGGATTTTGGTGTTTTGTCATCGAAACTCTTTGAAAGTTTTTTATTCTTTGACAACATGACAATCTGGTCGTGGACGAGGGAAGCGCGAGCGCATGGCGGCTGGACCAAAACCCGACCGGCATCTTTGGCCATGTGCTTCATTTACATATCAACTTCATATTTCATGACCGAACGCGTTTTTTGAACACAATAACTCAATAAACCTGTCGCAAGCTGAATCAGCCGAAAACATTTGTCAAGACCGTTGCCAAACTTAAATGACATCCATCCATAGGCTCTTTGTGTTTTATTTGTTTATTTAATGTTTTGAGTATCATCATTCGGAAATGTAGACAGAGATAGAACGACCATTTTAAGTATCATCATTCGGATATGTAGACAGAGAGAAAAATATGGAACGACGAGCCATCAAATTAAGGAGAATCTGAATCCAGTAGAATAAAAAACCCTTACGAGTAATTTTTAATTTTCATGGCCACAAACCATGTACGATTATGATTGAATGTAAGGAAAGTAACATTTTGCTCAAAGGAACAACTGTTGACGTAATTTTAGACAAAACAGTAGTATGTCTGAAATCATCCGTGAGAGTTAATTTTATCAATGCTGTCTTGAGAAAAAGGGTGCACTTTTTTGCTAATTTTTAACCCTAATGTTTCTCCCCTCCCTCTCTTCATCACCTCTTCTTCCGAGGGTTTTCTGGCATATACTACAGTTGAGGAGACTACAGGCAACTGCAGACAAAATAGGTTTTTGTATGTGATCACAAAGGGTCATCTACACCCAGGAAAGAACTCTCATTTACGACACTACCCATATGCCATCCTTACACGGAAGACTATGGTTAGACCTGGAGCCTAAAGTATGTTCTGTGCCCTAACGTGACGACTCAAGCATGCAAAACATAGCACATACCGCTGGCTTGCCTAGCAGTAAATGGAAAAGGACTTTTTTACATGCAGTGAAATATAAAATTGGATGTTGGAGTTTTTTAGCCGACGTGCGTAAAAAGTTCAGCTTAAAACTGAAATCTCATTAGAGAGGGAAAAAGCTTACCACCAAGCACAATTAAAAAATTAATAAAAAAAATGAAAAAAAAATAAAAAATAATAATCATATAATAACAATTTTCGTGTAAATATAAAATTCGTCCATGATTAATCACCGAGAGAATTTCTGAATTATTTTGATGAATATTTACAGTTTTACTAGACACACAATAAAATAAAAGTTTACTCTCGGACACTACGTGGTCCATTTTTTCAAGATTCATCTTTGCACTTACTATGCTCTCTTCTATGCGCTCCCCGGCTGAGCGGCCCCAGCAAAGAGCCGAGATGAGCCAATAAACCCCAGTCAGTTAAGATCAGAAGTCATCATATTTATTTGCGGTTTGGAGCCGAAGAGCTGTGCTGGTCGAAAGCCATTTGCATGGATGATGAATTCCCTTGCGGTTCTTCCAACCATGTGAGAACTTCATCATTAGTCGAACCGCTCGGAAGCTCCCGGTCCGTCACCACCATCGATATCTCGCAAATCGATACGATTCTCAACAAGGATACGAAGCGCTCGATATCTCGAAAATCGACACGACTCAAGCAAGGACACAAATCGTTCGATATCTCGAAAATCGAGTTTCGGATTTGGGGTGTTCGATTATATCTCAAAAATCGATTTATCGAAGGATAATCGATGTGCACTCCGCCGAATGGTCGTCTCGGGTTATTTTTGTCTTGCAACTATTACGTTTTTTAACGGCTCTCTCGGGCTGGGCGATACATCGATAGAAATTAAGTAATATTGCCGAGATTATTTATGTCACTGACCTGTCCTTTACCGCGGTCGTAAAGCGTTTCTGCATTGACGCATGCGCTCTCTGGCGGGTACTCCTCGCGGCGGCGAGAATCCAAACGACGATGCCAATCTGTTGTCATGAAATTCTTATTTGACGCCTTTTCCTCGGCTCAATCCGTGCGGTAATGAATTTCTTGGAAAGGTCAGGGATTTTTTATCCACTCAAGTACTTGGCAGTAACATTTTGAGAGAAATATAATCCGCCACTGATTTGTTTAAAACCAAACTTCCTTAGAAGGCCCCACGTACTTCACATTGTGATTAAGGGAGGTTTACGGATTTATTGTGGTAGTATTCCAATAAATTAGGGTACTAACCCAACTGATGCAGTACTGCTCCAATTTTGGTTGGAATACCATCACAATTAATTGGAAATGTCCATATCATCTAACAAATTGGGGTAGTACCACCATTTAACCTCTGAAACGTTTTTCCGGGTTACATCCTTTGTCCTATGCAACCGCCCGCATCAACCAATAGGAACGCTCCATGTTCCTTCATGTCTTCTGTGTCCATCGCTTTGTCTATCAATTTCAAGTCATCAGTCCGCAGGCAAGATTCTAAGCCCTCGACGGTTTTTTTCATATTTCGAGCTGGATGACGCTAGAAACGACAATTAGTATGACTCTTAGCATCCGTGTCCAAGGTTGTCTAATTTTTGTTATTTTTTAGGTTTAGTTTCTTTATATTATTATGTAAACTATTTTTTAATTTTCGTGTCTAATTCTTTTTCAAATTTTTATGTCTATTTTTTTTGGATTTAAATTCTTATGTCAAATTTTTTTAAAAAAAAAATTTCTATCCGATTTTTTTTCAAATTTTTGTGTCTAATTTCTTTTTAAAATTTCATGTCTAATTATTTTTTACAGACTTTTTTGTCTAGTTTTTTTTTTAAAAACATTTTTGTCTAATTTTTCTTTAAAATTT
This sequence comes from Bemisia tabaci, assembly GCF_001854935.1. Classification (NCBI taxonomy): domain Eukaryota; kingdom Metazoa; phylum Arthropoda; class Insecta; order Hemiptera; family Aleyrodidae; genus Bemisia; species Bemisia tabaci. Next base: position 8,447,769 of record NW_017547098.1, read on the forward strand.
TATGTCTAATTTTTTTAATTTTTTTGTCTAATTTTTTTCAAAAAAATGTTGTCTACTTTTTTTAAATTTTTAATTTTTGAGTCTAATTTTTGGTGATGCGTGTGTTGCAGGTAAAAAATGGCGGAGCTTGACGCCTCAAGATAGGCGGCCGTACGTGGAGGAAGCGGAGCGGCTGCGGGTGATTCACATGCAAGAGCACCCCAACTACAAGTATCGTCCGCGGAGAAGGAAGCACAACAAACGCTCGGGGAGCGTCGGGCCCTCGCCGCCCTCCTCCAACCACTCGGCCCACTCGCCGGGTCTCCCCCAGGGGCCCCAACGCCGCCCTTCCCCGCACCCCCAGCAGTCCCAGCAGACCAAGCTCCAGGCCCAGTACCCAGGCTCACCGTACCAGCCCCAGGCTGCCTTCTCGCCCGGCATGCACCAGCAGCCGTACAACTACTACAGCCCGCCCCCCAAGAACTCCCCCTACTACCCCAGTAGCGAGTCTCCCTTCACCCCCGTCGGGATCAACACCCCCGAGTCCTCCCCCACGTGCAGCCCCGAGCCGAAACCCAGCCAAAACGAGCCGAGCCAAAATGATCAAAACAACCCTTTGGAGAACAACTCCGCCCCGTCTGTGATAACCAAGGCCGCCTCCAGTCAAGGTAATTTACATCAGATTTTCGTCTCGCCCGCGCCAAGGAGAAACGTTGTATGAGCCTTTAGGCGTCGCTGAACTTTCCTAGATAAATTACGAATTTTCAAAACATTTTTTTTGAGGATTTGCCGTCTAGATTTTTAGAGGATTTTGTTCGAAAGATCTGAAGTGTCTGATAATTTCAATGAAAAATATACAAATAATCTGAAAAATAAGTATTTTCTAAAACGGGATGTTGGAGTTTTGTAGCCAACGTGCGTAAAAAATTCAGCTTAAAGCTGAAATCTCATTAGAGAGGGAAAAAGCTCACACACAAGCACAATTTTCCCTCGGATTGGAAATTGGACTCACAATTTGAATGGACGTAACTAGTGTTGCTCCAAACAGCATATCTCTTTGAGGGAAAATTGTGCTTGTGTGTGAGCTTTTTCCCTCTCTGATGAGATTTCAGCTTCAAGCTCAACTTTTTACGAACGTCGCTAAAAAACCCTAACATCCCGTCTTACGACCCGTGCGTTCATCGCAATCGGTTTTGTGTATTTTCTAAAAGTAAATTTTGCGACATTTGAATGTTCAGACGACACTTTTCCTTAGCGCGGTGGTTTTTCGATCAGGATTTTATTCAGTGTAATCTCGTTAGCTCGTACTTTCTGAAGGAAAATTGTCCGGAACGAGAGAAAATCCCCAGTTGGGTTCAGATCGAACATGTTACTAAATTAACTCCACGACAAAGCGTAGAGTATCACAGAAAATGAAGGCGCTTGTAGCCGAGGAATCATCCTTTGAACCGGCTGCAAATTGCCGGCGATCTCTACCTGTGACAAGTGCCTAACTTTATAATAAACAACGTATCGACAGTGAAACTACCAGGCTATATATCACGTTTGCGGTGTATATAAGTCTCCGCTCCTTTTTTCTCTTTTTTTTTATCGAAGAATTCGTTAATATCATTCCTTGTTTCCATAGAATGCTTACGCCACGAGAAGGAAAACGACGCAATTTTCATGAAAAATTGCCGTCAAGTAACTTTCTATTTGAAAAAGTGACGTTTGGTAGGAAGTTTTCAACGTCGCAAATCAAGATACGTGGATTGGGAGTTTCACCGTCGATAAGTATTGATCGATAATGGTTCGATGTATCGTTTGGCTCAAAACAATAGAACATAACATCGAATACAAATTTCAGGATTTAAGTTTGAAAAGTTGGAAATTAGAAAATTCCTAACAAGTTCACTCTTCATTGCCATTCTATACTCATAAGTATCAAAAATCACCAAAAACCCGTTCCCTCGGAGTATTCAATTGACTTCTGAGGTTATGTTTACATGTTGAACCGATCGATATCGATACAACCTCGCCTGTTTGATGTATCGAATACGATCTATTAGTGTTTTTCAGTAATAACTAAATTTTTAAAGTCATAGGTTCCGACAGTAAGTTGGACGTATTTATGCTAAAAGGAAATACGTGCAAGCGGAAAGATGGGGTGTGCTCGTGGAAGCTGCATAAGAAACAATGTAGAAGTGGATATAGCTCCTTTTGAGAAAATGGAAAAGCAGGATTTGACATTAAATCAAAAGGATCTGAGCGCTAACTCGCGGGGACATGTGATAAGAGCCTTGTGGACAGGGCTCATGAGTTGAACTGCATTTTGCAATTTGGAACTGTAAATTCTGGCTCTTCTGGAAAAACACTCATGTGCATAGGGAAACTAATGTCACATACGTTGTTTTTAAAACAGGCCAGAATTTACAGTTCCAAATTGCAAAATGTAGTCCAGTTAATGCTCGGCGACGGCGGCTTCTTCGCTGCTTACGTCACTGGCGCTTTAAAATTCCCATTCATTCGTATGGCCCTCAACTAACGAGCACACCCCATCTCTCCACTTGCCTATAGTTCCATTTTGCATACATACGTCCACCGACCAAAAAATTCCCGAGACGGTTTTGAAAATAATATGTTTGATTTGCAGGCGAGGAAGCGGCGAACCCAAGCCTGCCGACCCCGGAGATGTCCCCGATGGAGCAGGAGAAGGACTTCAACAACCACAACCACCAGATGGAGGACAGCAAGCGGGTCTACCAATACCCGGTGCCGGTGCCCGTCTCGAGCGCGGCCGACACGGCCAGCTACTACTCGCACCGGCTCCCGCAGGCGGCGGGGCCGTACCGGGCCCATAACCTCAGCTACGGCTCGGGCTACCCCGCGGGCCCACAGGGGCACAGCCCCATAGCCATGAGCGTCAACAAGGGGATGGTCATGATGTGCACGAAGGGGAGCATAGCGGGATACGACCATAGCGGGATGGTTACCGGGACTTTCTTTCCTCCGATCGCTACCTCACAGGACCAGCAGGTCCTTGGCGGGTCCTCCTCGCATCATATGTACACGGCCGCCTCCTCGCACTCCTCCCGGTCTTTCCTGCCGAGCTACCCGTCCGCCGGTCTCGGAGCCGGGTCCCCGGTCGCCGGATCTCAGTACGCCACCTGCAGCAGTCCTGGCTCGTCCGCCGCTAGGACGCCCTTGGAAAATTATTCAGGTGACTATTCTTGAAATTATCAAATGAACACTGAAAAAAAAATACTCGGCGTTTTTACCAAGGTCCGTTGGTACCTTTACCATCTCACTTTTTTACCAACTATTGGTAATTTTATCAAGACAGACTGGTAAGCTTACCTAAAAATCGGTATTTTTACTGGTTTTTTTTTCAGGTAAGAATACCACTTTTATTGGTGATCGATTCCCGGTAACTTTGCCATTTTATCTCGGTAATTCTACCACAGTCGATAGAAAATATTGGCGTTTTTACCAAAGTCTAGTAAAATTCCCGAGAAAGTTCAATTATTTTACCGAGATTTCTCGGTAAAATTACCAATTCCATAAATGGTAATTTTACCAAGGAAAAACTGGGATCAAATAGAACCCTAAATTCTTGGTAATTTTACCCTTTTCTCAGTAAATACACCGAGATTTTTTTTTTGAGTGAAAAATAAATGAAATTTCATATTGCAGATCGATGCACGTTTGTATCGCATTTGGCGAAAAGGAACCAGCGCGATTACAGTGTTTTCGAAATCGTGCATTTTCTCCGTTTTTTTAAAAATACTTAATGTATGTGCAATATTACAATGTATACAATTTTTCCCCCTTCGAAATTAACCATTTTCTGGTGGGAAGTAAAAACTACTTGCTATTCTGGGAGATTTTGTAGATGAACACGAAGAAGCAACATTTTTACAGCACTGTGGTTCCACGCAGGTGTGGACCCAGCACCATTTCTCCACCTTGTTACATTCAGTATTCGGACCACTTCTCAGTTTTTTTCTCTCAAATTTTAAATGAACGTGCTGTAGAGCACCATTTGGGCCTTTTTGAAGAAAATGGCTGTTTCAGGATCGGCTATGAAAACTTCCCCTAGTTGAGGAGATGTTGAGAGAGAGAGAGAGATGAAACGGCGCGGCGTTGGGCAGCCGAACGTGAGCAATGTTGGAGGTCCAGCGAATCCTGGTCGAGGTGTCGAATTTTCATCAGGCGGGACTCTTCGCGTCGGTAGGCGGGTCGGACCACGCTGAGGCCCCGCTTCTTCAGTTGTAAGTCGTAACGTTGGTCATTGTACGCTCCCGTCCTAAGGAAAAACCACGTAAGAGCCCTCGGATGTTGCCACATTTCCTTCGTCGAAGCATTCATTTTTTAGACAAGATATGCATTTTTCGAGGGAGGAGACGAAGAGAACGCCCAGTGAAAGGGTGGCGACAGGGGGTTTTAGAAGAAATGAGGGTTTGCCAACTCCCTGAAGGGCTTTGGGAGGAAAGGGGACTTTGGCGGCTAGGAGTCGCAGAGCGCCATAGAGGGCTATAAAAGCGGCTTTATACATACATACATGAATTTTTCGCCATGAATTTTTGGCGGTTTTTTACTTTAGATCACATTGTGAACGAGGAAGGTTAGCGACATGCTTCGCTCTTGGGCCCACTCTGAATTGCCTCAACTCTATGATTTTCTGCGTATTGGAAGTATGAAATTCGATATTTTACGGAATCCATCGTATTTCGTCATTTTTGGTCTCTTTTCTGGTTTAAAACTGGCTTGAAAATGGATCTGATGATGGGCTTATTTTAGCGAAAAATTCAAGCTTGGTCAATTGCGGTTAAATGTCGAAAAATCCGCATTTTTCGTCAAAATCGACCTTCAGACCCATGTTTCGTCAGTATTAGAAGTGACAAGAGACCAAAAATGACCAAATCATGATGCATTCAGTACACTGGAAGAAAAATCTCTTGGACGTAGAGTCCAGACGCTTTAAAAAATTGACAAGGAAAAATACTCTTGATTCAATCGGATTTTTCCTTGAATCAAAAGTTAAGGCTCATAATTTAAGCGGATGATTAAAGCAAAAATTTGATTGAATCAAGAGTATTTTTTCTTGTCAAATTTTTTAAGAGTCTGGACCCTAGATTTTAGTGACTTGTTTCCCAGTGTAAAATATGAACCTCCAATGAGCAAAAAATCGTCGGGTTGAGGAAATTCAGCCCGGATGGGTCCAAAAACAGCCCTTGTATTGGTGGATCCAGCAAATCGGCAACATTGTCTTTTCTCCATTTAAACCTATGGAAATGTATCGATTCTTGGAGGGGTCAAGTGCTTCAACAAAAATCGATTATTTAGCATAGGTTTAAATGGAGGAAATCCGGTGTTGCCAATTTACTAGATTCCCATCTTACCCTTACCAATACCTCTTCTTCCTCTTGAAAATTTGAAGGAAAACAGTCTCATTTTTTTGAAAATTCTCGTTTCGCCGAAGAAAATTTGACAACGTCCGAAGGTCCATACGGCGTTTGTCCTGAGTGCGGGAGTACGGTTCCATTCCTCACGGGCTCGTAACAGTTGCGCGGACCGGGCGAAGCGGGCGTCGGAACCGTACCGGGACCGGGGCATGCGTAGTCTACATTCGCGCCCGCGATATAATGGGGAATTAACGTCAGAACCTAACGTCCTCGTTGAAATATTGGTAAAGGTCCCGCGGGTGAACCGGCCGCCATCTCGCCCGATCCCGACTCTGCGGCCGGCCGACCCCGCTTCCAACCCTCCGTTTCCCGGTTCGGATCTCCGGTGGAAGCGCCAACTTTCATCGAATCCCTTTCTCACATGAGAATGCCCGAAAACAGTGAGAAAAAGGAACCAATATTTGGTGTTGAAGTATGAAAAAGAAGACAAATTTTCAGTTTCTTGAACAATGTACTGCAGACCGCAATTTAATAACTAAATGCATTTACAACTTATCGAATTGTGCAAATGGCAACTTGGCAACACTATCGCTTCGCAGGAAAATGTTTTGGGACTTGAGATTTTCAGAAATAGGGATCTTTGATGCAGAGAAAATTCATACTAAAAAATGAAATCAATCAGAGCCATGGGGGGTTTGGTATTTTTTGCACACTGAAAAAAAAGTAGTTAGCGTTGAGAACTAATTTGGTTGGTTCTCGCCAAGTAGAATCAAAATTAGGCTTCAGAACTAATTTATTGTACTGAAGCACCAATCAATTCGCTTCATACGCTGACTTGACTTTACTAGAGCGCGAACCAGAATTGGAAAACAGCACTAGCTGTAAAATTAGCGCTGTGGTAAGACAAATTCACCTTCGGGTCAAACTAATTCGCCCTCAACACTAACTGCCACATTGTCCGTTACATTTATTTAGTTTCGAAAAAGTGGCGTCGGTACAACAGCCTCAATCGCGTCAGCTCGTGAAAATAAATTAAAATGTGAAATTTCGGGCTCGTTTGACAATGTAAATACTCCCGGTATGATTTATAGTGTCCTCTCTTTCTTGAAAACGTTCGAAAGCAACATAAATAAACCTGTTAAGGTTAGAAATCGTCTGTTCAATTCAAAGCGTAAACAAGCATGATATTCGTTGGAGTCGTCAATCTTCTATATTAAATTGCGATTAAAGCGTTCCGCGTTCAGTTTATATTTTTACGAAAATCTGTGAACTTACTGCTTACTTCTATAGTTCGTGTTCTCCCGTAATTTCAAAAGAATATCTCAAGTGTTCGGACGCCGACATCGGTTGGTCCAGTGGTTAGCGCAACTGATCACAGACCTAGATGTCCCGGGTTCGAATCCCGGCCTCGGTGGCAAGATTTGATGGTCTCAGATCTTGTCACCGTGGAGTGGCATGGATGTTTCTCTTCGTTTCTTCCTTCGTTTCTTCCTTTGTACGTCTGTTTCTACTGTTGTTGTAATCTTCCCATCATTTAGCGGTGGCTGTTTGTCTACACGACTAAGGCCAATGAACTATACCTAGGGTGCGCAAGCTCTCAAAAAAAAAAAAAAAAAAAAAAAAACTTCTTTTCCTGAAAGTATTGTCCAGTTATCATTCGCTAAGCCGTTTTCTCCTCTCTCAGTTTTGAGGTTAGGTTGACCCAACCCTACCGAATGCGAATTAGAGTAGCGGAATTAGTTTCCAGCACTAATAGTGGTTAGTGTACAGAAACCAAAAATCATGTGTGTCCAAATCACACAATTTGAGTTAGTGTATAGAAACCATTTTTAGTCATCTGACGCTAACTCATTTTTTTCAGTGCATAAGTTCTTTTACATCAGAAATAGTACTAAAATCGAAAATGCCAAACATATGCAAAAGCTCCATTTTGCTCTGAGTGACATTGAGAGAAACAAAAGTACATCAGTTCAAGAGGATACTTTCTTCGTCCCTAAATGTCTCACAGTATAACTTACGGTTTTGATCAATTTGAAAAATGTAGTCGATGAACCTGTCGCTTCGGCTCATCTGACCAAAAACTAAATCAAAGTAACCCAAAGTAAACGTAGATACGGAAACGCTTAACTGAGTAGCCGTTCCTTAAACACCTCCTTCTTGTAGGGAACCCCTGCACAGTTTACATTGTCACTAAGGGCGGTTCAGAGAGGGCCTTAACATAGCATAATCAGCATGACTCATTTTAGGAATCTTGAGTAAAAACTTATTATGTATTCGTACAGCCACGATTTTTTCGCTCTTTTTCACACCTACCGGCAATGAATTTTTCACGATACTATCTTGCCATTAATCGATTTGAAACCGCAGTCATAGATAATACATTATTTGTTTTGAAAATCTCTCGCCCGAACAAAGAAACCAAGTTTGACGGATGGAAACAAGAAAGTGTAGTGGAAAGAGAGCAGTAAACAACAACAAGGTGCAGATGAAAACCTGCCCGGACGTGGGTAGAATATGAGACTCTTGGCGGTCGGTGGGCGGTAGTCTTACTTTTGTAGGCTAAAAAGTGAATACTTTTGAGAGAGTACGATTAACGGCACATGAGTCAGCTCAGTTTTCGCATGAAATTAAAAAAAAAGTATACATGCACCTAAAAAAAAAATTAAATTAATGCAAAAACTAAGTCAAATAACGTGCTTCACAAACAACGGGCCGTGGCAATCGTAATTAATACATCATTTTTGACAATTTGAATCCACATGTAGACTACCCTTTTTGCCCTGAAAGCAGCATGGCCTAACTTTCAAAATTACTGGCGTGTCCATTCTCTCCATGTACACGTGCTCAAGTTGAAACGGCATTTTTCATTTGCAAAGTTGAATGAAAGTCTTCTCAGTTTACTGTTTTCCTCGTGTGAGCCCAGGGTTGCAAACTTTCATGTGATTTCTCGTACAATATTTCCGATCATTTAAAAAATTGATGAGTTATAAAAAATTTAATATTAGGAGATTAAGTTGCCAAAGATTAAGAAATCCTGCATTTGATACGGAAAAAGTGGTAGGGGTTATCTCCTAAAATTGCGGCATTACCCCAATTTTTTGGATGATATAGACATTTCCAATTGATTGTGGTAGTACCGCATCTGAAGTTTGAGTAGAGCCGGAACATTTAGATAAGTTATTTAATTTATTGGGGTACTGCCACAATCAATTGGAACTGTCCATATCATCCAACAACCTTTACTTTTTATTTCCGTGAAGTGCGGGTTTGCATACCTAGCCACTGAAAAGTACGTTTCAAAAATGGCATGCATCTCATAAGTTTCACAGGCGTGTGAAATTTTCAGAGATATTCTACGGAAATTTCCAATATTCCATATCTCTCTTAAGTTTCATGCTACCCTCGCTAAAAAAAAGTATCACAATCCCGACTATTCTTCTGGCCGAGTTTGGTGCCTGACATATTAAGTGTAGTTGCATCATCCAAAGGTATGGTTGATTTTTGGCCGACTCAACCGTACCTCTGACTAGTGCAGCGACTCTCATATATCTGGCGCCAAAATCGGCCAGGAGTATAGTTGGAATGGAGAATTTGCATGCAAATTTTTTACTGCTTCATCTGAAAATGCATAAAGAGCTGATTTCACAGTATTTTCAATATTTTTTTCTGACATGGGAAACAGTATGAAAGTAGATGTAAAAGTGAGAAACTGCACCGCCCAGTGACGTCATCTGGCGGCATTTTCCATTTAAACACACGTATTTTAGCAGATTAAATCATTTTTCCATATCTTCTCCCAATAATTGTTCAATTCATGAACCAAGGGTATCCTCGTGTTTAGTTCACTTAGTAGTTATCACTTAAACACGAAATTCATCACATTTCAGACACCTGCAAATTCTCTTTTCCGTGCTGTGTGCCCCATTTTCAAAATCGTCCGATCGGCGTTAACTGTGCGAAGATGAAAGAGCGGCATCCGTCGTCGCGTCGCGTCATCATCTCCGGAGACGCACTCCGCTCGGTGGCGTTGCAGTTGCACACAAGTTGCACTGGAAACCCATGGCATGGAGCGCGTCCAGCGTGGGAGCTACTTTCAGAAGTGTCTGCGCCGGCTACCGCTCCGGAATATCTAATACCGACTTTTGCCCGTATACGGCCCCGAGCCTCTTCGTTATTCCAGCGCATATCTGTAATTTGTTCGCTTAATAGCTTCTAATCAATATACTCACCCCCCGCCCTCCCCCCGCTTGCGCCGAGATCATGTCGCCGGCCCATACGATTACCCCGCCGCCGTGAACGGCACAAGAATTAGCTCCACCCGTGTAAATATGTACCCGTCCGCGAATCAGATGTTCTCCTCCTTGTCAACTCGTGTCACTCATCTGCTCCAATTCTTTATTTACTGTCTGTCCTACCGCGTCAAGGAAAACGCCGTCACAGTGGCGTGGCGTGCTTTTCGATCTATCGATTCATCTCTTATTTAAGCCTATGGGAAAGGATCGATAAACAGGGTGTTTGCAACGGAAACCTTAACAATCGATTATTTATCACACCTTCAAATGGAGAAATATCGATAATCGATCATTAACGCCGCACCATTGTGCCTATGAACCTTCGGACTTTGCTTCTCCTTTGATAAAACGCGAATTGTCAGGAAAACTTGGGACTATTTTCCTTCCAATTTTTCAGAGAGATTTGTGCGAAATTCAATTTAAAGTATGTGAAAATTATAAGGTGCAAAATTTTTGACTTTTCAAAACATGTTCTGTTTTATTAAGGGAATTGTGGTACGATACGAAAGTTTATATGGCATTTTGCTTCAGCACGGCAGTGAGAAGTAGTTACGGTGGAGCTGGCTCTACGAACAGGAGGTCCCGGGTTCGATTCCCATCTAACTGAATGACTCAAGTTTGATGACTCAAACAACGGTTGCTTTAGGTCCCCGTGAAAAGATGCAGGAACCCTAAAGGTTATACTGTCGTGCCAGGGAAAAACGCCTTACGAGTATTCAGATGTTGCCAAATTTCTCTCTTAGAAAATATTTATTTTTGAACATATTTCTGAAAATTGTTCCGTGAAATTTGCAGACTTATGAGATCAAATTTCTTTTTGAAAAATCAGATGAAAAATATGTTTTTTAATAGGATGAAATTTTCCTTAAAATTCGTGATTTATCAAAAGGAAGTTGGCAACGTCTGAAGCCTCATACGGTGTTTTCCCTCAGCGGGGCATTCTAGGGATTAGAAGGGTTGTACGGGACTTTTGGATCACCCTGTATATCGCGGGGACGGGGCGCGTGCACTGGGACGGGAATGAGGCGAGCTTAATTGATTAGGGTCAGGAGGAGGAAGAGCGGTGGTCCAGGCCGGAGTGATTAGTCTTCGTGATGAATATTGTTTCAGTAGTCGCATTTGTTTACGCAGCCTCGCGGAGTGGGGTCCCCCGGATTTGATTCGCTGCGGGCGGCGCTGCCCCTCCTCTCATCGCCGCGATTTGTCAAATCTTAGTAGTGACGTCATAGAATCTCCATAGAACAACGTAACGCTCAAAATCGGATTTTTCGAACCATATCCTGCTTCGAGGAGCGCTCGTAACGCACACTGACAAAAAAAGAATCCTAAAGTCGTCGAGAAGTATATTTTCTTAAATTAAGAATGTTGCTGCTTAATTTAATCTACTATTTTGCTTAAACTTGAAATAGCCTCCATGCACGCTGGGCTTGTCGATTTCCTTCGACATTTTTGCAGTCGTGAATGCATAGCTGAATTGCGCTCCAGCTAGAATTGTATTTAGCAAATGGGTGATTTTTATACGAGGATTAAGAATAAACAAGTGGTTAGAATTGAAAACAAAATAATATGAACTGTGCAAAACGATAATCTGGATATCGGAACTTGGCTGCTTTGAAAACGCCTTCAAATGCGGCGTGATACCTCACGCATTCCGGAGAGTTCAAATAGTTGTATATCATTGCGCCGTAAGAATGTGACGGAAGATTGAAATTGAAATAGCCTTCATGCACGCCGGGCTTTTCGATTTCCTTTGACATTTTTGCAGTGGTGAATGCATAGCTGAAATGCGCTCCAGCAAGAATCGTATTTAGCAAATCCCTATCTTTTAACACACAAAACAAAAAAATGGCATACGGCTCTCCTCCACCCCTTCCCCGGAGAGGATCACGTATTTTGCAAACGTCGCCTAAAATATATTTCCCGATTTCCAGCAATTTTTTTTTTTTTCAGTGGCGAATCGTGCTTTACGACATATCGATTCGTCTCTCATTAAAACCTGCAGAAAAGGATCGAAAAACAGGGTATTCGCAACGAACACCCTAATAATCGATTCCTCATCATAGCTTCAAATAGGGAAATACCGATAATCGATCAGTCACGCCTTTTTTTACTTAGCATGAATTTAACGTAAGTTATGTTTGGGTGTTGCAGGTCTGAACAGCCAGCGCTCGATGCCGCGCGAGTACCAGGAATCGATGAGCGGCTACGACATGAGCCTGGGCATCAACATGGAGTCGCCCCAGTCGGGCGGAGCCGCCCCCGGTCCGCCGCCCTCGGAAGGGATGATGGGCAACGAGATGGGTCGGCAGGAGCCCGGGGGCCCTCCGCCCGGCGAGGACTCCAACGCCGAGCTGGACAAGTTCCTCAAGTACTCCTCGCAGCATCCGGGGATGTCGTCCGGCCTGGAGCTGGCCGAGCAGCAGATGATGGACACGAACCACAACTACCACCTCCAGCCGCCGCCGCACAACTACTACCAGTCCTACCAGCCGCACGTCGAGCTCCACGGGGCCCAGCACGGCGCCTTCCTCATCCCCAAGCAGGAGCTCCTCAACCAGCAGTACCTCCTCCCCGATCAGCACTACACCCACCTCGCCGCCGAGCAGCCCCTCGCCCAGCCGCCGGGCCCCGGGCAGACCCTCAAGGCCGGCCCGGGGGAGGAATTCAGCGCCATCTTCGCTGACGTCCGCAAGACCTGCTATAGCAGCTGAAACCAGGTCCCCGCATCTTGTTGCTGAGCTCAGTCACTGGAAAAAAAGGTAGCTTGGATTTAGAGTCCAGACTCAAAGTGGCATGAAACTTAAGAAGGAAATGAAAGATTGGAAATTTCAGTGAAATATTTCATGAAATTTCACGAGGCTGTGAAATATTTCATATTTTTCAGGTCCTAGAGTATGCAACCCGCACTCAAACACCCAACACTAGAAGAAAATCACATTTTTACATTTTGCGAAATATGCAGAGGAACTTGTATTTTTCAATATCTTTCATAAATTTCTGAAATTTCATGAATTATTTCACGTGAAATTTCAAGATTTTATTTTTCATGAAATTTTGCCACCCTGTCCAGACTCTTACTTGCATTTGTATGGAAAAATACTCTTGATTCGATCCGATTTTTTCTTGAATCGAAGAGTCTAGCCTCTTCATTCAGGCGGATTTTTTTTTTGATTCAAGCAAAAAGTCCGAATGAATCAAGAGCATTTTTTTTTTGTCAATGTTTTCAAGAGTCTAGACTCTAGATCCAAGCGACTTTTTTTTTCCAGTGTAGGCTTTTTACACGCCCAGCGGGTTGATTTTTGGAATTGGTGGAAAAAGCGATAGGCAAAGAAGACAAACGGGTATGGAGGGATCCTATATTGCCGTGCCAAGGAATTACGCCGTATGGACCTTTAATCATTGCAAAATTTCTTCTGGGAAATCACGAATTTTTGGGAAAGTTAGTAAATATTTTCCTTCCAATTTTCCAGGTATTCTGGTTCGCAATTTTACCTAATTTTCTTATAAATTTATTGGGAAGATATTCATAACTTTCTTAAAAAATGAAAATTTTATCTAAGGCAATTTGGCAACTCTGGAATTTTCTTATGACGTTTTGCCGTAGCACTATTGGTGGGAGGGGGAGGTTGCAATGGACAAAGGAGATAGGCAATAGACTAACTAACGAGAGACTCCAGAGTTAGTCCATCATTTTCCTTCTTCGTCTATTAGCACCATCCATGTCAACCTGGATCGCCCCATACTCCTTATGTCTTCTTTGTCTATCGCTTTGTCTATCAATTTTAAAAATTAGCCCGCTAGGGCCTGATTCTTGAAATCAGGGGTTTTTGAAAATAGGGCTGTTGTTAATTAGTCTAATTCTTATACTTCCTTTGTCCATTACAACTACTTGCCCCCATCAATGAGTTCGCTCGATTTTCCTTTGTCTACTTTGTCCGTCTCTTTCTCTATCAATTTTAATAATTAGTCAGCTCGGATCCAACCTTTATGAAAGATTGAAAAGTAGATTTTTTTGTAGATAATCATCACAGAGAAAATACAGATGGTGGCTCTAGCAGAAAGATGTACTATTTTACGTTATAATTTCAATGTAAACTGATTAACATGAAAAATGGGTCACTAGGGCTGCCAAAACAAACAAACAGAAAGCCTGGGACGGATTGTGGTGGTTTCATACCTCCTCTTTGACCAGGAAACAAAAATATAGTCTACAACAAAAAATACAGTCTTCCATGTAAACTAACAGCCCCGGTTCCGAGGTTAAACCGTGTTAAACGTCCGTCGGTGTCCTTCATCCAAAAACGTGAAATCAAAGTCTCAGCAATGAACGTTCAATTATATTAATTTCAATGTTAGATGTACAATGATAATGTAGTTTATTACACAGTTTGTTATGCATAACACAGTGTTCATCATGGAATGTACATACTTTTTTGAACCGCTCACCAATCCGTGTGCTTATACGGCGCACAGTGGATCGAGTCAATGGGAGAGGTCGGACATGAAACTTTTTATTAAAACTGCAAATGTTGATGTTCATTTCGTCATATTTTACATTTCAAGGGGCGCATAGTGAAGGAGATTTCACGAGGAAACCAATTAAACCACTTTTAGAATATCAAAGTTTTGTATTAACGGAGTTGTAAGCGTTTAAAGTTTCCACATTTTGTGTGACCTCTCACATTGACTCGATCCAGTGTGCGCCAAAGCCAGTCTTCAAGACGATGGCTGCCTAGCCACCAGCCTTTGTATTTTCTCTATGGATGGTCATATGATCTTATTCATAGCTGCCGTTTCCAGAACAGTTCTTTGTCTTAGGAGAACCCATTTGATTTGCATTGCGATTAAGGGAGGCTAGAGGAACGTGGTATCATAAGAATGACAATTTTTGCCAACTTGGAGTAAAATTCAGCAGTATATCTGCTCGCAGAAAGGAGTGCCTTCAAAAATGGATGTAGGCAATTTTATAGCACGCTCTGTTTACAAAATTGCCGACAATAGTGAGCTTTTAGAGAGCTCTTCCCGTAACTATCTTGATCTTAACTTAGCTCCAATTTTGCTCCCAGCTAACGCAGCTATAAAAGCTGTTTCATTTTTAGCTGTGATAAGTATAAAGTAATACTGCCTTCCAGTTAAGCGCTGAAATAGACTTCATTTTCAGTTCAATTGTTACTGTCTTAATCTGCGTCTTAAATGAAAGTGCATAGTATATCTTTAAAAGTGAGTAATTTGGTCCATTTGTTCTATCATATCGATTCACATCTATTTATAATCTAAATAACCCTCAAAAGAAATAGTATAGGAAACGATACAAAAGATAGAGTGGGCGAAAGTAAAGTGATGTCTTCTTTTACATTTTTATAAACTTGATAAGACATTCAAATCCCTCAAAAAATCATTCAAAATAATAATTATTATTCGCTTTTGAGCAATGTATCATCAAACTGGCGATTGAAGTTTTATATTCGTGAGATATCTGTCACTACGTAAACAAAATATAAAGTTGATCATTTTAAAATCGTTGCAGATTGCATTTGATTTTTCAGCATGTCATTGTCGATTTATAAGCACTGAAAAGCGCCAAGCAGTAAAAAACAACTCTGAAAAGCGCAGTATGTAAAAGGCAGGGATGAGGAGATGATAATCGATACTTTCTCATTTGAAGCTATGGATAAGAATCGATTATTGTAAAGGTGTTCGTTGCAAACGCCCTCCTTATGATCCTTTTCCACAGGTTCAAATGGCAGATTATAGTCGATTGATCGCGAAGCACGCCACGCCACTTGTAAAAGGTCTACTTCATTGTGAGAATCAATTTAAAGAGAGAAGTCTGATCATGACTTTAAAACGTAAAGCAATCTGAAGAAACATTGTGTGATAATTAGGCTTAAGATCTACTTAACTTCGAAATTATTTAATAGGAATTTTTAAATAAATATTTTTTTAAAGACGACAACAAATATATTTTCTGCAAAGATGAAATCTTTGTTCCAGCAATCTCCTCCTCGTGTGAAAATTTTGTAGAAAAAATAATCTGTACATATAAATAGTAAAAATTTGTAAATTAGTAAAATTAATTGTTATGAAATTGCTAGTTAAAAAATTATGTTCATTCCCTCTTCTCATCTATTCGTGTGACGATTTTTGTTTGTGAAAGTATTGTATTTTAATAATCATGTAGTAAATACACAATTTTTCTTCCACTAGTTTTGGCGTCTTTTCAATGTTTACCGCTTTTCCATCGATGAATTTAGAAATTTATCAGGATTTAATTTGAATCACCGAACCTTCATAGTTTGTGACCGTCCAAGCAAAAAAGAAACCTTTGTGCGTAAACACCAATATGCCTATATTTTGCAGTGGAGGGTTACTACATTCTGACTTAGTTAGAAACATCAACTTCAGAGTGTGCAATTGTGCATCCAGTTTTCCCATGCAGAGGTGCTTTTGTTGATATATGTACCAAAAATAGTAGTTCCTGATCGCAAAACTTAGTTTAATTTTTCGGGAGAGCGATTCTCTTCTACTTTGGGACTAAAACTGTAGAATGATATGGCAACTTTATGTCTTGGGCGTAATAATTTAGAAATTCAAAAGCTATCTCTCGAAAGAACGTTTCTTGAACTGCGCGCTTCAAAATACCAAAACTTCGGTTTTGTTTTTCGTTCTTGGTCGTTTTCCCGCAAAATATTTGTAAAACACTTCCTCCTGTTCTAGTTTCAATCAAAGTCGTAATAAATAATAAAACTAACACAGAACGATACTTTTTAAAGCCATTTAATGACATTAATTTACACTGAAAAAAAAAGTCGGTCAGGTGTTCCATACCATCCCAAATATTTGGTTTGTCAAACTGAACTTTCGGCTCGTGTAACCGAATGATCGGCATTATATGACCAAACTTAGGTCGTCAATTCACTTTTCCGCACAAGTTCGGTTACACCAACCGAAAGTTCGGTTTGGCAACAGGAAATTCAGTTTGACGAGCCGAATTAGTTGAGATGACATGGAACACCGAATATTGGTACAAACGATCGAACATTTTTTTTTTTCAGTGAGTCATTCACATATTAGAAAACGGGTTTATGAGACTGCTTAAAAACTCGATTCTTGGAACTTTAAAATTCTATGAACACTTCGTTACAGTTTTTCGGCAAATATATTTATTTGAAGGTGTCCTAACAATACAAAATCATTGCAGTGGCGAGGCGTGAATCATCGATTATAGATTTTTCCCCAATTTTAAGCTAAGGTAAAGAATAGATTATTAAGGTGTTCGTTGCAAACACCCTGTCTATCGATTCTTTTCCATAGGTTTGAATGACAGAATCATCGATATATCGCAAAGTACGCCACGCCATTGATTCATTGGCACCTAAAAAAAATTGATGCAGAGAGACAGAACAACTTCAAAATGGGTATGTATGCAAACCAGGTTCTGGAAAATTATTTTCTAGGAAAGATACTTCATTGTGCTTTAAGTATGGACCCAGTCTCTTCAATTAATGACCATTCTTTTTTGCGAGTATGCTCCAAAGACAAACACTTCACGAAAAGCACTTTGTAGTTGGTGTATTTGTGCCAGCTTGCAGTCATGACGTCATCCTTATCTAAGTTGCTTCGTTATTTGAGTCCATAAATTTGAAGCCAAACCCTCAGGGACACCCAGGGACGTACGAACGATTGGCTTTTAAAATTAAACTCAAAATGTATCTCGAAGAAAGAGGGTCCTGACCGAGATGCACTCTCCAGCAGTAAAATATGTATAGAAAAAATCCGAACGCGAATCCAGCACAAAAGCAAACTACGAGGGAAAGACCACAACGATTTGCGGAGTGCATTTTTAAAGGAGAGAATAAAATTGGCGAGAAATGATTTAATACGCGCGGCAGTTCAACAACGAGTGGTTCGGAACCGCGTGACATCAGTACAGATGGCTTTGTTTACAGATGCTGGCAGAAATGGGTGACTCTGGGGTTTAATGTTTAATCGTGCGACAGTCTTGCCTTGATTTTGATTTTCGTGCTTGTTAACTCTCTAAATTAGATCCGACAAAGCTTACTCCAATCCGCGTGGGTGAGAAAGCAGGGGCTGCGCTGAAAAAAATACCGACATTTTTAGAGTAAAAACGATTCCCATGTACCTATCATGTAATTTTTGTTCATGGTGTAAACGAGTTGAACCACATTTTGCAATTTGTAACTAAAAATTCTAGCGCGGTTTGAACACAATGTAGGTGCCATTAGTTTCCCTATGCACATAAGTGTTTTTTCAGATGAGCCAGAATTTATAGCTCCAAATTGCAAAATCCAGTCCAGTTTCTCCTTGCGCAGTGATTTGTCAGTTAAATTATTATTATTTTTTCTTTTTTTTTTGAGAAAAACAAATTGACTACATAGCTTGAAATTTATATAGAATATTCTACTTATAGGGAAGAAGAGTCAAGGAAATTTTCAAGAAATTACGTTGACTAGTTTTCCGGTCGGAAAACAAAGTATGACAGGAAGTCTGCAACGTCGCCAAAAAAGTTACGTAGTTTCGCATCTTTTTTCACCTTTCGCGCCGTTTTTGTAGACACAAATGATTGTCCTTCTGTGCCAGCATTTAAGTAAGGGCCAAAATTCTTTCAATTAACTATCTTTTATGCAAATCATAGTACCCACCGAGCAGGCTCAGACTGGCCATAAGGCCAATCTGCCATTGGCAGATACGCCCCCTTTCTTCGCCGAAAATACGCCCCTCTTACAGATAGAAAAATAAGAAGAAAAAAAATTACGACCGAGAATATGTGAGAATTATTTCTTAAATGAACGGAAGAGGAGAGAGTTAGGAGTAAAGAAAGGTGCTTTAACGCATGGCAGTGGTGGACAGAGGTCCAAGAACTACTTTCTGAAGCGTGAATAATTTTCTGTGAAATTTTCACCTTCTTCTGACATACAGGTGCTTTATCATCCCCCTCCTTCATTCGCTATGCGTAGTGTAACTCCCTTAGAAGCGATGGTCGGTTCGATTTTTAGACATACGCATCCTTTATAGACCTCTTAAGAGACCTTTAAACATATTTCCTCCTTTTCAAATGACTGTTGATTTGGACATATCATAGCATGGCTCGGGCAAACTTAACCTTAATTGATCTCGAAATTCAAAAGTAAGAAACATCTAAACTGTAAACGCGATACAACTATTCGCGCAAGATGGATGTCCACATTGCAAATGAAGAATGTAAGACGAGATGCCGTGAGTCGTGAACACGCTATGCTCTGCTCTAGTTCGAAGCAACAGTACAAATAAGACAAACGTAAACAAACACAATATGGTAATAAAGCGAGGGAAAGGATGCGCGTTAACGACGGCGCAGAGATACAACTATTCGTACTTGATGGACGTCCGTGCTGCATCTGAAAAATTGAAGGCGCGTCGCGAACCGTGAGATCTCAACGCTCTGCTTTATTCTGTCAATGAAGCGTCGCTCTGATGCTCTGATTCGGAAGAAAAGTTAAAAAGGGCCTGAAGACATCTCTTCCACCTTCGGCTGTATTACTCACGTAGTGCTTGAAGCACCATTACGAATAAGACAAACGGAAACAAACACAATATGGAAAAAGAGGGAGGGAAAGGATGCGTGTTTACGACGGCGCAGAGATACAACTATTCGTACTTGATGGACGTCCGTGCTGCATCTGAAAAATTGAAGGCGCGATGACGCGAACCGTGAGCTCTCAATGCTCTGCTTTACTTTCAATTTTACAATTTTTACTCCGTGCGATCAATAGACTTTGAACCTGAAAATAGCGTAAAATTGTGCTGATTTGCCAAAATTGTCTGAACCCCTCTCCACGTAGGGAATGCCCTACCAGGAAATATCAGATTACGCCCCTTTAACCAGCCAAGAGTCTACGCCCTTAGATGCGAGCCAGTCCGACCCTGCCACCGAGACTATTTTAGTCGACCTATTGACTATTATTTGGCTATTGATTTAGTCGACTATGGTTGATCACGTGTTGAGGTAGCAGAGTTATTTGTCCGTTTTGTATCGGTAAAAAATGACGAACAAGTATACAAATAAAAAAATTCTTCATTCTTTGATAGTTAAAAAAAATACCTCATAAACTACTTTTCAATCTATTACCCAATGTATCTTTTCGGCAAAAACCTAGCTTCGGCACATTGTATCCCAATAGTGCACATCCATAGCATTTAAAATGAATATTGTGATCCACGAAGAAGACATGAAGACGCTAAGGCAAGCAATTCACAGCAAGGTTTTCCCCTATCGCGATTAGTCACCTCTCATAATCGCTAAACAAATTGGGTAAGACCAAAAGAGAAAACCATCAACGAACGAGAATGAAATAGATAAAGTCTGAGTCAATTCGCGGAATTGAAACACGTCGCAATTTGGGACACTCGCAAAATAATTTGTTTTGCATGATGCACCAAAAAAAAGGAAGCTAAATATATGCTCGTCTCTTCCTCCTCAGCGTGGATGAATTGCCCGGAGTTTATCGGAGATCAATCCATATTCTGAGATGAGTCCCTATGAAAGTTCAATCCCTTATAATGGAGGGCTCATGCTGAATGTCAGATAATTTATTTTTTGCTGAATGCTGTCCCATTAAGTTCAGAGCAACGAAACTGTCATATCAGGCAAGAAAGTCGTATGTGAATTACAATGTTTCAGTCTTTTATCGCACGAAACATTTTTCCGTAGGAAAAAAATCGAGGTTTTTCTTGGAGGGATTATATTTTATTTTATATTATGTATTCAAGAACCTACCCGGAAAAAATTACTGTCGAATAACATTTCATTTTCTCGTGAAAAAAACACATCACATAGGAGAAACTGAAACTTTGCATACTGACCTACGCGTTTATTGCTCAGCACGGTGGCCCTAGTAATAAAAATATGAGTCAAGCAGAAGGTTATCTGAGCTCCAAAGTCGAGGCGGACCGATCGAAAAGCTTATCACTCAAAACATTGCGATACGCCGCGGAATCAGTCGCTTTCGTTGAGTGAAAAGGAATCCACCGAAAAACGCGGGTTTCAGATTTTCCAAGATTTCGGTTCAAATTTGTGTTTGATTTTGAGTGGATTTCGAGCCGGGATGAAATTAGTTCCGTTTCTGGCCGTCGCAGCGCTGGCGGTAAGCGCCGAGTGTCTGTCGCTCTTTGACCCGTCGCCGTCGTTCGATTTTTCGCCGGAATTGATCTCACCAGACTCCTCAGAGGAATGGGCCGCGCCCGCGGTCGACTCCTCAGAGGAATGGGCCGCGCCCGCGGTCGATTCCTCCGAGGAAGTTCCGGATTTGACCCCCGATGAAGAAATCCCTTCGGACTTGGTTTTTTTTCGCAGGGGCTCCGTTTTCAGGGCCGCAGCGCATAGGATGCCCTCCCTTAGGATGCCTCGGCCACCCTTAAGGAGAGTCATCATGGTGTCGGTGGAGCCCTCCCATGACGAGGACCAGTTTGAGTCCGATGAAGATGCGAGCCTCCCCTCACCGCCAGCGAACCAACGTCCCTGGTCAGTCCCTAGGCACAGGTGGCCGGTCACGGATCTCTCGGCGGAAGAACCGAGTCCTTTCGTTTTCCCAACGGTAAGTTCCGATCCCACAGTCATAATTATCAAATACGCAGTCAGCAAAAAGGAACCAGCGCGATTACAGTGTTTTCCAGTGCTCCCAATCCGTGTCCATCAAAAGTTCCGGAGTCCGGAATTTTTTTTGTTCCAATTTCTCCCACTCCATGACCGTCAAAAGTTCCGGGATTCCTTTTAGATTTCTTTAAAAGTTCCGGGTAAGTTCCGGAAAATGTAAAAGATCCGGAATATTTTGGGAATTTCAAAAGTTCCGGGAAAATTTTCAGAGACATCTCAAAAGTTCCGGAGTTCGGAATTTTTTTTGTTCCAATTTCTCCCACTCCATGACCGTCAAAAGTTCCGGGATTCCTTTTAGATTTCTTTAAAAGTTCCGGGTAAGTTCCGGAAAATGTACAAGATCCGGAATATTTTGGGAATTCCAAAAGTTCCGGGAAAATTTTCAGAAACATCTCAAAAAGTTCCGGAATTCGGAACTAGTTCCGGGAAATGGTAGCACTGATGTTTTCAAAATTGTGCGACTTCTTATTTTCTTTTAAGAATACTTAATATATGCGCAGTTTTAAAAGTTACGCAAGTATTTTCCCTTAAAATCAACAATTTTTTGGTGGGAAGCAAACACTTTGTACTATTCTGGGAGAGTTATTAAAGAATCATAAAAAGGCAACATTTTTACAGCAGTGTAATTGCGCTGGTTTCTTTTTGCTAAGTGCGATCCAAATCATCCATGGGACACGAATGCACTGTTTATAGAGTGAAATTCTAAGCTGAAGTCTATGAAGCGCCCAAAAACCCCGGATGATATGAATGCGAAGCGAAATATATTCTCACGGAGTGAGAAGAAATCACTGAGAAACGTGGCTCGAACTGTTATGTAACACGTTGGTAAAAATGGTGCTGGGCCCGCACCATTTTGCGAAGAAAACAGAGCCCAAAAGTTCAAAAATTTTGAGCTCTAATGAGCACAAAACTGAGGAGTGAGGGAAAGAGTGTTGAGTTCAGGCAGATTGCATTGGAACATGGCGAGTGCGATCTACTGATGAGGTCCGAAATGATCCAAAACGTTTTAGATCTCTCGGTGAGGCCTCAACTTAGTATTCCAATGCGAGCTACCAGAGCTAAACACTCTCCCCCCTCAGTCTTGTACTGGTACTAATTAGAGCTCAAAATGTTTGACTCCAATTGAAATTATTGAACTTTTTGGCTTTGTTTCCCTCGCAAAATATGATGTGGACCCAGCACCATTTTACCACCTTGTTACTTGCGGAGTGGCTTTACGAAGCGGAATCTACTATCTTTGAGGAGTGGCATACGCTTTTATGGTGCTACTTTTCCTACACATTTCTTATCACTCGGGAATTTTGAGCGTTACTCAGACTCCAGCACCGAATTTTTCATGAGTTTTCTAATGTTCGCCTTCAAATTGATGAACGCTCAAAACAGAGGCGTGGCGTGAGTGATCGATTATCGATATTTCTCCATTCGAAACTATGGTAAAGAATCGATTATTATGGTGTTCGCTGCGAAGACCCTGTTTATCGATCATTTTCCATAGGTTTGAATGACAGATATATCGATGCATCGCAAAGCACGCCACGCCACTGGGGCATAAAACATACCGGGAAGCGCTAATCAATTCGAAAAACACGAACTATTCTCGCTCTATGTATATTTCTGTACTCACAAACTATGCGTAAGCCTCTTTACAAATGTTGTCCAATTGAGGGGCTTGCAGGATAAGGCGCATAAGTGCAGTTTTTTTTAAAAAAATTGACATATTAATGATTTCAAGTAGAACTAGTCTCAATGCATATTCTGTGAAAAATTCGCTCCCAGATTCCGATTTTTAAGCATAAAAAAATCAGTTTGAACTTCCTTTCCAAGGAACTTACATCGAAAAAGTATAATAGGAGCAAACATTTTGAGACACCACGATTGAGATACGTGGTTTTGGACTTTGACCGTGGAAGTCATATTTGGGAAACAAATTGTTGGAGGTGATTTTGAGCTTATCAATCTGCACAAATGCACACTCGTCAAAACTTCAAAAGTTGAGAAAAAAGATTTCGAGTGTGAACATAGGCGTCCTAGACTGCCATACTGAGGGAAAACACCGTATGAGCCTTCAGGCATTGCCAAATTTCCTTTGATAAAACACAAATTTCCTGGTGGACTTGTTAACATCCCCCCCCCAATGTTTCAGATAATTTTGTGCGCAATTTCACCCGAAGTGCCTGAAAATTTCAAGGAAAAATATTCATAAAGTTCCGCATAAATAAACATTTTACCGAAGAAAATTTGGCAACTCTCCAATGTTCATACGGCGTTCTTCCTTAGTGCGGCAGTACAGCGGGTCTTATGGGGAAAAACGTCGTATGAGCCTTCAGGCGTTGCCAAATTTCCGTCAAAATTCGTTTTCGAGGAATTTTTATTCATTTGATTCTTTATTCCTCCAGGTCCCGAGAGAGCATTTCGACTGGCCTGAATCTGTGGAACAAGCGTCGGACGAGTTATCTGTTGGGTCTGAATATGTGAAATTGAAGAACCTGCGGAAACTCATAGCATCGCGCCTGGCCGATGGTAGGTCGCCCCGCAGGGCGCCCGCAGAGTGGCCGCAAGAGCATCTGAAGTGGCCGCGAGAGGTAGAGACGCCCAAAAAACCCGCCATCATGCGCCCAGTTACCCGTGTCTCCACGCCCTCGCCCTTTGAGCGTGGTCTCGAGGATCTGACGAGAGAGCTCAAAAAGGCTGAACAGGAAAAGGAATTGGATCGAGAAGTCGATGCTATCGAATACAAGTACCACCCTAACGTTGTCCAGATTGTTTGAGACGTCAATACGAGAGATAACGCAAGAGTTCTTCAAAGGTAGAGTATGGCCCCTGGAATATCAATTTCCGATTGGCTTTAGTGGCGTGGCGTGATATGCAGTATATCGATTGATCTGGCATTTAAACCCACGGAAAAGGATCGATTGATAGGGTGTTCGCAACGAACACCTTAATCATCGATTCTTTACCATAGCTTCAAATGGGGAAAAATAGATTTTTGATCATTCACGCCTCGCCACTGAGGCTCAGTCGTCTGGAGCCTATGAGGCTTCAAAAAAATGACGATTATAGTATGTGGGGGATTAAAAAGTGGAGATAATGAGGTTTAATTTGCTTTTCGTACCAAGAACTTAACTCAAATCAAGCTGTTAGGCATATTTACTCAATTTTGAGACCATTTCTGTGCATTATACAAATATTTTGAAAATATGTTGTATTCAAAGTTTCTCGACGTTTATTTTTTATTAGTGATATGTATGGAATTAGCAAGCAGTAGGTAGAATTTGTGCAAAAATTAAGCGGTATTTGTTGAGTTCATCACAAACGGCTCCGAAAATTCTAACTTTTGAATTTAGAGTCAAATGAAATATTTTGGTCTATATGTTTTTCTTTCACAAATTGTCAACCTATGTCACATTATTGTATTGGAGACAGGCTATAAAGTCATTTACCTTCCTACATACTCTTCTGAAACTTATGAAAAAGTGCAATCTATTACTAATATGTTATAATAAACGATTTTTCATTACAGTGACAACACACTGTCATAACATTAACATATGATTTGTCTAACATTCCTAGAACAATGCAAACAATCAACAAAAGTCTTCATTAATATATACAGGTTGTGCCAAAATTAAACGCGAGTATTTTCAAAATCAATTTTTGTAATCGAGATAAGACTTTGTTGTTCCTTAACTTTCCCAAAAAATTCATCCCCTTGGAGTTACAGTCTTTCAAAGTTTTGGCCAATAACCCAATTTTTTTCTCGATCGTAACGACGGTTACGAATGGAAACGAATTTCAATTGTTGCCTGTCTTTTATTACACAATGTACTCTGTGAACACATCTCTGACTTTTCAAAAAATCGAAATCTTTCAGGGAGGATTTTGGAGGGGCTTGCATGTTTAGTTTTTTTTTTTTTTAGAAAACATCACGGTGCAAAAAACTCTCGTGTTGATCTAAAAATTGATTCTGAAAAAAATCACGTTTAACTTCGGGATATCCTGTACATAAAGAAGGAATGATGCCACGACCAGCGGATTGATTGTTTAATCAATATTGAATGACCTTCATCGATAAAAAAAATATTGCTAAAATAGGGATTAATCTATCAGGATCATTCGATAAAGATTCAAATATCGATCCGCGGGCCATTTCCGTCAATATTTAGCTATGGATGGACACTCCTCAAATCACTTCCGACTTTAATTTGCGAGTATATTTGGTGACCAAAATGGCCTCCAAAAATAATTTTTATGCTATAGGAAAGGTACAAGGAGGTTGCGAAAAAAAGAAAGAAAAAATATGACGGAAATGCCGCTTGCAAAGCGGTTGTAGCGTGATAGCGTCCCGTGACGAGCAAATTAGGGCAATCGGGTGTGCGGATCTCTTTCAGCGCATGCGCACGAAGGTGGGAGTTCTCTGGGTTCCGGCAGTGACAAGTTTATTGAAGCCGCCCCAAGAGCAAGGTGCCCGCTCCGTCGCACTAAGAAAAAAACATCGGATGGACATCCCGATGTTGTAAAATTTCCCTCGGTGGAATATTTATTCCTCACAAAAATTGCGTATATATTTCCTTAAAATTTTCGGCCACCCTTGATTATACTGCGAACGAAACTCTCTGCAATTTTCAAAGAGAGGACTTCAGAAATTTTCCCGGAAATTCATTTTTTATCGGAGGAGATTTTGCAACGTTCAAATGGTCCATATGATGTTTTTCCTTACCATGGCTGCACGGACCTGGCCTCTGACTGACTCCTTTCTCCTGCTTCGTTGGTGTCGATACCGCTTGGCCGCTACTCTTTCATTTCCATGGTTTAAACTCCTAAACCGCGTATGGAACAATTCTTTGCATTAAAGACGTATGCTCGGAAATTCGGTTCGAATTGTGCAACTATTCGGTTTATTCACGCCCAAACGAATAAGGCTCCTCTGAAATTTTCACCCCAAGGAATCTTTCCGCACTTCATCCCATTTATCTCCTTTCCGAGTGGAAACATTATATTTTAGAGACCCCACACTGTTATTTCATTCTCTATAGTGTAATAGTTACTTTCATAAGTCAACGCTTCGATTCGCCAAATGGACGTATTTCTGTCAAACGGAACTATGTGCATTATGACGTGTGCCCTGTTATGCATATATTCTTATGCGTCTAAGAGCTCATGTCTTAAGGCACACAGTTCTGTTTGATGGTGATACGTCCAAATGATAACTGATGGCCGAAGAGTTGAGCAATAATTGGTTTAGCAATTCTATGCTCCTACTTTGCAAAAACTCGCCTAACAAATTGCTCATGCCTACATTCATCAGTCATCAGCGGACAACAAGTCGCTCAACAAGTTGCTCATCAACCATCGACATCAAGCGGAAGTAGCGTTGATCTCCGAATATAGCTCTGGTCTCCCCCGATCACACCGCTTAGATTGCCAGAAAGAGGTCTCGAAAATATTGCGTCATTGGCACAATCTAGGTTGGCCGATCAGGTTGGCCTAGTGGTTAGTGCGTCTAACTCCAGGCCAGTAGGTTCTGGATTCGAATCCCGGTAATGGTGACAAATTTTCACGGACTGACGTGTGGATCTGCAGTAACAGATTCTTCTCGGCCTTAATCTCTGTTAGAAAGCCTAGAGAGCAAAGATGTGCCAGTCTTGTGGTGATGTCTAAGGGCATTAAATAGAATATCTAGATGGCTGCAAAAAAAAGCCAAAAAATCAGCGGGGGAAAAAAAGTTTTAGGTGACATTTTGGGCCATGAACACAGAAAAAGAGCAGCCAGCGCCTTCTGTGATGAGCAAATTAAACTAAAACCATGCATAGCTTGAACCAATTGCTCTTAGAGAACGTTTCCCGTTGAGAACTCTAAATCACCAAATTTAACCATTTTCCGAAATTCCGCTCTTCCGGTTAATTTCCTTCGAGAGAGAAGATCCCTTTTCACAGACCCTGTCACATATCCACAATGAAACTCCCAAACCATGTATTCCGGTTTACAGCGTTCAGACTTAATATCTTCTCACACTTCATTTTTCAAATAGAAAACTGCTCAACGACAATTTCGAAAAACTGCCGTGATTTTCTTCGCTGCGTGAGCAAAGACAATTCTGCGGAAACTTCACGGACTGGTGTTAATTTGTTCTCCTTCAAAAACAAAATAGGGGCGGAGATTTTAAAACACTGCAAACGAGATACTTGGTTTGGGAAGTTCATCGTCGATATTGTCGTTGGTCCCGAACATTGGCGTGGCGTGCTTTGCGATATATCAAATAATCTGCCATTTAAATCTATCGAAAAGGATCGATTATCAAGGTGTTCGCAACGAGCACCTTGATGATCGATTCTTTACTACAGTTTCAAATGGAGAATTATCGATAATCGATCATTCACTCCGCGCCACTGGCCCCGAATCAATGTCGCTTGAATCCCTCTCGCTAAATACTAAACCAATTTCACCATACACTGAAAAAAAAAACCCGGCCGTGGAAGCCGTACTTTCGGACTATATAGACATAACGTTCGCGTCCCGGGCTCAGAGCCTGAACGTTCCGGGCGTAGCATCTGAAGCAGTCAAAGCTACGGTTCCAGCACCCGGAACTTTCGGCCTCTGAGCCCGGAACAAAGGGTAGGAGGTCTATATGGCCCGTAAACTTTTTTTTCAGTGTAAAATTTTGTTCGGCGAATATAATAAGCGAGAATATGGATCAGAACTGTTGGCGGGTATGGTCTGGGTAGTGCGAATTGTAACTCGAGCCGGGATTGGCCCGGGGTGGAGGTGGAGGAGGGGGGGGGGAGCCGTTGACTAATGTTATTTGGATGCTATCGGATTGAGTTAGGACCCCGGGGCGGGCACATTAGTTGCTATCACTCCCGCCCCCCGATGCCCGATGCAGTACTGCTCGTTGTAATTACAGTGCTTCCTCGCCGCTATGCCGACACGATCACAGGATTCCGATAAATCATTCGCCATTCATTCGCACCGTCGGATCCTTTCCAGTCGCACTTTTTTTCCTACGCTGCCGATTGGGTCATCCTCAAATTTTACCCCGGAACTCCCAGTATTTTTTAAACGAACCGCCACGAAAAAAATAATATCGCTGATTCAACGATTTCGTTGTTAAAAAAAGTATCCAACATGTCTCAGTTTAGATATTACAATAGAAAAAATGCCAATTTAACCGCATTCTTTGTTAAATTAGCTTTTCACTATTGTAAGATGTACATTTGAAACATGTCGGACATATTTTATTGCAATTTAATTGTAAATCAGCGATCGATTTCTTTCCGCGTGTACAGCAAAGCTGCCATCCTACGCACTTACTATAGGTTGCCGTGAGAGCGAAGATGCCTCTAACTAGCCATCAAAATATCAAGATCAGGTGCTGTGATTGGCTTATTCTATGACTTGGACCAATCACAGCTCTTGACCTTGACATTTTGATGGAGTATTTTGATATTGTTACACAAGCGAAGAGAATCGTAACTCTCAAATTATCTAAATCGAGTTTCTCTTAAAGTTCGTCTAATTCCTTCCATAAGATGAAATAGCTGAAACAGCGAAATCAGAACAATTGGACTGCGCGAAACGCGCGCTGGCGCCTACAAACCTAACAGGGATACTTCACGCATTGCGCAATGCGTGAAGTATCCCTGTTAGGTTTGAAGGCGCCTATGCGCTTGTCACGCCGGTTGCCCGCCGCGCCGCGGAGTGCCACGGCGCTTCATGCGACTATTTCGCGACAGAGGTGTTGCACAATATCAAACGAACTTGAAGGTGCTCTGACACATCAAGAATGCCAGACATCCTTAAGAGTACGAGCTTTCCTCGCAAAATAAGTCAAGATAGTGCGGCACAAAAAGAGAGCGGTACTGCAAAAAACTCACTAAGTTTTAGCATCCGTATTTCAATATGAAGTAACGTTGTTCACAACGTTTAGCACACGATTTAAGCAGAAATATTAATAATATTCCTCAAACATGAACATTTATCGGGGGAAATGGATATTTTCGAATGTTCATACGGCGTTTTGCCTTAACACGACAGAATAAGGAACTACTATTTCTAGCTCATTTTAGAAAAAATATATGTGCCATTGTTTTCCGTATGTAGAAAGGTGCTTTTATGGAAGAGTTAGAGATATAGATATAAATATAGAGAGGTGCTGGTTTCTTATTGCGAAATACAATCCAATTACTGGTCAAAGGATGATGAAATAGACCAGATTTTCTTTGATTGATTGAAAATTTATTTACAACAAGTGTAACAGACACGATGACTTTATAATGATTAAATCTAAAGAGACAGAGGTGGAAACGTGGAAAGACTCGAAGCAAAATTGATTTTGCGAGGTACAGGATAGTATGTAGAGATAAAAGGCACAACTCAATATTATCGAAGAACACGAAATCATGGAAGAAGCGAGAAACCAAGAAGAGAGGTAGGTTGGTAAGAGTAACTAACAATTTAACTTATTGCAAAGCCGTGGTTAAGTGTGAAGTTAACCTAGATGGAAGAAAACGAACGGGTCGAGTGTACTTCCATGTTTGGAGTACTGTTAACAGGAAACAGTTGCTAACATGCCTCTCAGTCTGTTGATTGCATCGCTGCAGGTCAACACAACGTGTAACAAGTTGAAATGAGAAAAAATAAATAATGATTAATAAGAAAATAGGAAGACAGACCTATGAAAGAAGTAGGCTATATTCGTGCATTCTCTTAAAACTCTAGAGGGGAAAACTTGCGGTCAAAATTGAGAGAGGAAGTATGTTTGTTGGTTTTTAGATCTCATATCAAAATTACTCTGAAAATGCAGTCATGGTGGTAGCATTTTTCTACGACTGACACTCCCTCCGTAACTATAGTCTTATGTCAATCCATGCCTACTGTAAAATCGCATGGCTGTACTGAGAATCTGACGTGTACTTATTAATTGAAAAATTAACTATTCTCGTTCAGATCCATGTTTATAGAGCCCTCATACTCCTAACTGTACCTGAATCTACTTGCTTCTAAATTTGGAGGGAGGAATTGTCCTTTTTCAGATTTTTCTTGAAATGAGTTTCTTCCTGCAAAATGATTCCACAAAAACATGAAGTTCGTGAAAATTAGGAACTTTTCTCAAAAATTAAATGGTATGAATTAAATTAATGATAAAAACACCTGTCATCAGACCATTAATCTTCCCAAAAATTAGCTGTTTTTTTAAATTACAGAGATTTATTTTTTCTTTCTTTCTTTGTCCACTTCACTTGCTTCGTCAAAATCATTTTGCAATCACTTTTATTCAGTGTATTTTCCGCAGAACATTTTCCTTTCTAGTTAAATTTTTAAGAATAGGAAAAATTTACCACCTCTCTTTTTATTGTGTGCCCTCCAACGCCGAGAATAAAGATAACTATATGTTATGCGCAAACGAATCCGTGGCATTTGATGGTGTGGTGAAGTTCTAAATTTATTTTACAAATAATCTGTTTCAACCACAATTTAACAGCTGTGCAGTCAGCATTTTGCGCAATAAGTGTGAAGGCACATGACTTTGTGATTTTGAAGCACGTTATCTACATGAATTTTCGAAGATACCACGTTATCTACATGATTAGTTGAAGATAGCAGGGCTTAGAAATAAAGTTCCAGATGAGTCATTTTATCGAAAACACAAAAATAAAACTCATTAACAATACATATAGCTTTTTATCTAACAACGGTTTCTATAACTACATGGCTGATTGCTCGTCGCAATGATACCCTCAGATAATTTATACATTATACATCAAAGCTCAATATTTCTGGGTCAGAACATTTTAACATACATAAAACCCGCAATTTAGACGGACAAAGCATTAGTCGAGAGTGAACGGTCCGCTTCTATCACACGATAGCTCACATGATGAACCATTCAATTCATGAGAAATAATCTATGACGAAACCCCAACATTTTGAATATTTAACCGTCTCGGAAATACTAATGCAACTATCCGGTCTTCATTGACCTTTGTCCAAGAAAAAAGGATCCTTATTCTTACAGTCCTCATAGCTAATTCTAGGCCTTGCCTTCTTTTTGTTAATCGTAGTTACATTTCTACTTTTGTGGTAAAAATTATTTCGGTCCCAGTAAGGATGCAAAACTGTCAATACGGCCGGAATAATTGTTACCGCAGAAGCATCACTGCATTGTAACCACAAATAAAAGTATAGGTAGCACCTGGAATCCGCTATGATCATTGTTAGAACACCGATTCTTTTTTGTCTGTATGGATGGGATATAACACAACAAAACTTTATTGACCTATCATGAAATTTTTTCAAATATTTAGATCGTATTCGTCTAATATTTTGGCCGCGAACTTAGATACTCACGACGAAAATATATTCGGCTTACATTCAGTTTTCAAATTTGCGTCTCTTGTCTTTCTTCCTTTTGTTTTAGGAATAAGAGCAGAAAATAGTTTTTCTTACATGGAAATGATAAATCCGTTCTGCCGAACGCTACATTAGAATCATAACGATTAGGTACTGTCAGCCACATGTTTCAAATAGTCTATTTCCGTTCTTTATACCGCATAACAATTTTAAGAATAAATTAATTTTGAGCCGAAATTTGTCGAAGTATAAAAATGAAAGGGTTTTAGGATTTTCCCGAAGTCGTGTATACAATTCGTATCCGTGTTATACTTGCATTGTACGGGCGTTAAGGTCAAATCGATTTGAAAAAGTGCGTTAAGTAATTTTAACCTGCCCCAAGGATGGAAGAAGGAAACCAATATTTTTCAATCTAATTACGTCACGTTACTGGCATCGTCGGCGAAAAAAATAACAATTCATCCATCGAAGGGTTCTTCGTAAAACACTGTAATGATTGTCGCAATATTTTTATAACTTATTTTAAGTGCTCAACGTATGTTCAAATTCGAACGATGGATGATGCTTCCTCAATATCTTACTAATTTTTTGTCCAATAAGCAGATTCGAGGATGCGGAATGACCAAGATTTCACTATTTTATATTTTCCTTATCATTGTAACTTCATGCGATAAAATGTAGGAAAATTTTTGGAAAGGTCCAGTGGCGGGGTGTGAAGGATCGATTATTTTCGATATACCTCCATTTGAAGCTGTAGTAAAGGATCGATTATTAAGGTGTCCGTTGCGAACACCTTGCTCATCAATCCTTTTCCATCCATTAAAATGGCAGATCAATCGATATATCGCAAAGCACGCCACGCCACTTGAACGGTCCATAATTATTTTAATGGAAAATTGACAAAAAATTTCATAAACTCAAATGTGCTCAATAAAATTTGGCGATAAAGTATCTAAAAAATTAACAAACAAGTTTCGTAACGGGGAATCATACCCCCATCATCATGTCACCACCGTATGCTTTTTTATTATTCTTATTATTTTTTCTCGCGTGGGCAATGATGTAAACTACATGAAAGTGAAGTTATGTAAATCTTAAACAGAGCCATTTCCAGCTTTCCACGTAAGGATTCAGAGCTTTCCTGTGACGTAACACTCATGGAGGAGCACCTATTGATGGGCTTAAGGTCGAAGAGTCTGCAAGGGTTGTGTTAAAGGAAGACCAGTCAACGCAGCAGAGCTTAAGCGCGATGTGCGCGGCTCTATTTCCAGGGATATCCGGTAGAGTTCGTCGTCGTCGAGGAGCAGAGCCGGGTCAAGGAGGTAGCGCGCCGCTTTCGGGATCAGCTCGATCTTGTACGGCACTTGTTGGAAATGACGGATCTCCCGGATCACGTGGGCGATCTGCAACCACATTTTTTCATTTGGACGTATTTCTATCAAACGGAACTATGTGCATTAAGACATGAGCCCTGAGGCCCATAAGAATACATGCATAACAGGGCTCACGTCATAATGCACATAGTTCCGTTTGACAGAAATCCGTCCATTTAATCAGACAAATCAAAGCTTACAGTGGGAGACAATGTATTTTGGAGATTTTGCACTCTCTCGGAGGGCATGACTTCGATTGACATGAATCGATCAAAAAACAAAAACGTGAATCGATCGACGCCGACTTTATCTTTTCTGTCAAACGGAACTATGCGCACTATAATACATGAGCCCTGTGACATATAAGAATATATTCATAAC
This sequence comes from Bemisia tabaci, assembly GCF_001854935.1. NCBI lineage: Eukaryota > Metazoa > Arthropoda > Insecta > Hemiptera > Aleyrodidae > Bemisia > Bemisia tabaci. The sequence goes on from NW_017547098.1 coordinate 8,481,178, forward strand.
AGTCATAATGCATATAGTTCCGTTTGACAGAAATACGTCCAATTAATTTAAAAAAACTGGTATAGATCCGATCGCCATGAATCGATCGAAAAACCAAGACGTGAACCGATGGACGTGATTCGATCGGCTCACAGGTTTGTCGAACAATTTACGGGTTCGTCGATCGACGCATGGTTTTGTCGATCGATTCACTTATGTCGATCGATCCACGGTTGTCGATCGAATCAGTGTAGATCGATTTACGTTTTCATTTTTCGATCGATTCATGTCGATCGTGTTCATACCCTCCACCAAATAATGAAAAATCTGTCTGCCCCCCCCCCACCCAAAAAGAAATTAGTATTTACTGATGGTACACATCTTTAGATGCTCCCACCTAGTCTATAACCTTCCAGCCTCGATCTTTGTTTTGTATTCTTCAACTCTTAGTCAATATTATTAAGCCATATCATTACGGTAAACAATCAATGCACTCCTTGGAAAATTAATAATGTTGCTTTAAAAATCAGTAATAGTTTACTTCATCGGCACAACAGGCAACTCTGGAATCCAGTTCAGATGTGAGAGAAATGTTCGTCTCAATCTCAATCAAAATCTCATCACAGCGCCTGGATGCAACTATTCGGGCGCCATGGATGTCCATATTGCATACGCGCCAAGTTGAAGGCGTTTTGACTTGTCGGACACTCGCCGTTTTACCCGCGGCTCTTTGCGGCGGTGGTGGGCTATACTGATATCATCCAAAATGACAGAGTAGCTTCAATTCTGCTTAGATACTGCAAATACGTAGCTTGGACATGAATAGTTACACACAGGCGAAAGATGTCGGGAGCTTTAGTGCTTTAGTTTTGATATCGCGATGTTATGAGCGTATGACTTTTACAACAACTACTCATGCCCAAGAGACGTTTTTGTTGTAAACACTTTGCTTGTTCAAATATATTTCAACATTGGTGGTCCTTGGAATCGCTAAACATTCAGGCATGAGGAAAAAATTTACGTAGCAGCCTGAAGCAAATAGGAAGAACATTCCTGAGATTCTCATGCATATAGACTTGTTTTGGATAATATTGCTCCGAGTCGGAAATTTTAAGGTTCAAAACGCTGCTGGAAAAAAATCAGTTTTCAATATTAGACATGGACAAGTATAAAATGTAAAAAAGTCAAAAATAACTGTTTTACATGAAATAATCTTTTAATCGTATGCGTACCATTCGCATTTTGGCGAAATTAAGGAGACCGTCCTCGGTGAAATTTGGCGTTCCTTCCTCCAGGAACGAGAGATCTGTCAAGTAGATGCCGAGATACGGGATGCAGGGAGGGTCACTCCTATGCAGGGCGTCGCGCAAGTTACGGAATCGGCCATCAGATGACACGATCGACTGCAGCTTGTCTATCGTTTGCTTACTCTGAAATCATCACAAAATAATTTATGGAGATGTCGAAATAATTAAGTCTGCGTGAAGCATCAGAGGAAAATAAATTATGTCTAGGAATCATTAGGGTGGCCCACAAAAAATGAATTTCGGAAATTTATAGCCGTAACCCCCTAAATCGGTTACAGCATGTTCAAAAACACGGGAAATGAAATTTGGGGTCAATCGGACAAAATTAACCCGACGCGCAGTTGCCATTTATAACCGCAAAAATAGTGAGTTTTTACTGTTTTTTCAGTAATTTTTCGCTCCCAAAAAATAAAGTCGGAGGGGTCTGCAAACTAAACAGATGGCAAAATTAGTTCATAAACTACACCCTAGTGAAGTTTTGGACCCCCTCCATGCTTTTGACCCGACGCGCGGTTGCCATTTTCACGCATGAAAATAGCGAATTTTTGACTGTTTTTGATGATTTTTCCCTGTCGATAAATTAACGTTACAGATGCCTAAATTGTAATCAGAGTGTGAAATTAGTAGCTACGATGCTCCCAATGCTCCCCTTCTGATAATTTTGACACGCTGCGACGTTGCCATTTTTCTGAGCAAAATCGTGAATTTCGACTTATTTCAATATCATCTCTCTAGACCTAAAAAAAAAACTCAGGAGCCATCGAAAAAGTGCTCTGATATACGGTGATTATACCATGAGTATCTTCTCTGAAAATTTGGACCCTGTAAAATGTTTTACTCGGCGTGAAGTTACCTTACTGCCTGACCGGTCAGGCAGTCAACCGTCTTAGATTTCGAAAGTCTCAAGATAACATTTTTGGCAATTTCTGACATTTTGGATTTTTGAATTTTAAAAATTTGAGTTGAGATTCAAGTTCCTCGTTAAAAAATACCCCCTGACACCATGACGGTAACAGTCAAGTTTCATACATTAATGCGCCTTCAATTACATTTGATACCGTGCAGTACTTTCGTTGTGGAATAGTTGCATTGGCGCCTACAAACCTAACAGGGATACTGCATGCATTGCGCAATGAGTGAAGTATCCCTGTTAGGTTTGTAGGCGCCAATGCAACTATTCCACCACGAAAGTATTGCACAGTATCCAATGTAATTGAAGGCGCATTAACGTATGAAACTTGACTGTTACCGTCAACCACTCTTTACCAAGTGGTAACTTCACGCTGAGTAAAACATTTTACAGGGTCCAAATTTTCAAAGAAGATACTCATGGTATAAGCACCGTGTTTTAGCGCACTTTTTCGATGGCTCCTGAGTTTTTTTTTAGGTCCAGAGAGATGATATTGAAATAAGTCGAAATTCACGATTTTGCTCAGAAAAATGGCAACGTCGCAGCGTGTCAAATTTATCAGAAGGGGAGCATTGGGAGCATCGTAGCTACTAATTTCACACTCTGATTACAATTTAGGCATCTGTAACGTTAATTTATCGACAGGGAAAAATCATCAAAAACAGTCAAAAATTCGCTATTTTCATGCAAGAAAAATGGCAACTGCGCGTCGGGTTAATTTTGTCCGATTGACCCCAAATTTCATTTCCCGTGTTTTTGAACATGCTGTAACCGATTTAGGGGGTTACGGCTATAAATTTCCGAAATTCATTTTTGTGGGCCACCTTAATGAATCATGAAGGCCTGAACACACGAAACAAAACAAAAACATGAAGAAACTGGGGTTTGGACGGATAGTTTATTATTCCTTACGTAACTTTTATCACTAGTCCGAAAAAAGTCTCGTTTTCCCCCAGTAAACACAAATTTCCCAAAAAAAATTTAAGTATTCCTCAAAAAACGGGCTTTTTTGGGGAAATACAATGAAAAAAAGTTCGGTCGTATGTGCCAAAGTTTGGTGTTCCTTATCATCCCAACTAATTCGGTTGTGCAGTAAAGTGAACTGACGAACTAAGTTTGATCATACATGCCGAACATTCGCTTACGTAAACCAAAAGTTAAGTTTGACAAACCGAATATTTGAGATGGTATGAAACACCGAGCGTCCGGTTTATATGACCGATTTTTTATTTCAGAGTAAAGAAAAAAATACGGCCATTTTAGGTTTCAGGCCTAAAATTACACAGAAATCAACTAAGTATCAGACTCTTAGCGATTAAGAAAACCCCTCGTGACATATTTCATAGAATACACGTCTGACACAGAGAATATAAAAATCAATTTATTGTCATATTTTTTAATGAAAAATTCAGATTTTTTTTTAAGAGGAACTTTGTCAATAAGTTTTCTCTAAAAGTAAAATAAAACGCGAACGAGGTGTTTCCTGTCAGGAATAAAGACACGAATATTTTGCATATTGTCGTCATCCTGGGAATGGAAAACCTGTAGGAAATGCCGATGAAGGAAACTCACTGATTTTGAGACTTTCTCCCAAGTTTTCCTCAAGCGGAAAACAGTGCTGTTATTGAAGGCTGCACATATCTGGAGCACGCCGTTGAAGTTATGTAGGCATCTTGAAATGTCAGCAACTGCAGCCCATTTTTCAATCGCTGCCACCCGTGTTGTCACACTGGGGCGACGAATAATTTCAGATACGACCAGTTGTGAAACCTGAAATTTTTCACATTTCCTCAACTTAATGCATTTATATGAAATTGAAATTTTGCTACTGCAAATATGAACAGAAAATAAGAAAACTTCAAAAAAAAAAAAAATACAAAAAATACAAAACATAAAATAACTAAGGTTAAAGGATTTGATCCATCACTTGAACATGGAACTTAAACACATCAACCAGTACTTAAATACTTTTACATTTAAAGGATACTAATTTTGTCAATTAAAAATGAGAATATTTTTACGGATATTTTTAGCAACAACAAAGTATCTACGTCGAAAGAATTCAGAGAGAAGTTTTTCGTTTATAAGCGATGTATCAGATTAAAAGATTGGAATTCTGGTTTGATCATTTTTATACGGCAAGGAGGTATCCTATTGAGGTGAGTGTTTACTGTTCACGATCCTAGTTTTATCAGCTCTCCAACTGTTTAAATTCACGCATCAGACAGAGGGCCAGATAATATAAGAAAATATTATTACCTATAATGAGTTAAATAATGTAGCAGGCAATTTTTTTTTTAAAACAAGAAAAATCAATATTACCTCTATGAAGGAACTCTAAATTTATTTTACGCGAATGTCATTCGCTAACTCAATGAACGATCATGAAAGCTTACCTCATTGAAACGTTTCGTCATTAGCGTGATATGAGGTGCTTTTGTTGCTCTGTCTTCTTTCATCCACGCTTGACCGAGAAATTCCCTGTAATTGACAGACGCAAAAAAAGAGTAGCTTTTTATACAGGAAAAAAATTGAAACGTTTTGTTCAAAAATGACACTGAAATACTAAATTTTAAAGAAGAAAATAAATACTGCATAACAGTCATAAGAGTTAGCACAGGTAAAAACCATTTAAAGCCACGGGTAAATCTCGGAGGAGTCCGTAATGTACTACTTCTTGAATGATAATTTCAGTATTGAGAGGAAATGAAATATTTGAGATTGCAATGTTAAGTTGTGCTCGAATGAAACGATTTTAAAAAATCCAACTCTCAACGAAAAATAGAAATCAATGTTTTCAGTCCATGTTGTCCATTTTAGTCAAAATCCAATTCAACACAACTGTTACAATGATCGCAACATATACGCAGCAGCGATCGAGAAGACGGACAGCTTTGATGGCCTACGCGGCTTCAAGAAAACATCTCACTTTCTAAAGTATCAAAAAGTACTTACTCGCATCGGATGGCCACGAAAATTTGATGATCCAGGTACGTCATTTGCTCAGCTATCTCCAGTGCTGACAAGGACTCAATCGTTTCCCTGCTGGAGTTCTGAAAAAAACAAAACTCATTTAGATTCATGGTGAAATTGGGAAACAAGAAATCTTGACCCCAGTGTTCCTTTTGGCTCATTTTTCGTTTTTTAAAGCAATTCTTTCGTGTGATTTTCGCGAAATACTCTGAAAGAGCAAAACGAAAGTCACATGAAGGTTTTTAACGCAGTACGACGAGCCGTCGTTTCTCAAATTGAGGACAGTAAAGTTTTGACTCAAATGTATCAAATTTTGTACTCAAATTTTGTGTTCTCGAAGCGTCTCCCTGGAGACTTGGTCACGCGACAGCCAGGAGGGTCCTTGCTTATCAATTAAAATGTACAAAAAATAAAAAAATAAAATTTTTTAAAAAAATGAAAAATTGCAATTTAATTGTAAATTAAATGTATTAAAATGTCAATTTAAATGTACGTTTCGTGAAACTTACTGGAGGAACAGTGAGAAGAGCGTTTAAGTCGACCGTTTTGGTTTCATTGTCTTCCTTGGTTAGGAGCCGTTGTAGGTGTGTGGCGGCTTTGTGTTCAGCCGGTAGCAAATTTGGGCCCGATAAAATATCTTCCAAAAATTGTAACGAAAGTTCTTTCAGCGACCCATCACCCTCGAAATCCTGCACAGAATCAATCAAGCCGGGATGTTATGTCAAATAGGTCGAACAGATTATGTGCATCTTTTTACGTTCGTTGCGAATCGTAAAAGGACCATAACGGAAAATCGTGTCACGTTACGTAAACTGAGGTAACGGAAATATTTCTTCAAAATGAAAGGATATGTAAGCATAATGAATTTTAGTGGATAGAATCTTCGGCTATCTAATCAAAACAATCGGACGGATGCAATTAAAATCAATCAAACTGCATTTCACATTACTTAATTTCCTCTCATATTTGTCCTAAGTGGGAAATAGAGCGATCCTATTGGTGCGGGTGGGTGCGGTTGCAATGGACATAGGAGGTAAGTGACAAACTAAGAAACGGCAACCCTCGAGGGACCCTTTCGAAAATCCACCATTTTCCTGCGTAGTTTATAAAACTACATGGTTCAGCCAATATGATCATTCCATTTTCTTCTTATAGTCACTTTGTCTATCATCTCAATGATCAGCTCGCTGAAGCCATCAGGCTGACTCTGATTAAATCCGTCCAATTAGTGACAAGATAACCTCGAGGAATGTTCGATTGAACTGATACAACTTATCGAGCGCAACGGAAGTGATTATGCCTAAGCGCAAAATTGAAGGCGAAACGCATGGCGAGCGGAGATTCTTCATCAATCATCACTTCACAGACTATCTGAGACTGCCGACTAAGTTTAAAGAGCGTTTGATATGAGAAGCTTGGAGGACAAGGCGCATAAGGGCAGTTTTTGCTATTCCGTGAATTTTTTTTTTTTTTTTTTTTTTTTTTTTTTTTTAATGCTTTACTGATTCAGAAATATACATAAGCGATCTATACATAGGGACCATATAAATACATATCTAATTACAGTCTCAATCTATCAAAGAGATCATATACTGATATATACTACTGCTGATAAGACGAGGTGTCGATGGGCATCTACTATTCTGTGAAATATGCGTTCAGAGTTTCGAAATTGCATGGATCCCTATGGCAGAAAGAAAGTTCAAACTAACTTTTTGATTCTTCACGGAAAAAATCGATGATTTAACTATTCAATTGCTAAGAAAAGTGACTACAATGTTTCAATGTGAATTTTACAACACAAAAGTGCTACTTTAACTAATACTGTACTGTAAGCTAATTTAACCACGGGGGTGGTTACAGTAGCATTTTTTTGTTGTAAAATTTACATTGAAATATTGCAGTCACTTTTTTTAGCAATTGAATTGTTAAATCAGCAATTTAATACTTTCTGTGTTACAAATTGGAATTGAGGAGCGAATTTTCCACAGAATATGCATTGAGACTAGTTTTACTGGATATCATTAATGTCTTAATTTTTCAAAAATTCCACTTATGCGCCTTGTCCTCCAAGCCCCCAGGATGGCATGAAACGTAAGAAAGAGATGAAAGATTGGAAAATCAAATCAGTGAAACATTTTATGAAATTTCACGAGGCTGTGAAACATTTCATATTTTTCAGGGGCTTGAGTATGCAACCCGCACTCAAACACGCAAAAAAAGAAAAAAGTCAGAATTTTTACATTTTGCGAAGCATGAAAAGGAACCGGTATTTTTCGATGTCTTTCATAAATATTTGAAATTTCATGAAATCTTTCTCGTGGAGTTTCAAGATATATTTAGATGTCGCTTTACAGCACCTCCTCGCGCTCTACGACTCCTAACCTCCACTGCTCTCTTTCAAACCACAAATCTTGGGGGATTGAGCACCTTAACATTTCCGCTTCAATCCCTTCCCTCCGACCTTTCATTGGGCGCCCTCTGCGTCTTCTCCCCGGAGAAACCCAGTCAAGGACCTTCTTCGGCAACCTGTCTCCTGCCATTCTCTGGACATGACCATACCAAAGATGATATTATTCAAGATTTTATTTTTCATGAAATTTTGCCACCCTGTCCAAGTCCCTCACATGTACCTGGGGATGTTTGGATATCCAGTGTCGGAGAACATTGAGGACGCGCATGGTGGCCGCGGTGGAGAGGACGGACTCCTTCCGCTTGTTGCGACAACTCCCGATCCGGTTCTGCTCGGCTTTGGACATGGGGCTCACGTCCCGAGGGTTGCTCGCCCCCGACGTGGCTATCGCGAAGGCCGACGCAGCTGTGGAGATACTGCTTCTGAAACACATACCCATCGAGTGAGCCGTAAAGGAATCCAAGAACCCACCTCTTTGTAAACGTCGCGTCACGGGCTATCCAATATTTGCGGGTCGATTTACTCTTTCGGCTAAATAAGAAAACGAAACACAAAACTGCGGGCTGATTGTTGAAATTGATGGACAAAGCAATAGACAAAGAAGACAAAAAAGATTTGGAAGGAACCTGTTGGTGGAAGCGGGTGGTTCCAATGGATAAAGGACGCGGGTAATAGACAAACTAACGGCAACCCACGAGAGACCCGATAGTTGGTCCATCATTTACCGCCTTAGTCTACAAGAACCACTCATTTCAACTAATAGGATTGCTCCATACTCCTTACATCTTCTTTGTCTATAGCTTTATCTATCAATTTCAACAATCAGCCTGCCGAGCGTATTTCGATTTTCGTATGAGCCCTCGAAAGCATGGAGTTATATGGATAATAGGGCTCATTCAAAAATAGAGATTCGCTCTTACTTTAAAAGGGCGACGAAAAATGGATGAACAAGGCCGAGGGCTGACTTTTGACCTTGATAGACAAAGCTATAGACAAAGGAGACAAAAGGGATTCGGAGGGATTCAATTGGTGGAAGGGGTGGTTGCAATGGACAAAAGAGGTAAGTAATAGACTAACTAACGGCAACCCACGAGAGATCCCATTGACGAGAAGTTTTTAAAAAAATTTCGAAGATACATTCTTTATCGTTTTAACCGTTCTTACCGTTTTTACAAATTTTACGATCAACTCTCACGTCTTTACCACTTTTACGCTCAACTCTCAAGACATATGGTGAGTTTTATTACTTACTACTTATTTATTTTTTTAAATTCTGATTTCTGATGGTGATAAGGCGACAACGCAACGTTGCGCGAGAGCTCCTCGCCCAGTAGCCCCCCTTCATCTCCGTTCCCCTCCCTCATTTCGTCGTTTACTCCTCGCCCAAAACACCCGTCGTTTCTCGCCTAAAAGCGTCAGTTTTTGGGCGGGGTCGCCCAATATTCCTGCGCCCGATCCCATAGTTGGTCCATAATTTACCCCCTTAGTCCCCATACCCCTATGTCTTCTTTGTCTATCGCTTTATCTATCAATTTCAAAAATTAACCCGCTAGAGGCCTTCCTTGAAATTTATAGTCATTCCCGTAACAGCTCTCCTCTTTCCTAAGGAAGTCCCATATGATGTACGTAGAATTAAGGGCATTTTAAAGAGATCCTTAATACAACATCATGAAAAGAACAATTTTTGCAGAGTTTGAGTAAAATTCAGAAGTATAACTTCGGAGATTGATCTTCAAAAGGGATTACAATGATTTGCTACCATAAAAAATACAAAATGCGAAATGAAATAAATTACGTGTTTTGTGAATTTTAAGGGAGGTTTGCACCTACCTTAAAGTTTCCAAAATTAAGGAATTTTTTCTTCCGTATTTTGTGCTTCTTGCGGGCGATATATCTGATATTAATAGACAAGGAAACTTAGTTAGGGTGCACTAGACTACTAACTACTGGACTAAACTTAGCCATGGGTTATTTTATTTTTGTTAGTCACATGCTCTCGGGTATTTACACTACGTGCGTTAGGTGTATGAGCTAAATAGCTTACGGCATAATTACTTGAGTTCATCCAATATTTACACCGGGAATTTTATCATCTGAAGTTTAGAGAATTGCACCATCATTACTGCCGTACTGAGGAAAAACACCATATGAACATTCGAGAGTTGCCACATT
>NW_017547098.1:8490960-8743216 GCF_001854935.1 Bemisia tabaci
TTTTTAGGAAATTTATCAATATTTTTCCTCTTTTTAACACTACTTGGGTCAAATTACGAACGATATTCTCTGAAAAATTGGGAGAAAAATGTTTATAAATATTCCCATAAATTCCTGATTTATCAAAGGAAATTCGGCAACGCCTAAAGGCTCATACGACGTTTTTCCTTCGCACGGCAGAATAACGCATGCGTCAGACTCAGAAATAAAGTAATGTACATTTGGAGATTTCGGGGAAGTGCCTACAATCAAGACCGCTACTGCAAACTATTTTTGACTAATATTTACAGGGGGAAATGACGTGTTGCGAAACACGAACTAAACTATTACCGGCGTTGAGACTGCCTAAATGACGTGATGACGACTCCCGATTTTGTTGAGTGTTGAGGGGAGTCGTGTTGAATGCTGGGCCGTTGAGACGGGTTCCCGTCGTATTCGGACGGAACAGATCTCCGACCGTGGTGACCCTGAAAAGAACAAAATCCATTATCAGAAATAGCCGTTTATTTGAAGTTAAATTTAATACAGTGGCGTGGCGTGAATGATCGATTATCGATATTTCCCCATTTGAATCCGTGATAAAAAATCGATAATTCAGGTGTTCGCTGCGAACACCCTGTTAATCGATCCTTTTCCGTAGGTTTAAATGACAGATCGATCGATATATTGCGAAGCACGCCACGCCACTGATTTAGTAGTTATAAAAGGAATGGTTCATGTTGCTACAGGCTGGAGTGAATTATTTCAGACAGTAGTGAGGTACACTATATTCGCAGGAGCTATGAACGCATAATAGTCACACGAGAAAATAGTGGAAAGAATTTTAATCGGAAATCAAATGAGGAAAAACATTACTACACAATTATTTTTGTGGTCAGACAGCACACAAGTTTTATGCAGTAAATTGCCGAGAGGGGTCGTTTTGGGGTCAATCTGAAGAGAAACTTGAGTTTTCATGAGGTAGAGAAGGAGAAGGTTTACTATAAAAATTGAACACGATTCTTCTAGGAAATGTTGTCCGGAACAAAATCACCGCATGCCTTGATATTTTTCTCTACACCGCTTAGTTCTCGCTATACATATTACACTAAAAGCTATTTTTGGGGGACCATTTTTTGTCATCCCTCCACCCTTCACTTGAGTCGGCGAGCTCACCTCAGGCTTTCTTTGAGGACAACCAAGGACCTAACTGGACCCGAATAAAACAAACTGGTCACCTCACAATTTTTTCTTTGCCAGGCCTATTCTGGCCCACGCACAATGGATCGAGTCAATGGGACAAGTTGGACATGATCTGGATACTCTGAAAGCTTATATTTTCGAAAATATTATACAAAATGGTTTAAAAGTGGTTCAATTGGTTCTTCCGTGAAATTTCCTTTCAAAAACATCCATTGAAATTGAATTTATGACAAAATAAACATGATTATTTGAAATTTTAGCCCAAAAAAACCTACGCCCGACCTCTTCTAGTAGCTCGTTCCACTGTGCAACGGTGCCTCGATTGAACAATCGAAGCATTTCCCGAAAATTGACAATGTCGCGATGTAACCTTTGTACAACTATTCGTGTCTAAGATGTGCCTTTGTACTATAAAAGAAGGATTGAGGACGCTTTGTCATTTTGGACTCTCTCACAATCAGCACAGCCCGCCGCTGTGCCGAGCTGAGGGTACGGCAAAGCGCAGTGTCCGGCAACTCAAAACGCCTTCAACCCGAGCGTATGCAACACGGACATCCATGGAGCGCGAATAGTTGCATCCAGGCGTTGTAATGAAATTCGTTCAGAGTTCGTCGAATGACTCGCATGCGACAGAAACCGATTGCGCTTTGCTTGTTCCTCTAACCCCTTAATTTAATCCAGCGTTGCCAATTAAGATGATGAAGTAAACTATATTGCTGATATTTATCGGAACATTTTCAGTTTTCCGCAACATACTTCGGTTATTTGAATCTGCCCAATACAATTTCGCCCTCCTGAAATGTGCAATGCGGTGATGCGGCCACCACACATACAGTCCATTTAACTCCGAATTATTTAAATTGCACGTTATTCTACCTCGCACTGAACGGGACGTATTTTACTTAGAAATAGTAGAGAAATGAATTCCCAGATTCTTAACAGTGTGCCAGCTATATGCAAATATAAGTCTTTCTCAGGAAATAACTTTTAAGAACCACATTTTGCGGAGGAGATCGATGATCTTTAATATTTTAGCGAGTTTCTGCTAAAAGGAACGAGAGGCGGGTTGGGAATATGGAGTGTGCTATAGAAAGCTGCATACGAATTTGATTCCTTTTGGGAAATGAAAAAAAGGGGATTTTTCATTAAATCAAACCGAGTTAAGCGCTAAATTTTGCGGCACTCATGAGCCGTGGGCATATGACGAGAGCGTTGTGGACACGGCTCATGAGGTAAAGTTCCCCGACCGTCATCCCTAGTCTTGGTCGTCGCCGCTGACATCACTGGCGCTTCATAATTTTCATTCGATCTTAGGACCCTCAACTAAGGAGCGCACTCTTTCTTTCCCACACGTCACTGCGGGCTGATTGTTGAAATTTGTAGACAAAGCTACAGACAAAGAAGGAAAAAGGATAAAAAGAGATCTTATTGGTAGAAGCGGGTGGTTGCAATAGACAAAGGAGGTAAGTAGTAGACTAACGGCAACCCATTAGAGACCCTATAGTTGGTCCATCATTTTCTCCTTCAGTCTATGAGAACCACTCATTTCAACCGATAGGATCGCTCTATACTCCTCACGTCTTCTTTGTCTATGGCTTTGTCTATCAGTTTCGACACTCAGCCTGCTGGTTCTTTTTAGCAGAAATACGTTCATATTAAAATGAGTTGGGCGTATTTCTGTCAAACGGAACTAAGCGCCAAATTGAGTTCCTTTTGAATATTTTAGAATCCCGGATAGCGCGTTCTGTCGAACGGACCTAATAAGCGCCACGGAAAAGCATTGCGAGTATAGGAGGAACGAGCATCGCGTTCCGCAACACCCACCAATCCAAGTCCCCCTCTCCTCCCCCTATGGCGCTGAGGTCCGTCTGATAGAAATACGTCCAGTTCATCCCTGCCAATGGAAAACGTGGGTCATCCTGGAATTGGTTCCGTTTAACAAAAAAATCCACATGGGTGATGGAAATTTGAAGAATGTCTCACTGTGAAGGTGGTGCTCATGATTGAGCCGGATCGAGAGTTGGAAGAGGTGGAGGCCTGCCAGTTTTCGAAGCAGCGGTTGTCCTCGGCATCACTGCTGGTGTCCTCGACGACGATGCTCTGTTTGGCGCCGGCGCCGGAGAGGTAGTTCGGATGCCCGCTCACCACGCTCTCAGAAGCTCGTCTCCGGTAGTCCACTCCTTGCCCGTCACCCCTGTTTAACAAGTAACCATTGCGTCTTCATCAAAGTCCCAAATTGCCCAAAAATACCCAGCTCAATCGATAGTTGAGTTTTTGTTTTTTCATCAGCGATTGATTAATAATAGATTATTAAACTTTTGATTAACTGTTATTGGTCGATTATTAACTTCCACCTGGACAACATTTTGCAATTAGGAACTAAAATTTTCGGCTAGTTCGTAAAAACACACACATGTTAATGGGGAAACCAATTGTACATAAGCCTTTATTAAACTGAGCTAGACAATAGACATTGCAGTTCCTTGTTGCAAAATGTAGTCTAATTAATCAAAAATAAAACAGTGACTCAATCTTCAGTCATATTCTTGAAAAATCAATACAAAACCTCAAAAACTTTCAGCTCAAAGTTCAAAAGTGCTGATATTTTTTAGGAAAACAGGATTTCAGGAGAAAATACAATAATTTTGCCAACATTTGCTAAATTATCATCAAAATTGTTCAGCACGTATTACTTTTCATTCTCTGATTCGGAACATATGCTGATTAACTCCTGACACCCTTGGCTTCTAACAGTGTCATCAGTTGGTATTACTGTACCTCTCCCCCTCTCCTAAAACCGTAGTTTTTTTCAACCAAGATACTTCAATATATTAGCATATTTCAATGTTATTAAATATCAAATTTGCAGCGCTGAATTGCCGAGACAAGCTTTGAGTCCAAGCTAAAACTTTCATTGGCGGTTCGTCTTATCATGAGGTATCATATAGACCACATTTGAATAACAGCCCTAAGTTCGCCCAGAAAGGGGCAAAAAAACCAATTTTCGGCAGGCTTCTCAGAAGGACGAGACCAAATGCTACCAACACCCGCAAATCACCACTGACGTAGAATGGACCACTAGACAAGGTACGAATTCAAGCAATCTGATACATGTTTCTTAACCAGAATTTCACGTAGAACACGATTCGCGCAACGAAAATTACTGAAACCAGCTCCTGATGAAGATATTAACCTTTTTATTTCACATTGGTTACGTGGATTTTGAACTGCCCGGTCACAAGAAACTCAAAGCTCTACGTGAGTCAAATCGCGCACCACAACAGTTTCAGCTAGCCTCTCAATCGATCACTGTCCATAACCCACCATGTGTTGTTCCAATTATAAGCAATTTGCTATAGCTGAGCCCGCAAGCGTCAAAATTGAGGTTCCCAGATTTTTATATCGCAAAGACTGTCATGATAATGTTCAGCGCACGATGTGAATCACGTAGAGCATTGAGTTTTCATGAGCGGGTGGTTTGAATTTACGCATCAGGAATCATTTAATATCATTGTAAGGAGTTAATTTCGGTAATTTTTGTTGTGCGCATCGTGTTTTACGTGAAATTTTGGTTAAAAAATATGTATCAGAATGCTTAAATTCGTACCTTGTCTACTGGTCCATTGCAAAATTTCATAAAATTACGGAGGAACACCGAGTGATGATAGTATTCAATACTCACAGATGGAAGTTGGAGCCGGTTTGTCCGACGGACGTGAGATGTAGGTTGACGGATTGCTTGCGTACACTATTTACACTGGGGTCGACGTTGTGTGTCCCCTTCTTGGTTTTCGTGACCTTGGGCGAGAGGCAGTTCTCGGACTTTTTCGGGAAGCACTCTTTGATGACCGGCTGGGTGGAGACGGGGTCCTGGTGGGTGGAGGAGGAGGAGGCGGCGGTGTATAAGCTCGAGGAGGAGATGGAGGTCTGCGGGTCGCCGGGCTTCGAGTCGACCGGGCTCTCCGCGGAGGGCACCAGGGTCACGCTGCTCAAGTTGCTCGTGCTGCCGTTCGAGCCCACCAACGTCACCGAACTCACGTTGCTTGGCGAGGAGGAGGAGCTCCGAGGGACACCGTCTGGATTTTTCATGAAACAGAAACAAAATTAAAATCAAAGATGTGAAAAATTCACAATGCATATGGACGGAGTTTAACAGAAAGGAACCAAGCCACATCGCGATCGAACCGAGAAAAAGAGGTTTAAAGGTTGGCTCCTGCATAAGACTCAATGTGATATAAAAACTTTAAGTTCAATTTCTACAAAATTTGCTCCAACAAAAACTTTGAATTTTCGGCGATAGATAGTAGAGCAGTGGTTGAGTTAAAACCACTCATAAATCAATTTTTTCCAAAATATGGGGTGGTTCCTTTCTGCTGAACTCAGTCCATATTATACCATTTTTTTACCCTTTTTTGTAAACTGAACAATGCGCCTTATGCTGCGTCTGCGGCAAATGTTGTTACCGACGTGTTGTGCGTGCTGATTTCGACGCATTACATACGTGATTCTCTGAAGGCGTTTTATGTGCGAAAGCAATTCGCCTTCAGCTGCGTCTGCGGCAATTGCTGTTACCGACGTGTTGTGCGTGCTGATTTCAACGTATTACATACTTGATTCTCTGAAGGCGTTTTATGTGCGAAAGCAATTCGCCTTCAGCTGCGTCTGCGGCAATTGTTGTTACCGACGTGTTGTGCGTGCTGATTTCGACGCATTACATACTTGATTCTCTGAAGGCGTCAGAGAGAACTGCGCACAGAGAGACAGAAGTGAAATCAGGCATTTTCTCAAATACCTAAGCAGATAGCTAAATTTTGATTGTCTACAAAATTTTGTGAATTTATGGCGGAGAGCTTACGAGTTTTCAATATGTGTGGAAAAATATCTCATCGATCCTACAAACTCTTTTTGTCTCTTCCTCTTGAATTGCCTCTCATATTTTTAAATGTTGAAATTATAAAAATGTTTTATTCTCTGACATGCTGAAAATTTCAAAATAAGTATTTACTCAGGAGCTAAAAATCGTTTAAAACACTATTTTGTGATGCAAATTCGTACTGATAATTTTTTCTTACGGGGTCATTTAATTATTTTGTCTAAAATTAGGAAAAGAATCAGAATTTCTATCTTAGCTAGAATATTTGGCTATTCGCCTAGGCATTTGACTAAATGCCTAATTTTACTATTTGCCTGCGACACATATACTCGTCGGGCACGTAAAAGTGCACCCCTGGGTGGCAAGAGAGTCCTGTTAGATGCATGCTCTCTCACCACCTAGAGAACTATATCTGCGCATGTGTCGATTTTTGGTAAGAGAGACAAAAGTGTGAATGCGAGACATTTACTACTCTCAAATCGTGTGAAAAACGCGTTGACTGTGTTATAGATATTTAGGAACTTTACCTATAAGAGTTTCATTGCTGGCAGACGTGGTTATGGTGGGTGGTGTGAGGTGGGTCTGCTGGTCGGCTTGTTCCACGCGGATGCTCACTTTTCGACGAGGCGATTGAGTCGGACTCGTGAAGCTCGACTGTTGGCAACTTTCCTTGATTTCGTCGACTGAAAAGAAAAATAAGCAATCATGATGCCATTGGATTTAAATATTGGCCGAATTCGAAATAATTCAAGTGGCGGAATGCCACTGACAAAAGTAGTGTACCCTGACATGACTACATCACGAGTGAGTGCTATCCTACTCACATATCTGGAACCCTTAAATCATGTTAATGATAAAACAGGCTCTGTAATATTCCAGTAAAATACAAAATTAATTCTCCTCTATTAATTCGCTCTCTTATCAAGTGTAAAATTAAAACTGAAGTATTCGTAAAATCAATTATTCTGAAATGTGAAACACTGGAAAAAAAACACATTGGATCTAGAGTCCAGACTCTTAAAAACATCGACAAGAAAAAATACTCTTGATTCAATCGGATTTTTGCTTAAATCAAGAACCAAGGCTCCTAATTTGAGCGGATTTCCTTTTGATTTAAGCAAAAATCTGATTGAATCAAGAGTATTTTTTCTTGTCGATGTTTTCAAGAGTCTGGACTCTGGATCCAATGTGTTTTTTTCCACTGAATAACAGACTATTGAAATTAATAAGGTAATCATTTCATTTTACAATCTTATAACTTTTGAGGAAATCAAACTCACATCGACAGAAACTTTGCTTCCTTGGTATCTTCGAATAACCTTGAGAATCGTAACTAGCACTACGGTCTTTGTCACTCTCGGAGCCATATCCTAAAATAAACAAAACAAATACGACGATTACACATACGCAATGATAAGTAAAAATACAAATGAATATTCTACAAAATATTTATTAGGTGATTGAAATGATATCGCATTATGATTAGTGTGCGAGGAATACGTAGGATTTAAAATTTTTCGATCAAATTAAGTGGTTTCTCCATTACAACATTTCTATAAAACGTTTTGTATTTCAATGCGAACCCTACATTGCTTGATAACATACAATATATTGACGGTGAGACTATAAGACCACGTATCTCGGTTTGCGACGTTGCAGACTGCCTGTTATACTTTATTTTTTAAATTGGAAAACTGGTATACGTCAATTTTTGAAAACTTGCGAGATTTTTCTTCGCTGTGCGAAAAAAATCATGTGAAAACCACGAGGTATGATACATATCGTTTTCCTTTAAAAAAAATAAAACGGAGGCAGAGATTTTGAAACACTGCAAACGAGATACGTGGTATGGTAGTTTCACCGTCGATATGTAAAACGTACCAATTAATTAATTAAATTCATCGATATGCACCATGTTCTGGTTCGTTTATCATCTCTGAGTTCGACTAATAGGACAAAATTCTACCATGTATGATCACAATATCTGGCTTTTCTATAAAATCACCTATCTGCAGAGGGAAACTAACAACATGTATTACGTTTTTGCGCACCTATATTTCTCTCTCATGACTCACTTTTTATTCTTTGCTTGTTGTTTTGTCTATCAATTTCAATAAACAGCCAACTGCTCTCGTCATTAACACGTCAATACCTCAAATGGTTAAACAGAAAGCAACTAAGCCACATCAGCTATTGCCAAATTTAATTGGCTAATTTAATTTTTTACATGAAAACAGTTGTGCGAATTTTCGTGATTTTTTTTTTATTTTTCGGTGAATTTTCTCCATTCCATTCAAATTTTCATTCCATTTCCAAGCAAATTCCTTAAAATTTTCAAAGGGATCCGCACAAACGTTTTCTCGTAAAAAATTAAATTGCCCAGTTAAAATTGGCAATAGCTGATGTGGCTTGGTTCCTTTCTGTTAAACGCGGTCCAAATCATCTACATTGTAAAATCGGAAGAATAATTGATAAAAATCGTGAAAAACCTGAGAGACCTGAGACAGAGCTGGCGCCACTGACTCTGCGTGGAGAGATGCAACTACTGCGACGCCGTTCTGACGGGTCGCGCAGTTGTAGACATGACATGTTCTCATCCGCACCTGCGTATCCCTCCAAAGACCTGTCAAAAACACCGGAAAAAAAATGAAACTTGTGAAAGTGTCACGCAGATTAAAGCCTCTTTCAACCACACTCACTAGAAATATCCCCTCGAATAGATGCTGCGTGTAGCCAGCAAACGCTGACGATTTGCAAGTAGGCCTGTCCCCGAACCGATCGATCGATTATTTCGACGATCGTTCGAAGACCTGTTTCGATCGAAACTGCTCGATCGAACTGCTCGATCGAACTGCTCGATCGTCTGCTGCTTGCTGTCCCACGGGGACCTATCCTAATGAGATTGCTCGAATCGAAAAAATGTAATTTGTTCAAAATAAAAAAAAAAAAAATTTAAAAAAAATTTTTATAACATTAGTTTTAAGATTAGCTTTATTCGAACATTAACTCCCCGTAATTAATGCCGCGTAAGGGCCAGTAGTACATTTTTACTTAATTTAAAAAAAAAAAAAAAAAAAAAAAAAAAAAAAAATCAAAACGGATTTCAATCGAGCAGATTTCGATCGAAACAGGCTTTCGAAACGATTTTTTCGAAGTGAACGATTACGAAATGATCGCTCGATCGTTTCGTACGAACCAACGAGCGAAATATCGGTTCGGGGACAGCCCTATTTGCAAGCGGCATGCGTGTTAATTCGAGAGATTGTAATAATTCGCATCGGCATGGGAGAGGTTTAATCGTATATTATCTCGGCTCGAAGCGCCTTCAAATTCGGTGATACTTTCCGCATTACCAGGCGGTTAGTTTAGTTGCCTATCCGAACTAAACCCGACTAAAGTCGCTGATTTTACCATATGAACGCGCAAGTGTGCTGTTGACACCAGATATTCGGGATGGAAAAAATGTCTGTTTGAATTCAAAGTATAAAAGTCGGCGCTTTTTATCTGGTTTCTTTGCCTATGGATTTTTACCTTTTTTATATTCAACTCAAATAGATTATAATTTGCTGACGGCTGCTAATTTCCACATAAAATGTGGACAAAATCAGAAAAAAACTATACATATTTTGACTCGAGTCCTTTTGTGCGTGTACTCTTATGGATCTCCGTGCTCATGTCATAACGGATATACGTCCTTTTGATTTAAAGGCATTCATCTGTGTATTTCTGAGCCCGTGCAGACAGTAATTAATTATTTTGCCGGCTCTGGCGCAATCATTGCGTTTCAGGAACGAAATGGATGCAGCATATGGTTTCAAGATCGCACTGATGTTCTATTAAATTAAAAAATGCCCTCAGGGTGGGATTCTCCCTGGTGCGTCCGATTTCGAAGCATGTTTGCCTCGACTCGATATTAAAGGAAGCTTCCGTCGGCCCCAAAAGCACATTCCATTTTCTAAATGTGATTTCCGAGGAGTTTAAAAGGGAGCGAAATGACTTTTAGACGCTGAATTGATTTGAGAAAGCCTAAAATCCTAAGAACCCCTGATTGCTCGAGAATGTTGATTGAATCGAATTGGGCGGAAATTCAACGCAATGTAATTGACAGACAAACGAAACACATTCAGGAAGGGATCTGACAAGCTTTGAGAGGGTGGAACACCCCCTCCAAGTGATTTAAGTCCCAAACGGTCCGGTTTAATCTGAACACAAGCAACACACCAACCCAAACGTGATAATTTTCTTATCACCAGTGGAGTGGCGTGCTTTGCAATATATCGATTGATCTGCAATTTAAACCTATGAAAAGGATCGATAAACGAGGTGTTCACCATGAACACCTCAATAATCGATTTTTTACCGTAGTTTCAAATGAAGAAATATCGATAATCGATCATTCACACCTCGCCACTGCTTTTCACCCTTCCGTTGCATCGGATGGACATCTCCTTCCAAAGCTGCCTAAATGGATGAAGAAATTCAGCTTTTAAGGGACACCAAAGTCTCAAGTCCGAGGAGCCGAAGTTTTCGCCGTAAAATTTCGATGAAACTTTGGTTTATATTTACAAAGTTTTTGTTAGTACTTCACTTACAATCAATTATTTATACGTATAATGGGATTGAATTGAGGAAAAAACGTGTCATGAACATGCAATAAATTCTACCTATTTTCCGCAGAACAGGTAAATTTGTTGACAAAATATGAGTATACTTCACCTTTCACTGTCTTAGAGAAGAAAATGAAAAAAATGAAGTTGTTTTAGTGATTAAACAGAATGGAGGCAGAGAGACCCAATTTCATTTCAGAAACGATTTAATGCAAAGGTCAACCTTTTCTTTGAAGCTCAAGAGGTAAGAAAAATCAAGATGCGTCGAGAAGGTTTGGAAAGATACTCACATGATGGAGCCTGCGACGTTAGTGTCACTGTCGGGCGGATCCGCTGTGTAGAACACCTTCTTCAAAGCCTCTAACACTGCGACGCCATCGGTGAAAACTCGATACGTCAGCAGAAATGTATTTAAAAAATCTATTGACAGGAACCTTAAGTCCGTTAACCTTTCTAGCAACTTTTGAGGAGTTGCGTAAGTAATTTGAGGTACCTAAAAGTTTAAGAGTCTAAAATTAGTGCGTCGGATACTTAAAAAACAGAGAGGGGAAAAAATTGAAATGACAAGGATTGAGGTTGTGAGCAACCTGTTAACGTTAGGTCATATGCATAGTTGGTCGGTTTGTTAATACATTTATACATTAAGTTAGTCAGTTATTTTATTTATACACATTCAGCATGCGAGGCTATTGAAGTCTTTCCAAAGAATTTGGAAGATGGGTAATACATTTAAAGGTTTAGTGTTCCATATGTATACTTAAGGCCAGTCGTCGTAGCCGAAATGTTTATTTCTGTGTTTATAAAAGTCTTTTGCTTCTGTAACCATGTACAAAATCCGCCTGAATACATATCGGAAGTCATAAGGCTTCTAAAAAAAATAATTTAGCCCAGGAAAAATGAAAAACGAGCATGATTTATAACTTACCCTACATGAATTTAACGTGCGGCTAAATCTGATGTCTTTGTCGTTCTTGAATAGTTTTGGATCGTTTTTCATGGACTGAGGCATCGTCACGGAAGATGTGTCGGATAGTGAATTGTAAAGCAAATCATTGAAATGAACATTATCGATACACTGAAAGACAAGGCACGGGCAAGTCATTAGATAACATCACGAAACATTGATGAACATTCCAATGTATATGAAAGTATTCATGCAGACGTAAAATTTGAAGATTCTTGTTTTTCTCACTATGCCAAAACGTAAGCGATGATATTTGATATCGTCATGAAAGGCTTGAACAGAGCTATTTTATAAAAATCAACATAATGTTTGTGGATTCGAGTAAAGAAAAACTTATTTGCTGGAGTGCTGAACACAGAAATCTCAATTACCAAGTGAGCCCTGTTCTACATGTACATCCATGCTTTCTGGGGCTCATGAGGAAATCAAGATATATGCTAACGCCAAAGGAGAGACATTTTAAGTTCTCAAAGTTAAAAGCTGTGGTATTGATGCACTGCTTCAATAATAGTAAATCAAGGTATTGAATGAAAAACTACTATTATTTCAATATTGCGGTTTAGATTCAGTATTCAAATAATAATATCATGACTACTTGCAAAGATAACTGTAATCTTGCCTAAATGCTTTCATATTTTGGTGCCTTATTCTTCCGTAGAGGAAAAGCGAAACAAGCGGAATTAATGCATAAGATTAAGTACCAGATTGACTTTTGACATCTCTAGAGCTTTATCAGAAGAGAAAGTAAGCACACGAGGAGGATTCAATTCGAAATTTGCGGAGCACTGACTCTAGTTGAAAGTGCAGTGGCAGTTAAAATACCAACGGCATCCTCCCCCCCCTCCGCCCCTTAAAAAACGAGAATAACGTACTTGACTAATATCACTGATCCATGCTTGCTTTTCTTGCATCGATGGAGCAACTAAATGAAGAGTAAATGAATTGTTTCCAGTCTTTGAGTCTAAAATTAGTTTGAAGTCATGATTGTGCAACGGTGATTTTGATATGTCCTCGCTCCCACCTGCCGCGTGGCTAGGACTTGAGTGCGTAGCCCCTGAAATCAACATAGAATTCATTTATGTCCATTAACTTATGACACAATAAATAAATAACAAGTGGTAGAATAATGCTGGGTCCACACCGCTCTGCTGGAAAATCGAAGCAAGAAACTCCAGAAATTGTTTTTCCCTGCAAATGACTGGCAAATATTAATTAAAGAGAAAAACAATACAAATGTGAACCGAAGATATAGAATGGTATAAAAGCAGGGCCGGGTTTACCTACTCGCCGCCCATGGGCCGCCTGTTTTTTACCGCCTCCTTCTCATTCGTTTTGAACCATCAATAAAAGCCATCAAGTTAACATGCCGGAGGGGGAGGGGTGCATAAGGCACGTTTACTCGTGTTGGATACATTTTTTGCGAAAGTCCCATTAACACTACTGGCAAAATATCACGGAACTTTGCGCGAAAGTTAAGTTCCGTAAACCTATCTATGTGTGGACAAGGCCTTCCATTTATAAGAAATGAACGAAAAAATTATGAAAGAACAAACACAAAATTTGGTACAACTATTTTAACTTCCGCCGCCGCGCTGCGCCAACCGTACCGTGTTTGGCGCAATGCGTGAAGTATTCATGCAGTCTTGTAGGCGCTATGCGTTTCACGCCGACCGCTGCTGATCGCACAGTGTTTGACGCAATGCGTGAAGTATTCAGGCAGCCTTGTAGGCGCTAATATGTGTTACATGCCGACCGCCGAGCCGAGGGCTTCTTCTTTTCATCTCAAGTCCTCGTCATCATTCCTCTCTGCGCCGCGCCGCTCCACGCCAAATTGCGCGTTTGGTTTCTCTTATTCGACTAATTGGACCACATTTTGCAATAAGGAACCACTATTTCTGGCTCATTGTAGAAACAACATACATACCATTGGTTTCCCATTGCAGTAAGGTGCTTTTATGGAAGAGCCAGAAATAGTGGTTCCTTGTTGCAAAATGTAATCCACTTAAAGGTACAGTCTCTTGTATCACCGAAAGACGACAAAATTAGCAATTACTATACTCTCAGGAAAAAGAAATTTTGTCACCTTCTCTCGTAGGTAATTTTATTTTTTTTTAATCCGATTTTTTTATACCTACATTTAAAAAAAAATGCAAAATTTTCCGCCCCCTAAATTTGCCGCCATGGGCCGCGGCCCATGCGGCCACCCTCTTAATCCGGCCATGTATAAAAGTGCTGGGTGCACACTATTCCTAGAAGGAAAAGTCAGGAAACACCGAAAATTGAAATTGAAGCTAAAATGGCCCACATTTTGCAATTAATAGGAACTAAAATTTCTGGCTCATTTCAAAAACAACGTATGTGAAAGTAGTTACCCTTTGCGACTAAGTGTTTTTATCTAAGAGCCAGAAATTGTATCTCCTTGTTGCAAAATGCAGTCCAAATAAACTCTGAAGAGTTTCAGTGCAAGACTGAGGGAGAGCGTTCAGTTCAGCGGGCTGATTCTTGAAATAGATAGACAAAGCTACAGACAGAGAGGACGAAGAGAAACGAAAGGATCCTATTGGTGGATGCTGGTGATTGCAATGGACAAAAGTGGCAAAAAAAAACTAACGGCAACCCATTAGAGACCCCGTGCGGCCGTGCGTGGTTACAGGCCATTATTTTCCCTCTTATAGACCATAACAACCACCTGCTTCAACAAATAGAATCGCTCTAGTGTTTCCCTTCGTCTTATTTGTCTAAAGCTTTGTCTATACATTTCAAAAATTAGTCCGCAACTCTGGTAATTGAACTGCAGATGCGAATACTTCACGTATTCGACCAAGTTATAGATCATCATGTTCCCCTTACACGGAGAAAAAAGCTTCGTGCATGGGACCCGAAGTTAAGGTCATGTGGACCTCTGGAGGAAGTTTTCGGATCACGCATCCAAAAACTTGAGGTCCAACTGCCGAAGTTCGGGTCAGACATCTGAAGTACTTAGGTACATACTGAAGGGTTCGGGTCACACATCTGAAGTACTCGGTACATACCGAAGTACTTCAGGTGTCTGACCCGAACTTCAGCAGTTGGACCTCACGTTTTTGGATGTGTGATCCGAAAACTTCAGAGATCCATATGACCTCAACTTCGGGTCCCATGCACGAAGTTTTTTCTCCGTGCATAGTCTGTCATGAATACCCGCTTCAACAAATGGAATGGCTCCAATTTCGACTTCGTTGTCTATGGCTTTGTCTATCAATTTCAATAATCAGCTCAGGCAGTTAAAACTAGAGATAAGGATACTTCACGTAATTGGCTTAATAAGGGCGGATATTTACCATTGTCTTCTTTATTAAGCTCGTGTTCAGACGGATCCTCGATCAAGATGGCGTCTGTGAGGGGAATCCTCCCAACATCCGGTAGTAAGTGCAGACGGCCATTCGATGCTCTGTTCAATCAAAAATTAAACAACGTAAGTATTCCATTCTAGATAAGGATCTAATGCAGTATTTAGAGACTGCGGTATGAGCAGGTATGGAAACATTGTTGGGGATATTAAGTCATTGTAATCATCCTGGATTCGAGTAATTTCAAAATATCAAATGTACAAAATGAAATCGCTTGATCATTAATCAGACAACTCAAACGTACAATTTTTTGCGTTGAATGAGGTTTCATATAATGGACCACTAGATAAGGTACGAATTTCAGCATTCTGATACATGTTTCTTAACCAAAATTTTACGTAAAACACGATGCACACAACGAAAATTACCGAAATTAACTCCTTACGAAGATATTTAATGATTCTTAATGCGTGAATTCAAACCACCCGCTCATGAAAACTCAATTCTCTACGTGATTCACATCGCGCGCTAAACGTTATCATGACAGTCTCTGCGATATAAAAATCTGACTACCTCAATCTTGACGCTTTGGCTCAGTTATAGCAAATTGCCAATAGTTTGAACAACACATGATGGGAAATGAACATTGCTCGATTGAGAAGCTTGCTGAAACCGTTGTAGTGGGCGATTTGACTCACGTAGAGTTTTGAGTTTCTTGTGAGCGGGCAGTTCAAATTCCTCGTAACCAATGTGAAATAAAAACGTTAATATCTTCGTTAGGAGTTGGTTTCCGTAATTTTCGTTGTGTGAATCGTTTTCTACGTGAAATTCTGGTTAAGAAACATGTATCAGATTGCTTAAATTCGTACCTTGTCTAGTGGTCCATTTTCAACCCTCTCAGTCCAAAGAGCAACCTCGTTAGTCTCAAAATTGTCTACAAGTGACTTAAGATGAACGTAATTCTGCCAAACGGAACTAAGCGCCAATTTCAGTTCCTTTTGAGGACTTTAGAATCCTGAATGGCGCGTTCTGTCAAAAGGAACTAAGCGCAATTGAAAAGCATTGTGAGCACAGGACGGAGTGATGAGGTCCGCGTTCCGCACCATCCGCCGATCGGACCCCCCTTCCCTTCCCCTTCTTCCCTCATTGGCGCTTAGTTCCGTTCAGCAGAAACATGTCCACTTGTTTATTGACTGAGCTCTTCGAAAGTATGCGAGCAATGAGGATTCTACATAATTTTAACAAAAATACTCTATATGGCCGTATCAATAAGAAGCAGGCAGTGAGATGACTGATATCGTAAAAAGCTAAAAATGTAGAAATAACACAAATAAAAATGTAATACGAGTAAATTGAAATTCAATCTACTTGACCGAGTCTTACCTTCTAGTGAGAATCATGTGATTTGAAAATAGAAAACACTGGCATATTGCTTCTTTTTCTGACTTAAAATGAGCAATCCGACTCAAATAACTTTTCTCCTTGTCTGTTGGTATTTGGATTAAGCTACCTGGAAATTTAAACAAAAGGGACTTTAAAAATTAACTCCTTTAATTATAATTTAAATACTTAATAATCTTCTGATGGAAATGTATTTCTTACACATTAAAAAAGCGGGCATGTACTTTAAATGCAATTCTTTGCTCAATATTGTTTAAACATAAGTTTGAACATTATTAAAACGAAGTTTAAAGATACATACTCGGACAATTTTATGCTTTTCGATACGAAAATCAATTTACCGTGGTTGTAGTAGCCGTAGGAACTAAGAGTTGAACAGGCTACATATTTATTAAATTTGCTATGAAGGGAAAGTGGCTGGTCTGTAAGTTCTCTCTTTCAACTTACTTATTAATTTAGCTCGTTATTAACTGACGATACCCATAGAAAATATTTGAAAGAAATCTTCAGCTCCAACGCATACTTTTAACTGTTTTCTTAAAATGATTTTTAGCCTCATGATGGAACTTGCCTTGCCATGTAAATCACGAATATTTTTATTTACAAAAACAAACGATATTAAAATTTTACAAAATTTTTCTTTGCATCAGCGTTTGATTAAAAAGAAATTAATTAGCGTGAAGAGGTTGATAATGATTCATGTCAAACCTTGTCGGACAAAAACTTGATTGACATCTAGCAAAATATCACAGCCTTCGACAATCATCCTTTCTACAGCTAAGTTTTTCCTCAGATTCTCTGTTTCGCTTACCTGCGGAGGAAAATTAAATTGGTCAGAAAAGAAAAAAATATTATAAGCACTAAACACACATTCATATTTAATTTTCTACATTTATTGTAATCTTAAATCAAAATTAGCCCGTCTTTATTTTACTCTATAATAAAGAAACATAAGAGTGAAGCGTAAAACATAACGTCTGAGACGCGAAGCGATATTAAGGGTGGGCTGTGAGGTGGTCAGGAAACGTATCCCCTAGTATCTTTTTAAATGTGTCATATCGATAATATTACCGCACTGTATCAGGATCTGAGGCTATTCTAGTTTTAAGTTCTGAAGGTAAGGCCGTTGTAGAGGCAATATCCTCTTCAATGAGTCCTTCTCTTGCATTAAGTAGATACAGTCCGTGTCTTTGATTCTTAAATTGCATTGCGGGTTAATTTTGATTTTTAATCCCAATTTAGCTACATTATTAAAATATACTCACAGAATAGACTCACGAATGTAATTAGTGTAACTTAAATAAACAACTAACGAATAAGAATCAAGCGGTAACATACTCGGACTTCAGTGATCTTCCGTTCAGTTTGCGGTTGCTTTGCGAGGCATAATTTGCCTTCAATTTTGCGCTTATGCAACAAACCGACTTTCATGTTAAAAAATTTAGCTACCCGACCAGGAGAGCACAAACGTTTGTAATCAAATGTGATTTCATGAAACTGTGTTTCATTCAGCCCATGAAATATCTCATTTCTTGTTTGCAATTTTTTTACCGATTATGGACTGGAAAATTCTGAGCGGAAAAATTTCATGACTTAAAAACTATGTGCATTTCAATTTTTTTTTTTTTAAAAAAAAAAAGATTAGAGTGCTATCATTTTGATTCGTTTCATGATTTTTTATTCAGAAATCAAGAGTAAGCATCAGTTCCGGTTTAGAGAAATGACAATTTTTTTTTAAAGAGTTTATTTATTGTGACCTTCCTAGGAGGAAATATATACAATTATCTTAATTATGTATATACGGGCATATAAAAGTAATAACCGGATTACTTATTTCGATAATGATTATAAAAATGAAAATGACAATAAAAAAAAAACCTCCTCATATTAATTTTCTCCTTTTATCCAGTCTGTTCTTATTCTCGGGAGGCGCACGTATAGAAAGAAAATGAGAAGCAGTGTTTTGGAGAGATCGGTGCTATCTAAAGATGCAAAAATGGTGGAGGTATAGGACGGGGGAAGCACTGAACATTTCAATTTATTTCCGGTGACGCCAATGCTAGCTCGGAAGCAAGTTGGTAACTTATTCTTCTGAATTGCCTCTCAACTTGAAACCTCCCTCGAACTCCCGAGAAACGCTAAGAAATTCAATGTAACTGACTGCTGGAAGAAGTTTTATTGTCGCTAAAGTCGTGGTAGGAGATTTGATTTCGCTGACTTTATTTTTTCCATTATTTGCGACTCGTTCATGAAATAGGACGTATTGCTTCCCAACACTGATCTGCACTATCGCTGCTATCGATTATACACTGAAAAAAAAATCTCGGTGTATTTACTAAAAAAAGGGTAAAATTACCAAGAATTCAGGGTTCTATTTGATCCCAGTTTTTTCTTGGTAAAATTACCATTTATGGAATTGGTAATATTACCGAGAAATCTTGGTAAAATTATTGAACTTTCTCGGTAATTTTACTGGACCTTAGTAAAAATGTCAATATTTTTTATGGACTGTGGTAGAATTACCGAGATAAAATGGCAAAGTTACCGGGAATTGATTACCAATAAAAGTGGTATTCTTACCAAAAAAAAAACAGTAAAAATACCGGTTTTTAGGTAAGCTTACCAGTTTGTCTTGGTAAAATAACCAATCATTGGTAAAAAAGTGAGATGGTAAAAGTATCAACGGACCTTGGTAAAAACGCCGAGAATTTTTTTTCAGTGTAACGAAGCAGAATTTGCGAGGTTTGATGTCGATAGAGCACCTCCTCGAGGAAAGTGTATTCTGTTGCACTAATTAAAAATGCCTCATGGACCCCGAGACAACGCAAGGTTTTTTCTATAATTTTTTGGAAAACAATTGCTGAGTGTCATTGGGAGAAAGTAGTTTAGCAGGACACTTTCTTCATCCACTCATCGCTCGGAATAACCTACGGTTTCAGCCACCTTAACCAAAAAGATCGATCAAACAAATCCTCTTGGTTAATCTGCAGACCAAAAAAAGTAACTCAAAGTAACGACAAACATAGTGATGTTTAACTGTACAGGGGTGTTGAAGAAAATGAACTCTCAGACTCTTAAGAATGTGGAAACGTTTGATGTGTCTGGAACATTCTTCGGGGAAGTTTCAAAGGTAAGAAAATTTGTCAGTGGTACATTTCTAAAATAAAATATGGTACATTTTGCGCTATCAGCGCATCAAAATACATGCCCGTACTTGTGCAGGTGATGCACTTATGTGTACTCATTTTTGTGAATTCGAAGGAGCTGCTTCTACTTACTTCATCATGCATCTGCCTGGACAAATCTTCCAGTTGCTGTTGCGCGTTCTGTAAACTCTTTCTTTCCACGTGATCGTGCGGTGTGTGAGCAAGAAGTTCGTGCAAAGTTATAATGTAACGAGGAACCTGTAAAACATTACATTTGTAAGTGACCATGATAGTACTGCATGTTCATGTATCACTTTTTTTTAGTAAAATGAAATTATTTGGAATAATTTTTTTTTTTTTTTTTTTTTTTTTTTTTTTTCAGATAAAGTAACTTCCGAAGTTGCGGGTTTTACGGTCTCTTTGACGGCTGCACAGATGATTAATTCCGGCGGAGGCAACTCTCGCGATTGAGATAGCGGCCGTGACTAGAGGAAAAATTACGTAACTTTGAAAGCGTTTTTCGCGGGATTCTATCGTTCCAAAAATTGGAAAAATTAGAGAACTGAGTGCACGCTTCCCGTTCCAAAAATTTAAACGTAAAAATGATTGAAATAGCTTATTGTGCCTCACTCATTTGAAAACATTAACACAAAGTGTCAGGGAGATATTGTGTCGTTTTTTTCACGAAAGAACAAAACTGCATTTCAGTGTTGCCAATTTTTTCCGCGCAAAGTACACTTTTACCGGGGTAATTTTGAGAATGTCGGACCGAAAAATGTCGCCAATTTTTCTTTTGATTTCAAGCAAAATTCAGACAAATTATCAACGAAAATGATGCAAGTTTACTCTCGTGAAAAATTGAATTGTTTACGTCAAATTCGCATAACTTAAGAATGGAGTTACGCTCCTTCGTGCCTAAAACGACGTTCGTTGTTGTTCCGTTATTATTTTTAGCTCGATTCATGTCGGTCGAATAGATATCCTCTCGAACTCACTTTTCCTTTCATACACTTTTTTTTAACCGAACAATTCGCCTTCTGCTTAGTTAATTACATACTCGACTTTCTGAAGGCGTTTTATGCGTGAAAGCAATTCGCCTTCAGCTGCATCTGCTGCAATTGTTGTTACGAATATGATGTGCGTGCTTATTTCAGCGCATTACATACTTGACTCCCTGAAGGCGTTTTATGTGCGCAAGTGGCGCACCCTGTTGGAGAACAACAGAAGTAAGATTGAAAGAATCGCTCAAACCCTATTTCTTTGGTTCTCCGACAGACTGCGCTACTTGCGAACATGAAACGCCTTCAGAGAGTCAAGTATGTAATTGGCTGACCTCAGCACGCACAACATATTCGTAACAACAATTGCTGAAGACGCAGCTGAAGGCGAATAGCTTTCTCATTTAAAACGCCTTCAGAGAGTCAAATATGTATTGAACCATAATAAGCACGCACAACACACTTGTAACAACAATTTCTGCAAACGCAGCAGAAGGCGAATTGTTCGGTTAAAAAAAAAAGTGTATGAAAGGAAGAGTGAGTGTAACGAGAGGACATCTATTCGACCAACATGAATCGAGCTAAAAATAATAACGGAACAACAAACGAAAACAACCGTAAAATACACGATGAAAAACAATTTAGCGCTTCAATTAAAATGTACTTCCCAATAAAGAGGTGTATTTTATGGTCTATTTATGGGGATTCTCGAAAATTTTTCAACATAAATCAAAACATAAACTAAGTTTAAATGCAAAATAAAATATTACATTTAAAATAAAATATTTGATTTTGAAAATGATGCAAGTTTACTCTCGTAAAAAATTGAATTGTTTACGTCAAATTCGCATAACTTAAGAATGGAGTTACGCTCCTTCGTGCCTGAAACGACGTTTTGTGTCTGTTTTCTTCTAAAAGAGAATAAATAAATCGATAAATAAAACCTGATTGAAAACTTTCAAGCATTCTACATGAATAAGATTTTTCAACTTTTGACTGATGATGGAAATTAACCTGATGCATCGGGTAGGTGAGGAAGAATTCCAAAGATCGGCCTTGGCAAGCTGGCTTGTTCTCCAGCCGATCTAAGAGGGCAGCAAACTGCGGTGATTGTTTACACTCGGTCAACACTTGCAACGAGAAGTGATGATTTCGAACGTATTCTTGATATATATTCAGCATTGGCAGCAACATATCAAATAAATCACCTGCTCGAATTCATAACAAAAGCAACACATTAGTCGGCAAACAGTCATGCACGGAAATAAAAGTGCGGTGAACTGACTCGGGTAGACTTCAAGGTGAACGTAATCTAAGGCCCGAGTAAGTACATTTAAAATACTCTCTCACATCTACCAGAGCAATGACAGGCAAACTCTACCAGAACTTACGTTACCAAAATACCATTACCTTCTTGCCCATCCATCAAGGCCCAATATCCAAACTTAGAAATCTTTTTTCTACGGTAATAACACAGATTTTCCCAAAAATATGTTTTTAAAACACGCTGGGGATCTAATGATTTATTCTGGTGTAATTAATAGCGCGTGTAATTACTTCTAGTACAAGTCTAAAAATACTTCGATTTCATCCCAACACTGACCAATTTTCGGGAGAGTTTTTCTCCTAGAGAAACTCGTTTCGAGGAAGAAATTCTTGTCTCGCTTGTTCAGACTCTGCGCTAATTATTTCATGAGAATCAGTTCTCAAATCCACGCCTTTTTTAAGGTGCAGCGGGCTGATTATTGACATTTATATACAAAACTATTAACGAAAAAGACAAAGAGAAAATGAAGCGATCCTATTCGGGACGGGTGGTTGCAAAGGTAAAAGACGGTGAGTAATGGACCGGCAACCCCATGGATATATCTTATAGTTAGCTCATCACTTTCTCCCTCAGTCTATAAAAAGCATCTGTTTCGTCCAATTAGATCACTCCGTTTTCCCATTGTCTTCTTTGTCTATCAATTTTAATAATCAGACTGGAGTAATCGAACTTGTTATAGGCAAAAAAGATAAAACGTCGGGATTTTTGTTTTTTAAGTTCTGGAAGCTAAAAATTTCACTTTGAAGAAAGGCTCGATCGAGTATGAGAGAAACTTCAGATTTTTGTCCATGCAGGACACATACATACACAAGAAGCGCTTTCACAGTGCTCTGTGACGTTGAGCCTCTATACAGTACAATTGGACTGCATTTTGCAATTTGGAACTATAAATTTTGGCTCTTCTAGAAAAAACTAATGTGCATAGGGAAACTAATGGCACATATGTTGTTTTTAAACCGGGCTAGAATTTATAGTTCCAAATTGCAAAATGTAGTCCAATTTAGGGGCTTGGAGAACAAAGCGCTTAAGTGCAGTTTTTGAAAAAATTGAGATATTCATGAACTCAACTAAAACTAGTTTGAAAGCATATTCTGTGAAAAATTCACGACTAAAATTTAACTTTAAAGTATCAACAAGTGAGTTTAAACTTTCTTTCTGCCGTAAGGGTTCATGTAATTTTGAAACTTTATACACGTATTCCTTGAAATATTAAAAACTGCACTTATGCACCTTTTCCTCCGAGCCCCTCCATTGCAGGTATAACATCGCTGTATCCAATCAGCAACTTACCCAAAACCAGTGTTGGCCAACTCTCCATGCGAGAAGTCAATCCTTTCAAAAATATCTGGTGGAGGAAGAGCACCGTTTCGCTGTTGAGGAAAATCGAGTTGACGTCCTCGTGAGTGCACGGCGGTTTTTTCGAGCTGGCCGCCATTTTGAAGGGTCGCAGGAAACAAGCCACCAGAGTCTCCATCTGCTCCACGTATTCCTCCTCTGCCTCAACCATTCGGAAAACCAAACTGAAAAATCACGAAAACTCACTGTTATGGTATACTTCCAGGACACAATGCTGTGTATCATTAGCAATAGAGAAGGAGAGGTAGAATAATATATATATTAATCATTAGCAATAGAGAAGGAGAGGTAGAATAATATATACATAAAGTAATATAGTTATTAATATTTAAGTGCTGACATAAAACAGCACTTAAATATATTAAATCTATAAGTAAAAAAAGATATTAATCATTAGCAATAGAGAAGGAGAGGTAGAATAATATATATATTAATCATCAGAACGATCATCTAAGGAAGAACGTCTTATGTACATTCGAGAGTTGCCAAATTTCTCCGGATAAAACATGTATTTTTTAGGATATTATGCTTATTTTTCCTTGAAATTTTCAGATATTTTAGGTTAAATTGCGGTCAAATTCGTCTGAAAGATTTAAGGAAAATGTTGACAACTTTCTCGGTAAATTTGTTATTTATTGAAGGAGAGATGGCAACGTCTGAGGGCTCATACGGCGTTCTTCCTTAGCACGGCAGAATGGGTTAGTGGCTCATAGGCGGATTAAAGAAACGATCGGAGCATCGAAAGAACGATTACCGTAATTTTTAGATGTAAATGCCCGACAGGACAGGGACATTACCCACAGTGATCCTGAAGCAAAAAAAATGCGACAAAAATGTACCCAAAAACTGTTTATAGGGGGTGAGTCTATGGTACGCGTGGAATCAAAATAAAAAAAAATCAAATGTTTTATTTTAAATGTAATATTTTATTTTGCATTTAAACTTAGTTTATGTTTTGGTTTATGTTGAAAAATTTTCGAGAATCACCCATAAATAGACCATAAAATACACCTCTTTATTGGTAAATACATTTTAATTGAAGCGCTGAAATCTTTTTCAACGTGTATTTTACGGTTGTTTTCGTTTGTTGTTCCGTTATTATTTTTAGCTCGATTCATGTCGGTCGAATAGATATCCTCTCGTTACCCTCACTCTTCCTTTTATACACTTTTTTTTAACCGAATACAATTCGCCTTCTGCTGCGTCTGCAGCAATTGTTGTTACGAATATGTTGTGCGTGCTGATTTCAACTCATTACATACTTGACTCCCTGAAGGCGTTTTATGTGCGCAAGTGGCGCACTCTGTTAGAGAACAATAGAAGTGAGATTGAAAGAATCGCTCAAACCCTACTTCGTTGGTTCTCCGACAGACTGCGCTACTTGCGAACATGAAACGCCTTCAGAGAGTCAAGTATGTAATTAGCTAACCTCAGCACGCACAACATATTCGTAACAACAATTGCTGCAGACGCAGCTGAAGGCGAATTGCTTTCGCATTTAAAACGCCTTCAGAGAGTCAAATATGTATTGAACAATAATAAGCACGCACAACATATTTGTAACAACAATTTCTGCAGACGCAGCAGAAGGCGAATTGTTCGGTTAAAAAAAAAGTGTATGAAAGGCAGTCTGCATGTAACGAGAGGGTATGCATTTTATCAACATGAATCGAGTGAATACAAAAACGTGAACCGATTAACACCGATTCAGTAAACCAAGAAATAAAAAAACGGATCAAAACCAGTAGAAAACTTGCATTTACTATGAAAATTTCAAATTGCGATATCTCGAAATTGAAATCAGCCAAGATTTTGATTTTTCTTGAATTTGAGTCCACCCCTACCACAGAGGCACCCCCTGCAACCCGTCTTTGGGTACATTTTGGTAGCACTTTTTTTTTTTTTTTTTTTTTTTTTTTTTTTTTTTTTTTTTTTTTTTTTTTTTTTTTNTTTTTTTTTTTTTATTTCTTTTGCTTCAAGATCACTGTGTACAATGGGCGGATCCAGGAAGGGGGCGCCTCTCGCGTTTGCCCGGAAAAAAGGAGGAAGAAAAAGGATAAAAGAAAGAAGGAAGGAAAGTAGGAAAGAAAAGGGAGGGACGCTTATATTTGGTACATTATTATGACGAAATGGACTCAAACTGAATATTTGATCGTTTAAAAATTTGAAAAATTTCTGGGACAAGCCCCCGAACCCTCCTTCCGCCCTCTTGCCCCCATTTGAAGTGTGTGGATCCGCCGTAACAATTAATTGTTTTCTATGTGTTTTAATTACCTAAATCGATGAATTGCAAGGCACGACACGCCCATGGGTCTCCTAATCATGGGAAAAATCAACACTTTTCAAGCTCATTTAAAAAATCGCCTAAATGTAAGGAGAAACTAATGGCACTCACGCCGTTCGTATTATGAGCCGAAAAAAAATTAATTACTCCTAGGATAGTTTAGCACACAACGTGGCAACCTTGAGGGGTCTGTTTTATGAAAATCCACCTGCAGCGACTCATGTTCTTTGCGCTCTAATACGCCGTGAAACCCAACAGAGTGTGCTTTTTATGTTTTCCCGCTAGAGGGCGCATTCTGTTGGTTTTTTATTTTATATGCCGATGCACTTTTTTCCTACAAGAGCATGAAAAAAGTATGTCCGTGATGTGTAAAAAAGTGAACCGTTGCCATTGTTGCAAGTCTGTAAGTTTTAAAAGCTGCCATAATATGTTTTAACCATTCTCACTGACTAGCTGTACATTTTTTTTCCTTTTTTTGTAATTTACAATGGAACAAATTCATACAGACTTTTATAGAGAAAGTATAAGCCTCAAAAATTGTAGCAAGAAGTAATCAGATATGAATGGACCTCGTTAAACAGAAAGGAATCGAGCCACATCAGCTATTGTCTAATTCGATTGAGTAGTTTAACTTTTCGCATTAAACATTGCGTTGCGCGCATAAAAAGATGTGCGGATTTTTGTGCAAATTTCAGTGAATTTTTTGCACTGTGCAAAGCAAACTCCTTAAAAAATTCAAAGGAATCCGCACAAACATTCTCTTCTAAAAAATTAAATTGACACGTTAAATTTGGCAAAATTGTTGTGGCTTGGATTCCTTTTTTCTAAACGCGGTCCAAATATTGGTTCCACTAGGACTTCATAACGGTGAAAGGTTTCCCACTGTGTGTCGAGGAGTTGTTCTGCCGTGCTGAGGAAAAACGCCGTATGAACCTTCAGGCGTTGCCAAATTTCCTTTGATAAAATACGAATTTCCTGATAAACTTATGGATATTTTCTTTCCAATTTTTCAGATACTTTTGCTCGCAATTGCACCTGAAGTTCCTGAAAATTTCAATGAAAAACATTCGTAACTCTCCTCAAAAATGAAAATTTCATCGAAGGAAATCTAGCAACTCTCAAATGTTCATACGGCGTTCTTCCTGAGCACGGAAGTGTTGCGGGATACGGGGGCGGGTAATGAGATGAAAGTGCGGGAGTACCTGTTCCTTTTCCGCATGCTCTCGGCGTGAGGGCTTTTGATGTATTGCTCGACAATTTGCTTCCAGCGGCGTCGGCAGAGCCAGCCGCGAAAAAAGCTCTGTACCTTTTTAATTTTCCATAAATCTAAGTTATCTTGATTGTCGGTGTCGGTGTTGGAGTCGGCGCTCTCGCTCGAGATTACCCTGTTGAGCCCCGGCTTGGCGCCCATCATCGCCGTGTTGTGCTTCGACAAGAGGTCCCGCTCCTTCTTCACCGCACGCAACTGCCACAAGTCAACATTCAATCAATCAATAAATATTAATACATCTCTCCCGTTATAGCCAAGAGAGCAGTAAGTGCACCAATGAAGTTTTGAGAAAACGGGCTCAGAAGTATCTGACCGGAAAATTTTATTGAAAGAAACCTCCGTTCTTCGTCAAATCGCCACCAATCGTCCGAAAGACTCGTACAAATCGTTTGGATGATTAAAAATCGACTTATTTTATCTCAAGTACATAAAAAGGGAATTTTTTATTTTCATGCCAGGTTAATCTTAGGCAAGACAGCCGTACCTAAGTGTTATCTTCTGCATGCTTATAAAAGAGGGAAAAAAACCAAGAAGCATGCAATCTTCAGTTTTAACCCATTTGTACATCGATCTTTTAGAGTCAAATGCGTCAAATGTTGAGCGTTTCGTTGCGCGTACACCTCGCTGCAGCACAAGAAAAGCACAAAATATAAAAGGAAAAATTAAAATGCTTTGGAAATCATTAAATTTGACACGGAACCACCAATTTTTAAAAACACACACTCTACTATTATTCTCCATTGATAAATTGATACATGTTTTTTTCCCCCATCAATTTAAATGAGAATAATGAATGCAGAGTGTACTAACATTTCAAAATCATGAGTTAAAAAACGCTGACTATGCGAGTATAAATATTAAAGCCGAACAGAGCGGAGCGGTAAGCTGCCAGCGCAAGAGGCTCACTGGCATGGCGCCAACAAACCTAAGTGGATACTTCACGCATTGCACAATGCTTGAAGTATCCACTTAGGTTTGTAGGCGCCAATGCGCGTTCCGCGCTGGCCGCTCGCCCGCCTTGCGGCGGCGCCTGAAGCAACTATTTCACAACAGAGGTGTTGCACAGTATTATACGAAATTGAACGTATAAAGAATGACAGGCATCCTTCAAAAGTACAGATCTTTCCTCGCAAAATAAATCAAGATACTTATCGTACACAGAAAAAATCTAAGAGCCTTTGGCTGAGGCAAATATGGAGGTTTATCCGGTTCAGGTATAACGAGGTGGGAATTTCTTAAAAGATAATTAAGTCCTGTTACGCCAAAGAGGTGTAGAGAGTTTTTGTGAATTTTGTCTCATAAAATTGACGCTCTCCCATTTTCACCAAAACTCTCAACTATGTATTATTCTCCGTTGGACCAAACAGACAAAACAAAAAAACAAGCAAACCCTCATTCTTCCAATACATTAAATATTTTCATCGAAAAACGTCGTGAGCAATTGTCGTTTGTATTTACATGTGGGCCAATTAACTTTGGGTCTCAACAGGCACTTGGACCAAAACTCCCGTGCCGAAAAAACGCGTGAACGTAAATTACTGTAAAAAACAGGTGCGCGGACAAAAAATCGTTGACGAAGTGTCCTATAACCTTTGATACAATTAAGGTGCATTTTACTGTTTTAGCTATTTCCGTAATTTCATCTTAAAGAACAGATTAGACAAATGGAGAATTTGCATGCAATTTTTTTATTGCTTCATCTTAAAGTGCTTAAAGAGTTGATTCCACAATATTTTTCATAGTTTTTTTCTGTTATGGGAAATAGTATAAAAATAGATTTAAAAGTGAGAAAATGCACCGCCTAGTGACGTCATCTGGCGGCATTTCCCATTTAAACACATGTATTTTAGCAGATTAGATAATTTTGTCATATCTTCTTCAATAATCGTTCAATTCATGAACCAAGGGTATCCTCGTGTCCAGTTCACTCAGCAGCTTCCACTAAAACACGAAATTCATCAAATTTCAGACACCTGCAAATTCTCTACTGCTCTCTTCGCTACAATGGCAGATCTATCGGGTAGCTAAAAAAACACAAGAAAATGGGTAATCCAGACTAAAAAACAACAAGCGTTTCCAGGTGGTTAGAACCCTCTCCTTGACCAGCTGGCTGATTGTTGAAATATGTAGACAAAGCTATAGACAGAAAAGACAAAAAAGGATATGGAAGGATCCTATTGGTGGAAACGGGTGGATACAATGGACAAAGGAGGTACGTAATAGACTAACTAACGGCAACTCACGAGAGACTTTAGTCCATCATTTTCGCACATTGCTCTAGGGTAGCTACGATATTTTAAAATAAGTTTTTTTTGGAAAAGAATGGGCCAATGACGTACCTCGGCTTTGAGCTCCTTGTTTTCCAGTTGAATTTCTTCGCACTGAACGTAAAACTGCCATTTCTCCGTTTTCTCACTTTCGACGATTTGGAGTAGATGTAAGTGTTTCTGCTCCAACTCTTCCTTCTCTTGTAACAGTTTGTTAAAACTGCGGGGATGAAAAAAATGTGGGTGTCAGTCAGATTTAAAATGACTTAATTATTTTCAGACTGAATCAAAACTGACTTAAAACATTTTCACTGTTAATATTGCATTTGTAAGATATTTAAATAGCTACTATGGTAGCTAAATCAGCATTTAGGGCTGACTGCATAAATGTACAGTCATAAAAACGCAGCATTATCATTTCTTTTATTTTGAGTATGGTGAAATTTTCATCCGCCACCTAAATATGTGCGAAAATTCGTGCGCATGTTTTTACTTTTGCTCTTACCTGAGGATTTACTAAAATCGATTTAAAATTGACGAATATTGGATCAACATTATTGAAACATCTTATTTAATGTCTCCAAAAGTACGTGATTTGAAAGTATCGGTACATCCACTCGAGAATGCTCGCTTTTATCTCTCATAAACACTGAAAAAAATGAAGTCTCAATCTATACCGTACTACCGTAAATTGAAATTGTAATACCTGGCCGCCTCAATAGCTTGTATCCATGTCTTACAGTCCGACTCTGTGGAAGCCCTCAGTTCGTAGTGCCTTTGATTGTCTGCGCGGTAAGACACCGAAAAAATGAGCTGAAATCAATTGGAAGCTAATGAAAAATCGGTTTGTTTTTTTTTTCTATCTTTGAGTTGCTAATCATAGGTGCTAAAGCACCGCTTCAAAATGAACGTATGCTACTATTACTTTTTTTTTTAAACCGTATTTACTCCTTGATCTTAATCCAAGGGTTCCATTTCTTCGTCTATATTTACGTCCCGTGCGCAGCGAAAATACTTTTACAAGAGGCCCACCGTCGGTCTGTTCTGTTTTTGCTAAGGAAGAACGCAGTATGAGCATTCGAGAGTTGGCAAATTTCCTCCGGTAAACAGATAATTTGTCAGGAGAGTTGTGATTATTTTTCCTTTAAATTTTCAGATACTATAGATTCAATTGTGATTGAAATCCTGTAAAAATTGGTTGGAAAATATCCACAAGTTTCCAGGAATTTCGAACTATATCGAAGAAAATTTGGCAACACCTGAAGGCTCATATGGCATTTATCCTTAGTACGGCAGTGTTCGAGTCCTAATATTACCACGGCTCAGGATTCTACGAATTGAGGTTGCATATTTCTGTAATTGAAGGGGTTTCATGTGCGCTTGAGCTCCACAGTATACTCGAGTGCCGCCGTATTCCAGCTCTCTTTTTCAGTAGACAGGTGAAGGGAGTAGATAGAACTGAAACGAATGTAACTCGTGCTCTCTGCAGCCTTCAAAAGGAATGAAAATATGAGGTATACATTTTAACCTCTTCCATTAGGTTTCCTTCCTTTCTTACTTTATGGTTTTCAAGAAATACAATCGATGCCCCGATAAATCATGTTCATGTGAATTTTTCACAACCTATACTATAAACTTTTGAATTTGTTTACTCTCAAACTGAGCGGGATTTTTTCCATATTATGAGAACACAAATTCTCCATACTTGACAAGAAATCGATAGATATATGAGTCAACAACCTGTTGATAAAAGTTCAAGCTATTTCTTGCCCCCTTGAGGCGCGAAGAAGTGACGGGACGTGTCTTCAATGCCGTGGAGCATGCATCAAGAATTTAGAAACACTCCGATTATCGATTGATAAATCGATACCTCCCGATTACCGACTAGTGATCAATTGCTTTATCCTTAATTAATCAAAAAACGCGATCAATTGTAAAAATTATCAAAATTTTTAATGGGCGGGGGGGCTGCAAACCTGTGCTAGCTATGCTAATTTACAGTTTTCAGTGATCATTTGGTATGAGTTATTTTTCCGATTAACAATCGGGTGGGTTAATTTATCGATTTTATTTTATATTCGTAAATTATTTATTAATCGAGACAATCGATTGTCACTGGAGACACCGACGACTATCAACATCCCACCGCTATAAGGCGGCAAAAAAAGTATTTGTGTCCATCCTCGAGAAAAAGGAGCCATATTTTACAAGAGCTCAACATTGCATCACTAATTGCGAAGTGTAAACAAATGTTTTACGACCATTCTAAGACAATTAAAGTCCGCCCAAAAACTTCACAATGCACGACAATTGCCGGTCAAATGAAAAAACAAACAAAATCAACCAACAATGAAAAAGAAAAAGACCTATTTTAATCATTAATCCAATATTTAACATAGGTCTATGTAAATGAACCATATTAAATAATTAAAATACCCTGGTAAAAATTGGCGATAAGAACTGCGTTTCAAAATACCATAGGAATTCTTTATAGTCGGCTAAAGAAGGCTACAGAAAATCATATAGCTGGCTGTAGAATGCGGAGAAAATCTTACGGCCGGGCTATACGAAGCGATAAAAAATTATGCAGCCAGGCTACAGTTCCTATAGCCGGGCTTTACACTTTATCGCCTGGCTATTGCTTTTTCGCCATCGATTATAAGAGGCTATAAGAAATTGTGTAGAAATTCGTGTGCTTTGGAAATCATTAAGTTTGATACGGAACCACCTTAATATTTATAAAACACACGTTATTTTTTCGTTTAATACATATTTTTTTTCATCAATTAAAACGAGAATAATCCATACAGAATGTGCAAACATTTCAAAATCATGAGTTGAATAACGCTGGCTCCGCCAGATTAAATATTAGAACCTAACACAAAGCGGAGCGGCGACGCACTGGCGCCTACAAACCTAACAGGAATACTTCACTAATTGCGCAACGCGTGAAGTATCCTTGTTAGGTTTGTAGGCGCCAGTGCGTCGCCGCTCCGCTTTGTGTTAGGTTCTAATATTTAATCTGGCGGAGCCAGCGTTATTCATTCAACTCATGATTTTGAAATGTTTGCACATCCTGTAAGGTGCATATGTTATTTCTAAGATGAGTAAGAAGGAGTGGTTCCTCATTGAAAAATTTAGTTTATTTTCTCTGCTCATTTTGAATTGCTAAGTACAGACGATTACTCGACTTAAGGCCGGTCGTTTGCTTACCTGCTTGTCAGAAATTTGCTTGCCTTTGTCCGTGCTGATTTGTTTCTGACAATAACAGCCCTCTAATAGAATTATGCCCGCAGGTCTTTCACTAGCCTCGTTATCATAATAGAATAACAGGTTCTGAAACGAAAGAGCAAACAAAATTAAGCGTTTGAATGTTGATCTCATCGAACAACAGTAAAATTTTAGCCAGGTCATTGTAGTGTAAGCACTATGGTCTTTTTTGCCTCTGAGTAGACGTCCTCTACTATTGATGTTTTTCGAATGAACTGGGTGAATAAGTAAATGAATAAATCAGTGAATTAATAATGTATGCTACAGAGTATTTGAAGTGTATATGGTAGGTAGGTACTAATTGATTGAGTATTTAATTTCAATGACTTTATCGTTTTGTTATTTCACCGTCCATCACTCGAATCAACACGGGAATTAGTGTTTCGATTGGCTGAAATACAAACTGAAGAAAATGATTTGACAGCAATCAAGTTATCAATCAATTATAATCGAAGACTGGGGTAGGGTTAATCTCCGAAGACGTCGTTTCCTCTCTTTCCAAAGCACCAACTAGTTGCTCGGGAGAGAAAACATTTCTCTCGTAAGCAAATGCTCGATGCAGAGGAGAGAAATCTTTTGTGCTTTAGTTTTGATATCACGATGCGCTGAGCATGCACTGAAAAAAAATATGGTAACATCTACCATACGTCTACTTGATTCTTTACACAGTGATACTATTTAGTGAAAATAACCTGAATTATGGTTGTATTCACCAGAACTTTGGCGACACATACCACGATATGGTAAATGCCACCTTGGAGTCTGGTGTTTATCACCCAACCCGTATCACTGTGTCAGAGTATGGTAAAATCTACCATATTATTCTTTAAGTGTGATTCGTAGAGCGTAGGGAGTAACTGTATTCATGCCGTTGGTTTTTTTTTTTTTGTTGTTGATGTTGTTGTTGTTGTATCAATGAAGAAC
Organism: Bemisia tabaci; assembly: GCF_001854935.1. Taxonomy (NCBI): domain Eukaryota; kingdom Metazoa; phylum Arthropoda; class Insecta; order Hemiptera; family Aleyrodidae; genus Bemisia; species Bemisia tabaci. The sequence goes on from NW_017547098.1 coordinate 8,524,159, forward strand.
ACTGAAGTCTCTTTGTAATTTTGGATCCTCTCACAATCAACACAGCCTGCCACCGGGCAGCGGGCGAAGCGGTGACTGTCCGGTAAGTCAAAACGCCTTCACTCCGGTGGGTATGCAACACGGACTTCCATGGAGCCCGAATTGTTGCATCCGCAGGCGTTATGATAAAATACGTTTCGTTTTCGTGGCATGAGATGCTGACTGAGGACTCTTTGCTCGTTTCTCTCACATCTTACCTTAACTCCAGTGTTCCCTAATCTGCCGTGATAGCGAAGAGAGCAGTAAGTGCAAATATGAAGTTTTGAGAAAACGGCCTCAGAAGCTTCTGACCGGAAATTTTTATTGAAAAAAGCCTCCGTTCTCTATCAAATTGCCACTAATCGTCCAAAAGACTCCTAAAAATCGTTTGGATGATAAAAAATCGACTGATTTTATCTCAATTACATGAAAAGGGTATTTTTCATTTTCATGATAGGTTACTGTTAGGCAAGACAGCCGTAAGTGCTATCTTCTCCATGCTAAATCAGATGAATATTGCTGTTTTAGCAATTTCAGTGATTTCATCTGAGTTTAGACGAATTTTGAGGAAGTCACAATTTCGAGAATTTGACACATACTGCTCTCTTTGCTATCCCGGCAGTAATGTAATGTGCTGGTCACACGCTCTAATTTCCATCAATTTCCGATCAAATGGTCACTGTTGCGTACCATATACCATCAAATTTCTGCGGCCTGCAAAAATTTGATGGTAGGTGATGGAGCTGTGGGGCTCATCCTTCATCTGATTTCCACACAACCGTGCTTGTTTCATGCTCATTTCAATCAACACGCTGTTTTAATTAATTTTACTCATCAATCTAGATAACTCTCGACCGCCATCATTTTGATCGGAATTTGACGGAAATTTGAGCGTGCAACCAGGCTATAAACTATGACCAATTTGAATGGCGTCATTGCCAAATTTCTGGGAAATGCATTGATGAAAAGCTGGCTGACCTGATAGAGGACGAACCAGCGGAGCTGCCAGCGGGTGTTGTTGGCGGTGCGCTTGTAGAGGTGTCCCTGGAGGGAGTTGTCGAGGCGCGCCTTGTCGGCCAGCATGAGGAGTTGACTCTCGTTGACGCGGATGCCCCGCTGGATCTTCGGGCTCAGCATCCCGCCTCGTCCTCGTACCGCGCCTACGTCATCCCGCTCCACCTCCTCCTCAGCCGCCGCCCCGCCCCCTCTCCCTCTCACCCGCGCCCATCGCCCCTCTCGCTTTTCCTTTTCACCCTGAAAAACACAAAAAAAGAGAAAGATGAATATCAGATCTGTTAAAGCATACACACCGAGAAAAAATATTGGTAGAGCTTACCATTCCGTCACGTTTTATTTCACACAGCGTCAATTCAGAGTCAATTCTGCCAGACGGACGGTAAACGTTACTATATAATTCGTTACTACATATATTACTGTAATTATTCGTGCCCCGTTACCTGAATTCAATGATTCGCCTTCAAATGGCCGGGTATGCAAAATGACTGCCGTGACGCACGAATAGTGGTATCAGAATTTTGCATTAAGTTTACGGATAGATTTGAAGGCGCTCTTCTGTATCCATTGTGAATGGCCTTGTACAATGATGTTGACCAAAAAGTTCATAATTTTTGGTTTTAAATCGAGCCGCATTTTCGAAAAGTGCCGAGAAATATTATTTTGAAAAAATAATAAGATTGTTTTTGGTCTCTACGTCTTAATTCAAAGAAGAGAGCGCAGGCGGCTGGATCAGATTGTGTATTTTAAGTCCCTTGGTTCAGTCATCGTATTCTGAAGCGAAACTGAAAGAGTCGCGAGTTTACGAGATTGCAACTTACTCAAAAGCGGTTGTGAATTTTAAAAGTTTCGCACTTATAAAATGAGCTTTCTTTGATTAACTGTGAATAATCAAAATTGAAGAAAAGGTACTTCGTCCACTGGTCCATCAAGAAAGCGTAAAGCATGGATGGATGGAGCATCGATGACCAAATAAATCTTATCTGATGAGGAATTTTGAGTGTGAAACCCTTTTTTCAGTCTTTAAATGATCCAAATCCACCAACAAGTTTAAAACACTAATTGCAAAAATGCGTTTCTCCTGATGAAGTGTCGATTCTTAGTGCCAAAAACGCGAATCTCGGCATTTCTGCCGTATTTTCTAACAGTTCAAGAAATTGTTGAAACTGCTGATGGAGAACATCTCATTCTTGCAATTCTCAAGAATTATTACCCTTCTACCGACGATAAAGTGGAATGCAGACAGTTTTTTTACTCTCCTAGAAAATCGTGTTTTCCGAGATTCGCACTTCTGCACTTTCACCATCGATAAAGTGCTTTAGTATTGTTTAATTAACATTTGCACAGGCGGTGATTGTGATTGTTCAGTCAGTAATTTTTTTTCTCATTAATTTCTTCACGAACATTCGCAGGTATATATGTTGCAGGCAATCAGCAATCGCCGGCAAATTGCAATCTATTCGTGCTTAATCAACAAATTAAATAGTTTCAAAGTGAAAATACGAGATTGGAAGTATGGATTATTATGCTTCGAATTCAAACATACGTTAGCCCCTTCTTCTTGGATACATGGTGCCAGCTAGCACACTCCCGAGTTCGTGAAATTTCATCAATAATCTGTGTTAGATTCGGTTAAGCAACTAAACTAACTCCTTGGCAAAGCGGAAAGTATCGCTGGATTTGAAGGCGTAAAGAAATCTTTATTATATCGATGTTATCGTAATTACAATTTGACGAATTGACGAGTACGGAGCTTGCAAATTGCCGGCGATTGCTGACTTCCTGCGACTAATACTACACTGATAAAGATTTCAGAGATATTCATTTCCATCTTTAAGTTTACATGCACGTTTCTCTCTTCTGATCAGCATGTGTGTTTCTTTTTTGTTTCTGGTGCATCCCTCGGAATTCTTGGATTCAAAAATCGATGATCTTCCTGGACAACGCAAATCGTCAATTAAAAAATTGGGATCGTTCAATTAAACGGGACACTTGGTTCACCCAACTGGAAATTCGATTTGCATACAAATCCGCATAATCGTTTTCATGTAAAAAAGTAAATTGCCCAATGGAATTTGACAATAGCTGAAGTGGCTTGGTTCCTCTCTGCTTAACGCGGTCCAAGTATTTTCAGAGGACTACGGTTTACGGTGAAGAAATGGAAAGTATGCCGTCTTCTTCAACAGAGACACCCAAACATAATCAGCAACAAAAACGCACACATTCCAATTGTTTACGGTAATGCCACCGTGAACACATTTTGATCATTTCAATCTTATAGTATAGGTTGCGCGACTGCAAAACAAGGGCAAAGTAAGCCCCGGATATGATAAAACGCACCTAAAGTAAAAGCACCGAACGGTGACTGAACACGAAAGTTTTTAGCGGAAGTTGAAATTACGTTGTTTCGGAGAATAAAGGCAGCTCGAGAGAAGGTAGAAACGGAATGAAACGAGACCAACGTTTGAGAAACTTTAAAAAGAAGTCAGGGTGAGATCGCTTAGCTTTTCTTTGTGCATCGTGGAAAGAATGCAAGAGTCCAGTGCAAAAGGTAAAGTATATATACAGCGACACGTTTTCAATTCCTTTCGATGTTGTAAAAGGCAAGGGTGAAAACGAAACCCTCCGTAATCCACCCACCGTATGAGAGTCTGCCATGCTGTGGTGCTACGGATGAAAGCCGTATGAGCCTTCAGACGTTGCCAAGTTTCCTTCGATAAAAACCGAATTTCCTGGGAAAATTGCCACTATTATTTTCCAAAAATTTCGGACATTTTTGTACGCAATTTAATCTAAAATATCGGAAAATTTCAAGGCAAAATTTGCATGAATGTTATCAAAAATACATGTTTTATCAAGGGTGATTTGGCAACTCTCGAAGATTCATACGGCGTTCTTCCTCAGCACGGGAGCATGAGCTACGGGCTTACAAAAAATCACCCTGACTTGTCTGCAAATCTGAACCACTGATGAACGGAAATTACTTTAATCCATTAGCTACGCTGAAATACATACTCAGAGAACAAAGATACTAGTTCATACCAGTGGCGCGGCGCGGCGTGCTTTGCGATACATCGATTGATCTGCTTCTTAAACCTATGGGAAAGGATCGATAAAGAGGGTGTTCGTTACGAAAACCCTGTTTATCGAATTCATAGTTTGTATCAATAATCGATTACCTACAATAGTTTCAAATAGGGAAATATCGATAATCGATTATTCAAGTCTCGCCACTGGTTCACTCCGAGTTGGTGGGAATATTTCAGTGAATCATTCATCCAATATTTTCATCGAATATATTTTAGACTGCCACCGGAACAAAGAGGCAAAATGAAATTTTACGGACTGTAATTTCATTTTACTGAAAAGTAAAATTTTACACTCCATAAAATTTCAAAAAAATGTCTAGGGCTGCGTATGCAACCCGCAAAAAGTATCCGAGAGTTCGTCGAGGAACTTCGAAATTAGACTCCGTTGGATATCCGTGTTGCATCTGAAAAATTGAAGGCGCGATGGCACGAGGGGTGAACTCTTCGCTCTGTGCTTCCAATGAGGTGTCGTTCAGATTCGGGGGAAAGTTGAAAAACGAGGCTCAAGTATGTATGTACTTCACATCTTCGACCGTGTTGACGATCTTTTACGGATCTTTTTTTTTCACTTTGAAGTCTGATTCTTTCTGTAGACCTACATATAAAGCTCGTTTGTGTTCTAGCTCCGTGCAGCCCGCGACGCACTTGTTTTTAGCAAACCTTGGGTCAATTTGACCCGGCTTTGACGCAAAGTTAAAGTCCCTTATCAGTATTGCCTGGCACAGTTAGAGGAAAATGTCCTGTCAGATGGTGATGAGTCAAACTGTAATATAGTCGCTGAAGCCCTCTTTACGATGGAGACATGTTTTTATGAAAATCGATATCGTGAATGACCGCCTGCAAGGGAATACTTGGAAGCATTCGAAGTGGATCCTCGCAAGACTACTCTTGAAAAATGTCTCCTTTATTCTTTCAGATAAAATAATATGGATAGTTTTCGTATTATGAACCAATGTCTCTCTCACTCCTCTCGAAAACAAAAAGAGAGAAAACAGAGATCTGCTGCCGTCCACAGCAAAATGCCGTAACTTCACCCAAAATGTGTTCCCTTTTTCCAGCCCGTACTGCTCTTTTACAAGAAAATTCAATTGCAACGAGGCTAATTTTTTTCATTTTTAGTTTCTAATGGTGTGGCGGAGTTGTATTGAAAAAATGAACGATGAATATTCGTTGGGTTTTTTGCAAAACATAATTTTTTCAGAAAAAAATTGAAAAAAAGTCGAGTGGAGGTACGACGTTTTTACATTAAAAGGCAGTTCATGTAGAGATATCAAAGCTTTATACTAAATTTTTCCAGAGTTAGATCTCACAATTTTTCAGATTCAGATCTTGCAGGATCCTAGACAAAATTTCTCCAAACAGCCGTTCCAAAAATTCCCTTTTTTGGCTCTCCCTTCAACCCCCCCCCCTTCAAAAAATCTTTATCCAGGTCTAAGCCCTTCCTCATCAAATAGCGACTACATCGAACGCCCCGCCGTTCTCTAAAAATCTACCTTGATTTTGCGATGTGGGAAGGGAGGGGGGGGGTAAAAATTATGTCAGGTGATCAATGAACTGAAAAGACGCATCATTCAATGTTGGGGAAAAATGGACGTTAATACCGTTTATGTGTTGATTCCATCAGCGAATATATAGCCTCCTCCCGGGCGAAATGAGCATACTTATTTATGATGGTAATTTATTCCCGGGCCATAACACAATCTCTGCGCTCACGTTTGCGTTTCGGGAACAGTTCAATGGGTTTACGCGGAAAGAAAACACAGGCTGCTCGCATCATTGTGTTGTTCCGTTATCAAATTTCCTCCCTTCCCTCGTGAAACAGATAAGCTTGACGCCGTCTCCCCTCAGGTTATAATCTCCGCGTTGAAAAACCCCTCCCGTCGGAAAAAAAGAGCCTGTCTTGAAAGGAGAATATTCCGAAGTTGGAAGTTGTACATCGAATCGTCCGCCCTCTGACTTAAGGACGTATCTCATTTTCCACGTGAATCCTGTTTTACATATAAATCCATGCTTTCCGGAGCTCATGCGGGAACCATGATACGCCCTTACGTCATGGACGTGCTGATATTGACAACAAGCCGTGCACAAAATTAAGCACCACAGAATATGTTTCTTTATCCAAATTAAACGGAGAATGCAATGGACGTATTCAAACTTTCCAAATACAGCCCATAAATTTAAGACATGCGGTTTTTATCAACGGAAATTCAAACTTCCCGCTTACAAAAAAACCAGAGTCTACTCGAGTCGGATCGAGCACTAAAGTAATTTCGGTTTATTTCACGATGGAACAATTTTTATATGCACTGCTAACTTTCTTTTGACAAGAATTGAGGTACTTTCGATCAGGGTAATGATTGTGAAACCTATAACTCACTATTATTTTCCGATCATACAGGATGGTTTCAATGCGTAATTTAGTTTACCTACTTTGATCCAAGTAACTCTTGAGTGGGAAGTTTGAATTCACTGTATGAAAGCTAAGTACTGCAATAATGGAAATTATGGTTTTAACATTTTGCTCGGCGTTCTTAAGAGAATTAAATGGTGTCCAGTAACGAAAACCGAAAATTAATTTTCTTCTTTTTTTAAAACAATTTTTAGGTGCATTCAACAATTTTAGTTTCCATCCTAAGAGACATTTTATCCTGCTGTGTCACATATAATGACACTGTCCAGTTTCCAAATCGACTGACTCATCTGTAAAACATTTGCATAGGGGAATAAGACAGCGTTGCTAACCAAAATACAATAAAATGTCTATATTTTAATTGGGTTTAAATCGAGAACAGTGTCAATTTTTCAAAACTGGCTGGCAGCTGTGTTCCCTGGTAAAAATTGGCGATAAGAGCTGCGTTTCAAAATACCATAGGAATTCTTATAGCCGGCTAAAGAAGGCTACAGAAAATCATATAGCTGCCTGTAGAATGCGTTCCTATCGCCGCGCTTTACACTTTATCGCCTGGCTGTTGCTTTTTCGCCATTGATTATAAAAGGCTATAAGAAATTGTGTAGAAATTCGTGTGCTTTGGAAATCATTAAGTTTGATACGGAACCACCTTAATATTTACAAAACACACATTATATTTTCCTTTAATACATATTTTTTTTTATCAATTAAAATGAGAATAATCCATACAGGATGTGCAAACATTTCAAAATCTCAAAGTTGAATAATGCTGGCTCCGCCAGATTAAATATTAGAACCTAACACAAAGCGGAGCGGTGACGCACTGGCGCCTACAAACAAGTGGATACTTCACGCATTGCGCAACGCGTGAGGTATCCCCGTTAGGTTTGTAGGCGCCGTGTTTCGCGCTGGCTGCCCGCCTGCCGCGGCGCTTGAAGCAACTATTTCACACCAGAGGTATTGCACAGTATCATAAGAAATTGAAGGCGCTCTAATATATTATGAGTCAAACAAATTTTCCAAACTTCGGTTTGTTTACAAAACGAAATACTCAACACACTCTGTTAAACATCCACCTCCTGGGTAAATCAACAGTCGAGTGTTGGAGTCCCGAAAGTGAAAGCTCCCCATTCTGTCGTGCTAAGGAAGAACGCCGTATTAACATTCGAGAGTTGCCAAATTTCCTGCGATAAAATGTTCATTATTGAGAAAAGTTATGCATATTTTTCCTTCACTCAAAAAACAAGTATGGGAAGAGTGACTTACCGGCCGAGTTATGGATCATGGAGCCATAAAATATAGTTCGTGGAGCCGTGCTTATAGGTTCACGACCAAGGAAGTATGGCTCAGAAAGCCATACTGTAGATGTTAAGTCACTTTGGTTAGAAATTATGGATCTCCGAGCCATTTTTTATGGGTCTCAGAGTCATACCTTTTTTTGGGTGTTTAAATTTTCAGAATCTTTTGGTAAAATTGTAAACTAAATTATCTGAAAAATTGGAGATTAAATATTCATAAATGTACCGGGAAATTCGAGTTTTATGAAAGGAAATTTGGCAACGCCTGAAGGTTCATACGGCGTTTATCCTTAGCACGGTAGCATTGACAAGATACCGATGTAGGGTTTCTCTTTGTCCCTGCATACTCTCACCGACATATTATCTTAATCGCTCTGATTTTTTTCTCAGTGCTTTATGAGGACTCCCTTCATTTAGTTGACTTTTCAGGGCGCGATTTTATGATAAACCTTCATCCCCCCCCCCCTAGCGGTTCCGACGGAGCTCTCGGGGTTGAAAACCCTCGGATTTAAAAGCACGCACTTCGGTCACGCTCCGAGGGGCCTTGGAACTCACGCAACTCTCAAGTGGACGCTATTAAGCAGAACGGATGATCTACGATACGTTTGTGAGAAAAAACGCATGTCTACTAGCACACTATAATGAAGTATTCGATGTTTCTCTTCAAATACCATTTGAGATAGGTCCTTTCTACTTTATGACGTGCCTTGTTTAAACTAACCTGTGGATTCCTGACCGCACAGATTACTGTTTGCGGACGTTTGTTCTCTCTTCAAGGCTACATGTGGTGGTACGAAATCATAATTTCGGAGGACTTTACTGATATTATTAATTATAAATTATTTAAATTAATTTTTTTCAAAGCGTATGTAAATATTTTTATTATCTATTGTAAGCAAACTTCTCTGATGACGGAGAGTGATGACATCGCTTTGACTTAGGTTTTTTTTTTTTTTTTTAAAAAACAACGGGGTGCGCTCTGCCCTAATTGATATGACTGCAATCCGTCATTCCTGACTCCACAAGCATATCGACGGAGAATAATGGCCAAAAAATATAGTAGAAAGACACATAGTTATATTTTGGAGGAAATTGAGTTTGAAATATTTTCAAACTTAACCAGCCGTACTTAGTCAGGGGAGGAGATCCATTTTCATGTCAACAATTGTATTCTAGTTTTTTGGGCATCCAGAAGTCTATGTATTAATCTTGCCAGCTTTTCGCAGTATCTCTAATTTAATTCGGAGAGAGGCTGATAAACTTGGGGTATTTGGAAGATTGGAAATGGTGTATGCTATATTAACTATTGGTGTTTTAAGCTTTATTGTTTGGGGACATCATATGTTAAGTGTCGGAATAGATGTAGATACTCCTGAAAAATTTTAAAATGAACGTATTCATATTCGCTTATATAACGTTAAAACCTCCTAAAACCACATCAGTCAATGAGGGCTTAACTTTTAAATAACGATCATGAAGTGACTGTCAGACTCCAAATAACTTTTTCTCGGTGTGAGCTACTTGACTTGGTTTTTTCCTGTAAAACTCTGGTCCACCTGTTTTCCTTATTTTGTTTGATTGGTCTCTTCTTTCATTTGGTAAATAGGAGCCATCGGCCTGCAGACATTGATTAAATCATAATTTTCTTACAAAATCCAATTCTCTTGTCACCGAAAAATATCCCATTAATCAATAAAGTAATAATCTTGCAGAGACAGTGAGATGAGTCACTTGATAAGGTAAAAGTACTCTTATCGACTCATTTTCTAGTTCAAAATTCGTGCAAAACACGTTGAATATGATCAATATTTTTGCATTTTCTAGTTCAAAATTCCTGCAAAACACGTTGAATATGATCAATATTTTTGAAATCAAATAGTATGGCAGAGAACGACGTTATTCAACTTCATAAAAAAAAATTCAGTTCGAATTTCTTCCTGGCGAAAGGATCAAAATCAACGTATTAATGATAGTAACCTACGGTAAACTCATTGTTCGACGAATGACTGAGCTGTACATTTTACTAAACGTCACATCCTCATTTGAAGCAAATATCCTGTGAACTTGTTCATGGCCGGATTTAGGGGGTGGCCACATGGGCCGCGGCCCATGGCGGCAAAAGGGAGCGGCAAATTTTGCAATTTTTTTAAATGTAGGTATAAAAAAATATTGGATTCAGAAAAAAAATTACAAAAGAGAAAAAGCGACAAAATATCCACTTCCTGAGAATATAGAAATTTCTAATTTTGTCGTGTTTCGGTGATAAAAGAGACAGCACGTTTAATTAGTCGAGTGAAGAGAGGAATCAAACATGCAATTTGGCCTCGAACGGCGTGGTGCAGAGAGCAATGCTCGGAGATGCAAGGAGGACTTAAGATGAAAAGGGATGAAAGAGCCCTCGGCGCGGCGGTCGGCATGTAACACATATTAGCGCCTTTAAGACTGCATGAATACTTCACGCATTGCGTCAAACACAGTGCGTTCTCAGAAGCGGTAGGTGGGAAATTCATAGCGCCTACAGGACTGTAGGAATGCTTCACGCATTGCGCCAAACACAGTGCGGTCAGATTGTTCTTTCATAGTTGTTTCGTTCATTTCTTATACATATAAATGGAAAACTCTGTGCACACAGAGATAGGTTCACGGAACTAAACTTTCGCTCAAAGTTTCGTGATCTTTTACTAGTAATGTTGACAGTACTTCGCCAAAAATGTGTCAAACACGAGTAAACGCGTCGTATGCACCCCACCCCACTGCATGTTCACTTGATGGTTTTTATTGATGTTTCATAACGAATAAGATGGGGCGGCAAAATACAGGCGACCCATGGGCGGCAAGTAGGTAAATCCGGCCCTGGCCTTGTTGGAAAAGCAGCATACCGAAAAAAACATCATGTTATGGCGCGTTTTGATATTGATTTAAGCAAATTTTGATATTTGTTGGGCAGAAACTTAGGATTGAAGTGCCCGCAAAATGCTATCCCTTCACTGAGAGAAAAAAAACTTACGAGTAATGGGCTCTAGTTCATACGAATCAATTGTATGGTCATCCAGGTAACTGGATTTTTTGGTCGTACAATCTAAACTTCGTTTCAAATCTCTAAGTCAGGTATCTCTGAAGTCTCCGGTGAAGAAATGCGAGCTACAGATGCTGAGCAAAAACTTCAGCTACCTCGGCTGATTTATTGAAATTATTAGAAAAAACAAAGAGGACAAAGCGCAATTTGAGCGAACCCATTGGTTAAAAAGGGTAGCTCTCATGGACTAAGGAGGGAAATGATGAGCTGAAATTTTTAGGAGCTTTAGGTGAAATTGCGAGCAAAATTATCTGAAAAATTAGAAGAAAAATAGTCATAAGTTTACTAGGAAATTCGTGCGAAATCCAAGGAAATTTGGCAACGACTGAAAGTTCATACGGCGTTTTTTCTTAGCACGGCAGTACTCGTATCCTACGCACGTGTGCAACTATTTGTGCCTTAAGACATGTCATTGTACTATAAACGAAGAATTGAAGGTCCTTTGTCATGTTGGATCCTCTCACAAATATTACAGCACGTCGTCGCGCTGAGCCGCGGCGCAAGTGAAGCGATTAGTGCCCGGCAAGTCAAAACGCCTTCAATTCGAGCGTACGCAACACGGACATCCATGAAGCTCGAATAGTTGCATCCAGGCGTTATAATAAAATTCCATTAGAGTCCGTCGGTTGCAATACTAACCAACGGCGCTTTGCTTGTTGCTTTTGCAATTCAACTTAATTCCAGTCTTACCAACAGTTTTGAAGTTAATTTTTACTAATATTCATTGCAACGTTGTCAGTTTTCTGCAAAATACACCGAAAAAAAAGTTGGTGAAGTTACGTCCCGGATGTTAAAAATCGCGCGACAACTCTTGAAAGTTGATATGAGCGCTACGGTTGTTAGTTCACGTAGCTAGGATGTTACTTTAACAGCTAGAGTATTCATAACAACATTCAAAAGTTGTCGCGCAGATTTTAACATCCGGGATGTTACTTCAGCAACTTTTTTTCGGTGTACTTCGATTGTTTGAATAAATTCATTACAACTTTGCCCTCCTGGAATGTGGAATAATGTGGATTGTGGCGGATCCCTTCCACTACTTCCTCAAGTTTGAAAGCTTTTTTGAGCTTGGGAGGTAATCTCGAAAAAACTAGTGGCACTATCGTAATTTCCATAAAATTTCACATGGGTAAGAGTTTTTAAATCACGGATCGCTGACAATTGCAAGAGCTCTATTAGGGTCCATTTTCCATACTCCGTACCACCTACATTATCCAGAAAAAAAGGTATCACTAAACGATCCCTGTAACAAACTTTCGTTAAGACGATCGTGATCACCGTTTTTCCCTGCACAAGTTGTTGACTTGTGTAGTTCTCAACTCGTCGGTCTCTAGAGCTTTCAGTGTTTCCTCTCCACTTGAAAGTTACAGAAATGAGCAGATGAGTTCAACGACACAGCTATTTTCGCTTCAATGCGATACATTTGTGGATAAGATGCGAATTTTTTGCACTAGTGGGAGACTATCAGATACAGTGATTTAACTAAATAGTATCTACAAATTATTAAAAAAGCCGAGCGAACATGAATCTAACACTCTCCATAAATTGACCAAGGTTCTGCAGGGATTAGCCAATCCGTTTGTTGGAACTGGAAGGAAACAGCTTGAAGTATCATTCTTCCGTGACACTCAAAGTTAAAGATAAAGTTTAATTTGACTTTTTGTTTCACGGTCCAAATGTTTTTTCTCGGCGTTTAATTCGTGACAGAAAAAAAGAAGTTGTAAGTTTAGTACAAACTTCTACGGACTCACTACTTTGCAGAATATAGCTTGGTTTCTTTCCGTTTAATTCGGTTCAAGTAAAATACGTTTTAAAACTTTGTACTTTAGTCCTTCTGGTAACTTTTATTATTTTTTGTAAAAGTTAATTTTTCAGAGCTAGATCGTTTTCAAATTCAACGATTAGATGGCATACGAGCTCATAAAATAATTTTCTTGCAAAAGTGGGTTTATTTTATGTCGTGTAATTATGCAGTATTTTGGTGAGTAGAAGTTCTGAAGAGCCAAATGCCGTTTATAAATTACGTTCACAACCATTGAGGAGAGATCCCAAAATGGTCTGCCAAACGTTTTAAGAAAAAGGGAAGATAGATAGAAGGATTTGACTCGAGGGAGGAAAGCTGCGAAGAAAAATCGGGAAAAATACCTAGCGTAATTTATGGACGGCTCCTTCTATAAAATCGGATAAAATCTGACATAGCCTATAATGGAATCGATACGGATATCGTGAATATACAGATTGATGGATGTGACTCATTCAACACTCTTCAATCTTGAATTATATAATGGCCGACTTGTCCGGAAAATGATGACTGCCAATTAATTTTTCCCTCCGACCTTCAAATGGTTTAAGTTTTTCTTTTGTTTCCAAAGAACATCGAAGGTAATTGTAATTACCTAGTAAGTACCCAGTAATTGAGGGATTGTTCGGTTAAAGAAGATGACGTTTATGGCTTGCAATCCTACTGTCCTTGTTGTGCAACTTGGCTCTTTAGGTACGTATGACTTATCCAAGAACTCTGAAATGCATTTTTCTAAAATAAGCTCTGAATTTGTTCAAATATTTCTGTGAAAATAATTTGGCCGGAAATTGATTAAATATCGAGGTAGGTAAGAATGCACAATCTTCCTGCCTCCATTCCTTACATGGGATCCGAAGTTTAGGTCATAAGGATCTCTGAAGTTTTTCGATTCGTGCATTCAAAAATTTGAGAACCAGCTGCCGAAGTTCGAATCATAAATATGAAGTGTTCGGTGCTTTGGTTGCCGTCACAAAAGTTTGAACCGAAGCACCGGAGTACTGCGAGTGTGTGGCCCGAACTTTGGCAGGTGGACATCCAGTTTACGGATGCATAATCTGAAAACTTCAGAGATCCATAATCTGAACTTTGGTGTGACCTAAGCTTTAGCTTTATTTCGACTTCATTGCTTTACACTGTAACAAAAAGAAAAATAAAAACTATGCGACACTTTAATGTAATGTTTTCTAAAGTTACAAATGAAGAAGGTGCAATACAATTTTTTAAACTGCAATAAAAAAGTTTAAAAAACTAAATAAATTATTGGCTGTCGGTATTTTCTTCAAGAACACTTGAATTATAAACAAAAATATTTCTTCTCAGTGTGAGGTATTAATTCTTGCTCCATGCATTTACATGCTTAGGTGATCGGAGCAGGATCTTCACAATATGTTATCTATAGTCTCAGATTTGAAACAATTTGTGACCTTAAAGTTGTTCAAGGACTTTTCTGGGAATGACTTTTCTGAAATTTAAAAAAAGAAGACGATTCAAATTGAAGCGCTGAGTACAGAGAGCATTTCTTGGTTACGGTGTCTCAAAATCTTCGCTGACGTTTCAACCATTATAATTAAAGCAAATTGTATGGAATTTGTTGTAACTTTTACTGAATTTCCTTCATGATTTTACAATGCTGAAAACGTTAGAAATTTCCCTGAATAGTTTCTTTTCAAAATATATATTAGCATTGAAGATTTTGAGACACCACAACCAAGAAGTGCCCTTTCTGAGCCTAAAATCTCAACTCGTCGTCTCCCGGACGAAGAAACTTAACTCCATTCCAATGCTGCCAAATTGACTCGAACAATTTATTTATTTTACAAAGTATACGTGTGCAATTTCTATCCACAATTTGTCTGATTTTTGCATGAAATCTAAAGAAAAATCAGCGAAATTTTCAGTTAATAATTCTCAAGATTCTCCCAGTAATAATACAATTTGCGAGGGGGATTTTGGCATCAATGTAATGGAGTTACGTTCTTTCGTGATGGAGACGACGAACTGAGCAGTCAAAACCCTTCGATTTTAAGACCCTACAGAAGTTGCGCCGAGTCACATCAAGTTCGAAGCAGAAAAGGGATTTGAAGTTGCATTCCTCCGTAAGACTCAATGCTAAAAACAATATTTGATTACTATTTTCATGTTCGAAGTATTTTTCTCGATCCTGAATTTTCGACGGGAGAATCTTTACGACTCAAAACCGCACTCCCAACTAATTTTCCCCCACAAAGCGACTCAGTGCTTTCCTGTCGAACTCTGTCGAAATAATCTCCCGAGTTTCGGAGGATTCCCCACAAAACGGGATCCCTCGCAATATCTCAAGTCATATCGCCGTAGGCGTCGGGTTTGCCCGGGTGAGACTGCGCTAAATTCAATTGAATCCGAAAAGTCGAATCTTCGCCGCACGGTGGATCGAGTCGATAGGAGAGGTCGGACATAGAACTTGGAAACTTTAAAAGCTTTTAACTCCGTCGATACAAAAATTTGAAGTTCTAAAAGTGGCTCCATTGGTTTCTTCGTGAAGTTTTCTTCTATGAGCAACCTCTAAAATTTAAAATGTTAAGAAATGAACATCAAAGTTTGCAGTTTTAGTAAACAATTTCATGTCCGACCTCTCTGATCGACTCCATCCACTGCGCGCCGTTGAAGTCATAGCGACGGTAACTTGTACAAACGCTCGTTTTGTTTCGACGCCGCGGCACGGAGGGGAAGGGGAGGGGGGTGAGTCGGGGGACCACGGAGAAAATTTATCTCGGGGGAAATCAAGCACTGACAAACTTTAAGGAGCAGTGGCGTGGCGTGCTCTGCGATATATCGATTGATCTGCTCTTAAAACCCATGGAAAAAGATCGATAAACAAGGTGTTCGCACCGAACACCTCAATAATCGATTCTCTACCATAGTTTCAAACGGGGAAATATCGATAATCGATCGTTCACGCCTCGCCACTTTAAGGAGAGACTTTCTCACGCGGGAACCAGAGTTGTGAAGAATACAGACTCGAGGATTCTATAGTTAATTAAAAATTGATTGTCCTTCATCCGTGTACGTCGTGTCATAAATTAAGGGCTGGTGCTGGACCCGGCTTCGCGCTTCTCCGATCGACAGGGATGATGAGCGCCCTGCGCTGCCCCCGGCAAACACCCCCCCCCACCTCGCCGAAAATTCACGGCATCGCGGGGCATGAGCCAACCCTTCGGTCTGAGTATAAGTGAAATGCCCTAATAGCACACTGAGAGAAAATACCACAACTCCGCCGTCCACGACAAAAATACCCTTAATGGAGATGTTGCATGTGTGAGAAATTTGCGATTTGACTGTTGATTCTTATGTAAAAGTTCGCGAGAAACACGATGGTGCCACCGGTTTTCTCTGAAATCAACTCCCAAGCTCAAAAAAAGCTCAAGTTGAGGCCAAAATGGAGGGGATATCCCACGCTATCCTGAGAGTCCACGTCTACATCAAGACAAACTCTCCATGCAAAGATAGGGAGCCAATACATAAGCAGGGTTGCCGTGTTTTCAGTTTTAGATTCCTTAAATAAAGTGTCAGCTCTGTCCATGTATTTGCTCCCTATCTTTGCATGGAGAGTTTGTCTTGATGTAAAGGTGGACTCTCAGGATAGAGGAGGATATCCCCTCCATTTTGGCCTCAACTTGAGAGCTTTTTTTGAGCTTGGGGGTTGATTTCAGAGAAAACCAGTGGCACCATCATGTTTCTCGCTAACTTCTGCATAAGAATCAACAATCAAATCGCAAATTCCTCACACATGCAACATCTCCGTTGGATGTATTTCTGCCAAACAGAACTATGTTCACTAAGACATGAGAAATAAGATTATATGCCTAACAGGGCTCAAGTCATAATGCACATAATTCCGTTTGACAGAGATAGGTCCAATTCATCCAAGAATTTACATTCATATTCTGCTCTCTTACGAAAAAAACCGACATTCATTCTGCTCCTTTTTCTCAGTAGCATGCCACAGATAATCAAAAATTTTAGAGAATGAATAATCGTTAGTTTTTATGTAATGAAACATTTTTAAGGATAAAACTAAAAAAAAATCTGTGATGGAGTTACAACGTTTTTGCTTTAAATGACAGAACCGACAAGTTCGGTTCATGTGGAAAGTGGAGCTATGAATACCCAAACCCTCGGTTGATTCTAAAGGCTCCTATAGTTTTTTCATTGTTTAGTGTAAGAAATTCGCCATTCATGATACCGAGATCAGAAAAATATTTGGTTTGGTTTGTGTTTCAATTCGTATATTATCCGAAAGTAGTACAAGAATACAATTTTTTTTCTCAATGCAATCAATTTTTGAAAATTGGTCCTAATAGAGCTCTTGACAAGGTATGAATCAAACCACAACGCTACACGTTTTCTTTTTCAAACCCCACATGGAAAACAAATCACACAACAAGAAGTCTGAAAATCAACTCAGGATGTGTTTTTTTATCAACAATGGCTAAATGGCAAAACTACAAATGACGTCATTTGGATTACATTTTGCAATAAGGAACCACTATCTCTAGCTCCTCCATAAAAGCACCTTTCTGTCCAAGGAAACCAATGTCATATATGTTGTTTCTAAAACGAGCCAGAAATAATGGTTCCTTATTGCAAAATGTAATCCATTTGTATGATCGAGCTTCCATTTGATTTCTCTTTAAAAGACATGTTAATATCTCGTCTAGAATTAGATTTCAAAACTTCCCGTTGTATGAATTGTTTTCTATGTACGATTTTGAAAGGAAAACATGTGACGTTACTTTCTACTTCAGACCTTGTCTAATGGTCCGTTGAACTTCGATCATGAATACCTCAAAAACAAAAAGTTG
The DNA here is from genome assembly GCF_001854935.1 of Bemisia tabaci. NCBI lineage: Eukaryota > Metazoa > Arthropoda > Insecta > Hemiptera > Aleyrodidae > Bemisia > Bemisia tabaci. The sequence continues at coordinate 8,541,706 of NW_017547098.1, forward strand.
TATTGATCTTCAGTTTTTGCGAACATACCTACCCTGGTAAAAATTGGCGATAGGAGCTGCGTTTCAAAATACCATAGGAGTTCTTATAGCCGACTAAAGATGGCTATTGAAAATCATATAGCTGACTGTAGAGAGCGGAGCAAATCATATAGCCGGGCTATACGAAGCTATAAAAAAGTATACAGTCAGGCTATAGTTCCTATCGCCGGGCTTTACACTTTATCGCCATTGGCTATAAGTGGCTATAAGAAATTGTGTAGAAATTTGTGTGCTTTGGAAATCATTAAGTTTGATACGGAACTACCTTAATATTTACAAAACACACATTATATTTTCCTTTAAAACATATTTTTTTTTTTCATCAATTAAAATGAGAATAGTCCATACAGAGTGAGCAAACATTTTAAAATCATGAGTTGAAAAACGCTGACTCCGCGAGATTAAATATTAGAGCCAAACACAAAGCGGAGCGGCGGCGCACTGGCGCCTACAAACCTAACAGGGATACTTCACGCATTGCGCAATGCGTGAAGTATCCTTGTTAGGTTTGTAGGCGCCAATGCGCGTTTCGCGCTCTGTGCCCGCCCGCCGCTCCGCAGCGTGCCACGCCGTCTGAAGCAACTATTTTACACCAGAGGTATTGCACAGTATCATAAGAAATTGAAGGCGCTCCAACATATTAAGAATGACAAGCATCCTTCAAAAGTACGGAGCTTGCCTCGCAAAATAAATCAAGATACTACGGCACAAAAAGAGAGCAGTATTCCAAAAACTAACGAAGTCCTACACTGAAAAAAATATGCCGGTAGATTTTACCATCTCTGACACAGTGATACGAATATGGTAATAAACACCAGACTCTATGGTGGCATTTACCATACTATGGTAAGAATCACCAGAGTTCTGGCGAATACTACTATAATTCTGGTTATTTCCACTAAATAGTATCACTGTGTAAAAAATCAAGTAGACTCATAGTAAATGTCACCATACTTTTTTTTCAGTGTAGCATCCGTAATTAGTAACGTTTAGCATAAACTTTATCGTCTGGCTTATGCTTAATCGCCATCGGCTATAAAAGGCTGTAAGAAATTGTACAGCCGGCTACAGAAGCTGTTGGAAATCTTACAGCCGGCTTTAGGTCTATAGTATTTCGGAGCACATATTCTACTGCCAATTTGTACCAGGGTATTAACGATATTAACTTCTTGATTTAATATTTTATCTACTTTAATACAACTAATTCCACTGGTTTTGTCATATTACATTTTTTTCTATTTCAATATTCTTCTTCGTTATGGTTACTTTAATAGTTTTTGGTGGTCTGGTGGGGCTAAATAATTGTGTTTTTTAAAAAATAATAGATTATTCTTCTATAGTTAATATTTGTTGAATTATTTACAGATTCGGAAGCCTCTCGTCCCTTTTTAACGGATCTAGTCTTCTTTTTAACGGTGGATCACAAAGAGGTAAAGGATTGCCTTTTGAAAATCTCAAGTTGCCCCTAACTCTGAGGCCCGGTTAAAATATCAACTTCTTGCCACGATGAACTATGGTCAAAATTGGAACTTTTTATCTCTATTCGTCCAAAAGTTATAGTTAGACACTTTGCAGTAACTTTTGGCCCTCCCTGTATAATGTAACACACATAAATCAGGGGACGAGAAGGACCTCACACGAAAGGTTCCTAAATTGAGAAATCTGAGCCTCTGTGGAAAAAGAGTGACGATTGAAAATAGTTCGCCTCGAAAATGAAGACATTCTAACCTCCTGGCGCATAGTGGATCGAGTCAATACGAGAGGCCGGACAAGATTTGGAAACTTTAAACGCGTATAACTCCGTTTGTACAAGACTTTGAGGTTCTAAGAGTGGTTTCATTGATTTCCTCGTAAAATTGTCTTCTAAAATCACCCCTTGAAATTTAAAATGTGAAATTTAATTGGTTAAAAATTTCATGTCAGACCTCTCTAATTGACTCGATCCACTGTGCGGCGGTACGTATCTGAGGCAGGCCAATTTTCACGCATTACGAATGGGGATGAAGTCAAAAAGCCACGAAAAAAGGCAACATGATTGATGAGGGACCCTTGTCCAGTCGCCGAGCGAAATTCTGGTCGCGCTCTTTCGCTTCACGCCACAAGTGTCAACCCCTTCCCCTGAAATACGATGTTTGTTTCAACCCTTTTCATTTGTCAGGCCAGTGAGCAGAGAGTCTAATAAGAAATACTCGCCCCACTGAAAGTTTGAACCAATCTGAGCTCCATGCTTTCGTCGAAAGATACAGTGTAAGAATTCGACTGTCAAAACTAATTATTCTTTGCAAAAATGTCACACAGATTATGTCGAAATCGAAACGAATATCGAAAACTTCAACTCGTTGATTTAAAACAATTTAAGAACTTTCTAAAAAAAGACTCATGTAAGAGTAATTGGACCGCGTTCAGCAAAAAGGAACCAAGCCAACTCAGCCATTCTCAAAAACTGAGCAATTTAATTGTTTGGAAGAGAACGTTTGTACGGATTTCTTTGAAAATCTCAAGGAATTTGCTTCTTAGTGTGCTGAAAATTCACTAAAATTTGCACGAGAATCCGTTGAACTGTTGTCATGTGAAAAATTAATTAAATTTGGCAATAGATGATGTGGCTTGGTTCCTTTTTGTTTAACGTGGTTCAATTAGCGTGCTTCGTTAAAATTTGCCCATTTACACTCTCCGCCTGGGGAAAGTCAAAATCAACGCAAGGCAATTCGATCACTGAAAACAATCTGATCCGTTTGGCGAATAATTTTTATATTTTTTACGTAAAATTTCTATCTTTTTTAATACAATCAACTGATGAACTTTTCAAACACAATATCAGCACATTAAAAGGTTGTTCTTTGTAAGTCGTCCTAAAATCAGTCCGTCAAGGTAGAGCTTTTTCGGAAGCAGGCTTCTCTTCATCTTTTTTTTGGATTCCAGCCACCCAAAAAGAAACTATGTAGTACGGAAAAGATGACTCATTGTTTAGACTAATCAAACTGTTAAAAATCAACACTTATCGAAAAAAGAAAACCAAAATTTGTATGCATGAGAGACTGCACATGAAATGATTTAATGTTTATTGAACATGATATATGCGCAACATTAAATGAATGACTCTTAATTTTGAGAAATGCAGAAATTAAACACACTTTTGGTCGTAATCTTTCAGTAAGAGCGAATTTTTCATAATAATTCATGCAATAAAAATTGAAAAGCCTTATTTTTATACATGATGAGCAGTCAAAAAAGAAATCCCATGGAGAAAATACGAGGAACCTAAATATCTGAATGTAATAAAAAAAAGTGCATAACGATCCCTCAAATAGGCAAGATCACAGCCTATAATCAAATCAATTTAAATCCTCCTCCTTAATCTCCTCCTAAATTTAAAATACAAATACAGACCTGTTCCAGTATCTTTGTTCATTGCTAACCAATTTGTATGAATATATAATGAAAACAAAAATCCTCTGCGATTATGCACAAAATAAGGGTAGCATCATCATACATCAGGAATACATTTTTGATCACACCAAAACTTTTATAAACCATCCTATAAGCTCGAAATAGCCACCTAGGATCAACAATATTTAAAATAATAAAAAAAAACCTCCGAATTAAAAAAAGAGGTATCGAGCTGACTTTACCTCGTTGTTTGGCGCAGCATATCCGCATTATTGAACGGTGCTCAGGTTGAAAACATAAATAAAACGAATCCTCAGAGAGCGAACTTAACAAAGGAAGATCACTGACGATGGCGCTTTGATAAAAGGAGTTCGAAAACGATAACGAAAAGCGCGGGTCACGGGGTTTCGCGAGGATAATCAATTAAAGCACAAGACACTGCGACGGACCGAGGGAGCGAGCCCAGACAGATCGGAGCCCGGAATTGACTTATCACGAAGCACGGGGCATTCAACAAGTTTCAAAAGTTGCGCGGCCGACGGATAGGCGGATAGGTGGATAGGCGTCCTGCGAGGGCGGCTGGAATCGGATATCACTGAGAGTCACAGGGCGAAATAGTGGAAGGACCGCATGGGGGAAGGCCCTCGTGCGAAATACTATGATCGCTATAAACAGCGTAAGCTCGAAAAGCTACAGGTTTATCTTGAACTTCCAAGGGTAAGTGACGTTATTGTCGTATCTGCCCGCTCATTGGTCGATAACCTCCCTTCCTCTTTGTCTAACAAGTTACCGAGTTTGCCACCTGTTTTACGCTTCGCGCTGCCGCACCGTGGGTCGGCTCCGCCCGGTTGCGGACAAAAGCAGGGACCGACTCGTTAAAAAGGACGGATCAGCTGATTATTCCCGAAAAGTATTTTTTCATAGTTCTGAATTGAAGCAGAAGGTATTCGAAGTATTAATGAGGAGACTTTATTCTACTATAGAGAAGAAAAAATAATTACTTATTATTTAATCCTGGGGAAATAATGAATAGAGTACTGAATCGTCGGATTGAAGGGGCTCTTTTTTGTAATTTTTTGGCCTCTATTCGTTTAATGATAGATTAGAAATCTACAGCCATTTAAAGACGGGTGCGATTACAAAGAGAAAAGAGAGTAGAAGAAGTGGGGAAGATTTTTTTTGGTTTGTTTTTTTGTAAGTATGCTAAGGGTATTTTAGGGAAAGAGGGGCTCTTGAAAAAGTAAGCTGGGGCACATCGTTACCTTCCGGCCAAAGTATCACAGGTGCCATGCGACGTTTCAAAATTTCCGCTTCCATTTTTATTTTTTACGGAGAAACTGTTCGACGAAGCTGTCCGAAAATTACACAGAATTTTATTTGTGCTGTCGATAAAATTCAGGAGATCTTCAAGCAGATTCAACCAGCTATTCCTCTGTAAAAAATAAAATGGCGGCTGAAATTTTGAAACGTTGTATGGCGCTTGTGATACTTTGGCGGGAGGGTGACGACATATTATCGTATCCCTGGCTATGTAACGTAACCCCATTCCAAGTTAACAAAATTGACTCAAATCGTTCAATTCTCTTCTCAAAACTATGACCGTGCGATTTCTGATTTTTGAAAATTTGAATAGCACGGGCGCAGCCAGGAAATATCACTTTTAGATACTGTAACCGGAAAAACGACGGAAATCGGCTGAATGGAACTGAGTGATAAATAATTGTGACGACAAATGAAAATTTAGGGGATCAGAGAGTTTATAGTCATAATTAATCCAATTTTTTCGGTGCTAGAATTTTCTTTGACAACTTCTTATAGAAAATATGTCAAATACTTCCCTCTTCAAAAGCGAAGGGTAGTAATGAGAATCTCAAAGAAACTGCTGTCAAGGCGTAGGACCTTTTTGACTTGAACTCCTTCTTGTGCCCTGAAAAATAAGTTGCAAGCAAATTGCTGATTTCGTGCAAAACTTAAAGGTGGAACTGCGTAAAATGATACAATTTAGCAGTTCCATACCCTGAACATGGTAGATTTGATTTTCAAATAGCTTTTTCTCAAAAGGCAATGTTTTTGTCTGCAAACTTTAGACCACCATAACCCTTATCGGTTAGACGTTTATTGGTTTCTTTTGTTTGGAAATGCTGGTGAAACTATTATCTTCCCTCTGATATCAATGACTTGATTTTTAGTTTTGTTGTTAAGGTCCCTTGTCTGTGATTTTCCAGAGGAAGGAATGTAACTCCTGTTTGAAGATAGCAAAACTGAAGCAAAATATGTAATTTTTTACATGAATGCAAATTGAGTAAAATGTGCTTGTTAAGTATACCATGACATGAGTTCTGTTGAATCAACTGAAAATCGCTTTTCATCGACAAAATGACTTCTTGAAGTGTTTGAAAGAAGGAAATCACAACAATTAATTCTTGTTACGGTATATTGAAATTTTTCTCAGAGTATATTTATTAAGAATAATTAATTATTATATAATTTAATAATTATTATATAATATTAGATAATTTTGGCCCAAAATTCAGCTAATTTTTTCATTTTTACCAGGAACCATTAACTTTCCTTAGGAAAAACGCCGTATAAGCATTCTGATGTTGCCAAATTTCTCCCGAAAAATGATTATTTTAGAGGAAAATTAACAATATTTTTCCTTGAAATTTGCAGACTTTTCAGATCAAATTGCAAGCAAAATTACCAGAGAAATTTGAAGAAAAATATTCTTAATTTTTTTTGAAAATTAGAGATTTTTCAAAGGAAATTCGGCAACGCCTGGAGGCTCATACGGCGTTCTTCCTCAACACGGCAGAATAGCTCCATTTTCACTTTGAGCAAATCCCTTTTTCCGTAGCCGGCGAGATTTTCTCTGGGAGCAAAATCCGGTCCCTTCCTGAGATCCCTGTTGCGGAGCCCTGTGCGCGTCGAGGGACGCGCATGCTCGCTCGCCGGACGAACACTCGATACGAAGCCCGGGCCCTCGGCGCGCGCGTCTCGGCCCTGCGCGGCGTTTTACCAACGCCGTCCCGGGCACCCGCTCGCTCTGCCTCTCGCAGGGTCGCGCCGCCGCCACCCCCTAAGCAGAAACCGCCTATCCTCCCCGCAACCCCCGGCGGCACTTGCGCCGTTCCGCCCGGGCGCCCGGCGGAGGGCTGTTTAAAAATTAAACCGTGAACCTCATTTCACTCGGGCTGCACTTGATTACTTGACGCAGCGTGTCGCTCTATTTTTACGCCAGTCTGTATCCGCGATACGCGGGGGGGGACGGGGGGGGACGAGGGGGCGGCGAAGGGGGTGCTCTCGACATCCCTCCCGATGCTCTCGTTGAATTTTTCACGTTTTAATATTCCGTGCTTTTACACCGCGGCTTCCCCCAAAGTTGAACGAATTATCTCGTTGAATAAATTCTCCCGGTTTTTAAACGATCCCCGCCCCCCCCCACCACGTTTTGCTTTTTTCCGCCCTCACACCTACCCCCCCACTCTCGCACCTTTGTTTTACGTCTCTCGTTTCGCCGGTCATTTTGGCGGTCGTTAATTTTGACAGTTTCACGAAGAGAAACTGCCGAAACATGTAACACGTTTACATGAACTTCAGAATGTACACAAAATGAACAAACAGGTACTGATACAACACAAAGGTTGCGTCACCTAGGTGACCATTAACATTGTATCATATACCATAGTAATTACAGCAGCAAGAACATCAGAAGAAATCGATAACAAATTCAATAATCAGACCTGCAGGCTGGTTATTACAACTGATGATGATAGACAAAGCGATAGACGTAAAAGACAAGACAGGATATGGAAGGATCCTATTGGTGGAAGCGGGTGGTTGCAATGGACAAAGGAGGTAATAGACTAACTAACGATAACGGATAAGAGACCCTACAGTTAGTCTATCCGTTTTTCCCCTATAGTTTATAAAAACCACCTGTTCCAACCAATAGGACCGCTCCATACTTCTTTGTCTATCGATTTATCTATCAATTTCAAGGACCTAAGTAGGGAGTTGATCCAACAAATATTATCACGTTTTAAAACTCATAACCCCATATTTTAAAGAAAATCAAGGCATGTGTGATAAATTTCTGATAAGCCATCATGGTGTTAATATCGTCGCAAAGAAGATATGTTCATTGTCAGTACGTTTGAAGACAGATTTTTTCCCCAAAACTTAATTTGTAGAGTTTTTTTCTACATAATGACTTCTAATTGGACGTATTTCTATCAAACAGAACTCCCCAATCGGAAATTTGACCTTGGTACAAGCTTAGTATGACATTTTTTCACATTTGAATAGAGTTGCCAAGCTTATCTTGCTAATGTTCCCACAATGTTAGCAGGACATTTATTTTACCTCTGGGACAAGCTTAAGCCCAAAGATTGTGCCAAGGTTAGGTTTGTAAGACTGCTCCAAGCCTATTCTGACAATATTGCCACAATATTGGTGGGACATTATTTTACTTCCGAGACAAACTTGGATATTCAATATTGTGACAACGTTATGTTAATAATATTGCTCCAAGCTTGTTTAGCGGATTTTGTGATCATGATGTTGCCGTAGACTTGATGTCAAAATATTGCCATAGTATTGGCAGAATATTTATTTTACCTCTGAGACAAGCTTGGATTTCCAATCTTACCTTTGAGGCAAGGTAGGCGATAGAACGCCATATTTCCTGCCGTCCTCGCGGATGAAATTTCATAGCGTCGCAATGCCTAATGTGGGCATACGGAACATTGGAGGGCCGAGGAACTTTCCTAAGTCAGCTACTCTCTTGGCTGCTTGCACTGGCTGAAGTATTCAACTCGGATCCCACTTGTAATGGGCACTGCCCAGGCGAAACGAGAACCAACCCCATTGACGGGGCGGCCGCGCGCGGACCGTTGCCAAAAAGCTCAATTTGAGCCCTTGGCCTAAGAATATCGGTAAGATGGGTTAGACGCCTATGGATCATGTGCCTAATACGTCAAAAAGCGAAAGGTCGCAGTTTTTGCCCTTTAATTTGCCCTTAAAGGGACCGCAACGGCAGATCCGCGGCGAGCACACTCTGGTGGCGGAAATAGCAAACGCGGTCGAATTGTGCTCGCCCCGCACAATATTGTGTTAATCTTATGACAATATTAGAAACAGAAGCCTAAAATGTTTATTTTCTTAATCTTGTGACAAAGTTAAAGTGCGAATATTACCACAATGTTGTAAAAATAATGTTAGCATAATATCAATTCAGCAGTTTTAGATATCCAATATTGTGTCAATATTATGACCATATTACGAACAGAAGCCTGTTATGTTTGTTGTTCTAACGTTAATTGAATGTTAACATAATAACAATACCGCAGTATCACAGAGATAACATCGTCTCGATATTATTTTAGCAATTTTGTTTTCCTAATATTGTGTCAATATTGTGTCAGTATTATAAGCAGAAGCCTATGTTCAGTATTTTTTTTAAGAATGTGCCAATGTTAAAACTAACATATCACTGCAATATTGAAAACATAACTCTTCGACAGTATTAGTTTACCAATATTGTATAACCAATATTGTGACAACATTGTGACAATCTTGGAATCACCGAGCACCACCTGACCTTGGATTTCTAATGTTGCTAATATTGGTGCAATATTAAAATACTAAGGTTATATATCCAGTATTGATGGTATATTGTACCAAGATTCTCAGGCCAACCTTACTGTTGAAATATGCTCACAGTCTCGCTAAGGTTGCCACAATATTATTCCGATCTGCCCAAGGTCAAATTTCCGATTGGGTCCGTGCAGGTGAGAAATATGGGGTGTGCTCGTCGAAGCTGCATAAGAAGCAATGTAAAAGTGGGCGTGATTCCTTTTGAAGAATTGGAAAAGTGGGATTTTACATTCTATCAAACAGACCTATGTGCCAACTGAATGCGGAACTCATGAGCCACGGGCATGGCAAGAGAGCGTTGTGGACAGGGCTCATGAGTTAAAGATGCGGATCCGCGGCTCGGAGTCTCCATCGTCGCCGCTGACGTCACTGGCGCTTTATTATTCTCATTTATTCTTACGGCCAGAGAACTAACGAGCACACCCCATATTTCTCACCTCCACATAGGTCTGTTTGGTAGAAATACGTCCAATTACGATTCACGGTGTGCCTTGCTGGGATTGATCTTCGAAAAGTTAATAATCGGAGTCCCCTTGGGTCCGCGTCACGTCTTGAGTCTCCTTCATTACATTAATCATGCACCACATTCTGCCGTGTCAAGCAAATTGCCTACCCTGCAAGGATATTCATAATGATGCTCGGGAACCTGGGGTTTTTACGCTGAGCCGCGCTGCGGTAAGATCGAATGCGGAGCTTTCATGCTAATTGCAAGTCGCAAAACTTTCGAACACGGAATGGCCTCCTAGGAATTCGCGTCTGAGCGCAGACAATCTCATCTTGTTATTTCGTGATTAAGGCTCCCTCATTAAACTTCAAAATGTTCCCGGCTTAAATAGAGTACGTATCTCACTGAGGTTCATTTTTGCTCTGCTCTTTCCTGCTTAACTAGTGACGTCATGGGAGGAACGAGAGGTTCCCTTTTCCCCTCTTAAATTTTCCTACTAAGCTTCTAACTAAGAGGAGAGAGCATAATTCCTGTAAATATAATCCTTTTGTTTACAAGAAATTTTAAAACTGTGAAGGTATTAGAGGGTGGTAGGAAGCATATAGTGAGGTTGGTATATTAGTATTATTATATTAATCTCCGTTATGGATATTCAGGTTGTCATTAAATGTATTAAAACAAGCGTTATTTTATAATATCCAATTAAATTGAAATGAAGATAACTAAATATTTTTAAACAACCCCGGAAAAAAGAGAAATTCTATACAGAAATCTGCTGAATGAATAAACCAATAGCCTTTCAATGTTTCATTCATGAAAACATACTTTTGCAATAAAATATTTGAGGTAAAAAGTATTTTAATAGTTGATTGAACGAAGAATGGCTATTTATCAATCCTATCATCTGGAAGAAGTAGATTTGTATCATTTCTAAGCGGTGGAGTTGAGATGTTGAGTTTTTTTTAAAGACATTTTTTAAAATGGCAACAGGAAAAAGTATTTTCCAAGCGGTTGATCAATGAAAAAAAACCTAAAGCACTGTTACAAGTTGTAAGTTTATGCATGTTTAGCACTATATATAAAATGCCTCTAGTTTTAGAAAGTCTAGTTTCTAACTCTAGTAGTTCTTTAGGAATAAAGAGTAGGAAATGTGCGCTCCGAGTGATCTTCTTACCTTATTTAGATTCATTACAAGTTTTGGCAACCTTAAATAATTGACTAAATTGCAGTACGAAACTAAAATTTCTGGCTCAGTTTAGGAACAATGTGTGTGTCATTAGTGTCTCTTAGTACATAAGTGTTTTTACAGATGAGCCAGGGGTTATAGTTCCTAATTGCAAAATGAAGTCCAAATGACTGATGTAAATAAAATTCAACGGACCGTAAGATTTGTGAAGCCTTTAGCTTCCTAAAATACCCTAGATCAACTCATCAATTCTTTTTAAAAGCTTAACGGGGAGTTTCCTGGAACTTTTTGACCCGTTCTCTTTTTCTTTTAATTCGTCTAGCGGGAACAGCCTCGACCTCCATTTCGTTACAATATCTTTAACCCCTTGGAGAGACACGGAAGTTTCTAGAGATACTTATGAATTTTTTATTTATACTTCGCCGCGCCTCTAATTCCGGAATTTTAAAATTATTAACACTCCAATTATATCGACAGATCTCCTTTTTTTCGTAGAATTGAGTTCCAGTGTAGTGATGTTGAGCAGTTGGTAATTTTGCGCAGCTTTCGACAAAGATCCACCCACAATTGGACTGAGTTAAGCAGAAAGGAACCAACCCACATTTTGGGAAAAATTGAGTTATGAGTGGTTTTGAACTCAACCACTGCTCTACTATCTATCGCCAAAAATTCAAAGTTTTTGTTGGAGCAAATTTTGCAGAAATTGAACTTGAAGTTTATCTTTTCCATTGAGTCTTAGGCAGGAGCCAAACTTTAAACCTCTTTTTCTCGGTTCGATCCAGATGCGGCTTGGTTCCTTTCTGTTTAACTCCGTCCAATTAGTCTCCATGCAAGGTGTAAATCAAAGCACTGGGTTTTAGATTGAGTTCAAAGCTCGTTTCGGTAATATAGCGTCGGAAAATTTAAATTTTTTACTCGGAGATTAAGACTGTTGCTGACTACGAGCTACTGATCAGTCGTGATACAGCGTCTCAAAATGTATGCAAAGTGTTCCAGAGCACCCATGCCAGGCTGTCAAAGCAAGTATAATTAAAGAAAAACGCCGTATAAAGGTCCAGCCATTGTCAAATTTCTTCTAATAAAACATTGTTTTTGAGGATGATTAAATATACGCTTCCTTGAAATTGTCTGAATCATTAGATAACATATATAGCGCGTAAAATTCTTCAACATTTTGAAAATAAGAGCCTACAAGCATTCGAAGAAATTCGTATTTCATCGGAGGAAATTTTGCAGCTCTCGAGTGTTCATACGGTGTTTTTCTTAGCACTTCAGTATGAATCCTTTATTGCATGAATCAATCACCGATTTCAGAGAATAATGCGATATTTGACAGTATTTTAATGACTATAGGAACAAATATAGTCTTTTTTTCCTTTTTCTTTTATTTTGAAATAAGTTTGAAGATCTGACAGTTCTAATCCTCCCCAAAAACCATTTATTGCTCCGATGCAATCCAGTGCCACAGAAGACCAAAGCCAGAAAACTACTTGTTGCTTTTATGCATCGCTTTGTAATAAAGTGTTAATAACCGAGTATAGAACAATGATATTTGTAATAACGCCTTGATGCAACTATTCAAGCTCCATGGACATCCGTATCGCGGAGCGGCGACGCACTGGCGCCTACAAACCTAAAAGGGATACTTCACGCATTGCGCAACGCGCGAGGTATCCCCGTTAGGTTTGTAGGCGCCGTGTTTCGCGCTGGATGCCCGCCTGCCACGGCGCTTGAAGCAATTATTTCACACCAGAGGTATTGCACAGTATCATATGAAACTGAAGGCGTTCTAATATATTAGTAATGACAGGCATCCATCAAAAGTACGGAGCTTTCCTCGCAAAATAAATCAAGATACTACGGCCCAAAAAGAGAGCAGTATCCCAAAAACTTACTAAATCCTAGCATCCGTAATTAGTAACGTTTAGCATACACTTTATCGCCTGGCTGTTGCTTAATCGCCATCGGCTATAAAGGCTATAAGAAATTGTGTAGCCGGCTATAGAAGCTATTGGAAATCTTACAGCCGGCTGTAGGTCTATGGTATTTTGGAACACAGATTCTACTGCCAATTTTTACCAGGGTTCATATGACGTTTCTCTGCTGCAGTAAACTTGCTTTGATGGCAGCCAAATCCGGCACGGGTGGGTGGTCTGGGACACCTTGTGTAAATTTTGCGACGCTGTATCACTACTGATCGATGGATCGTAGTATCAAGAACGGTCTTAAGCCTGTGTCACACTATATCAAAACTAGTCATCAAAATATCAATGTCAGGTGTTGTGATTGGCTCATTCGATGACTTGGACCAATCACAGCTCTTGACCTTGGCATTTTGATGGAGTATTTTGATAGTGTGACACAGGCTTTAATCCCCGAGTAACATCAACTGATAAAATTGCGCCCCAAAAAATAAAAATAAAATAATCGATTTTTGTTTTTTCACCTGAGCAACTTCAAAATAATAGCATTTTATTTGTGAGAAGTGCAAAATTTTGCCAATGATATGTTGCCAGAACGATCTTTGAACTGAAGCCAAATTTTCACTGGAGGATTATCTCACTATAAAATTTTGCTTGGGACATCTTCCAAGACAATTTCCGTGTTTCCCAAAAAAGGGCGCACTTTTTTGAAAGGCTTTTTCCATCTGAAATTGCTCTGGAGTTGAATCTGAAGTCAAACTGAGATTGGGCATCTTTTTCGTTCTTTAACTCCATTGTAGTTTCACTTAACTTTTGAAAGAGAATAAAACCTTATTGAATTTACAATCATGAAAATAGTTAGAATGGAAGAGGAAAAAATTAATTTTTTTTAAAGTAAAATCCACATAATATCTCAGACTTTACTTTTTGAAACCTTAAAGAAATCGTACTGCCCTCAAGTGGTATTTTAAGATTTAGTTTCAAAAAATTTCACATGCCGAATACAAGTTAAAATTTTTGGCGGTCCTCTGAAAGTTGTAAACAGTGATCTCTTGCCCTTTCAGTCCTTTTAAACTTGCTTTATACATTAAAGTAGATGTCGTCACCTTCCGGCCAAAGTATCACAAGTGTCGTGTGACGTTTAAAAATTTCCGCCTCATTTTTTATTTTTTTACAGATAAATTGTTGGTTGAATCTGTTTGAAAATTTCAGTGAATTCCATCGGCGGCACTAAGAAGATTCAGTGAAATTTTCGGAGGGCTTCGTTGAAAAATTTCTCAGTAAAAAAATAAAAGACGGCGGAAATTTCTAAACGTCGCATTGCGCCTGTGATACTTTGGTCGGAAGTTGCCGATATGTAAACACAATTTCCGCAGTTTTTCTCTTCTAATGCAATATTTAGAGTTAATAAATATCCTGACCAAATACTAAAATGTGATATTGAGAGATCTGGCAAATAGAGAGGCGTGCGAGAGTTTGTGAGTTCTTTAATTTTGCCTTCGGCTTCTTGGAAATACGTCTTCATGACTAGCCTCTGCCGTCGGTTGACAACTATCATGTAGTCATGGAAACGGCAAGAAACTTTGGAGCAAGTTCTGAACTTTTATTCCCTTTCCGGGGGCTCAGAGAAATAATCGCTTCACTTTCGCAACAATTCTCGGTTAAACTCTCTCGAAATATGTACAACCGTTCACGATAGAAAGGAACTTATGGTGCCAAAAAACTTCAATTTCAGCCTCACTGTCTAGATAGGTTTCTTCAAAAGCCTTTCAACAGAGAGGAAGTGAGAAGACGTGAATGAAGAAAATTGGCGCTATGATTGCTCTGAGTTTTTAGTTAAAGATACGGAGTTGCGAAGTTATTTTTATCGAATTTTGAGACCGCATTTCTGTTGTCATGATGCTAAAAAATTCACTTACGAACTTTTTAAATAAAGTAAATTCAACGTAATAAAGGCAGGGCTTTTGTAAAGGGAAAATATCACATTCGAGCGCAGTTTCGATATCAGTACAATATGCTATATTTCTCCTTTAAAAGAAGAAGACAAACCCCTGTTTTTATTATGCTGCATTTGTTAGTCAACTTTGGTAAGTGGACTCTTTAGTCTCGTGAAAACAGGAATGCGATCTTAAAATTCAAAAATGACAAGTAGCTAAAAACATGAAACTATTTGATGCTATATATGTCTCAGCTTCTCAGCTTCTCAGCATCTCACGTTGCTCTGACACAAAATATGGCGGCCATTGAATCATCCTCACGCCCTTTTTTGGCACGCAGATTAACTTTATAATGTTTACCGGATAATGTTTTTCCAAAGAAATTTCAAATTCCGATTTTTTTAACCTAATGTGAGAAACAAATCCCTCCTCTGAAAATCTTACCTCCGTGTACTAAAATCCCTTTTCACACTCACAGAAAGGCGTATTTCTTTGTGTGAGCACTTCTCCATGTGAGCCCTAGAGAGCCTGCATTTTTGGGGACAACGGGGCTCACGTAAAAATGCAGATGCGCCCTTACGTCAGACGAGCCACGATATTTGTGAGTAAAATATGAACTCCATTTTGCAATATAGAACTACTGTTTCTGGCTCATCCATGAAAGCACCTATCTGCATAGGGGAACTTGTCGCACATACGTTATTTCTAATGGAACCAAAATTGGGAGTTCCTCTCTGCAAAATTTAGTCAATTTAAAAGCTAAATAAGTCAACTGCGAATTTTACGGAATAATTCGTAAAACTAGGATCTAAGTAAGAATAAAAACAAGAGATCAATAAATGATATCACAGCCATTAGTTTATTGAGTAAAATCATAATATTTCTTCTATTATACTTAAAAACTATAAACTTTCGCTTAAAAAAGACTCAATTTGAACAAAAGTTTAATTAAAAAACTTTTCCATGTAAGAAACAAGTTTTGAAGTAAAGTCTGTTTTGCGGGCGAGTCGGACAATAAAAGGAGCGTCTATTCCACTAGTCTCCTTTTTCTTGTTTCACGTGCTCTTTTCCTTTTATAATTCATTCCGGAGCTTTTCAGATGAATGCGACTGACGCTCCAAACCTCTCTACGAGCATTCTTCTTGCACAATATTTCAATCTTTTTCCTTCTTCAATATTTCATCGCAGCCGTGTTTCCGGCAGAACATTTTTTGCTGTAGAAATATTTGAAGCATCCGCCATCCTCAAGGCGTTAAAGTCTCAACATGACGGATCAAACTTTCCGTCAAATTTTTCGTACATCAAAGTTCGTTACCTAATTGTGTGCTACTGGAATGATACAGGAAAAATGGTACAAAAACTGGATGGAAACTTACTTGTGACGTCACTTAATAGTTCTCATCCAACTTCTTGTCAAAAAGTTCGCCACAAGGGGGTATCATATAGAATCATTTTAAACTTATCTCTCCACTTCCCTGGATTGATTAAAATTGATTGAAATCGAATTCGAGGCATTGATCGTGTGGATTAAGCCAAGTCAAGTTGCGTCCTAAAATTTGACACACATTTACGCGTTACTTTTGTGACAAAGAAAAACGATATAATTGCATGATGAACAAAAACGAGCAGAGATATTGAGCTTTCGGAGGGCCAAAAATATTACTTTTGGCCAAAGTTTTATTTTTTTCTCTTTTGTCTCTTTTTTCTTTTGAAACAGATTCTTGCTTTAGGAAATTCCGTCTACGAGTCCTATCAATAGAAGCTGTTAATTTCGGAGCCCCGACATTCAATCCGTCATCTAACCAATAAATAATACTTTCAGAAACCAATATATTCTCCATCAGAAAATCCTACGTGATTTGGAAAATGATCGGTTTCGATTCAATTTTTGGAGGGGGTGGGCCGGACTTTGTGGCCACACTGGAAAAAAAAACACATTGGATCTAGAGTCCAGACTCTTAAAAACATCGACAAGAAAAAGTACTCTTGATTCAATCATAATCTAGCTTAAATCAAGAACCAAGCCTCTTAGTTCAAGCGGATTTCGTTTTGATTCAAGCAAAAATTCGATTGAATCAAGAGTATTTTTTCTTGTCAATGTTTTCAAGAGTCTGGGCTCTAGATCCAGTGTGTTTTTTTTTTTTCCAGTGCACCCTATCGATAGCGTACATTGTTGACGTTACAATATCCTACATCTCCATGGATCACCACGGCCACCACGGGTGTTTCGGGCCGGTTCAGAGGTTACCCTGGTCCAAGAGCGTGTTGAGGTCCTTGACTAGGGCGCCGAGGACAGGCCTAT
Source organism: Bemisia tabaci (assembly GCF_001854935.1). NCBI lineage: Eukaryota > Metazoa > Arthropoda > Insecta > Hemiptera > Aleyrodidae > Bemisia > Bemisia tabaci. The sequence goes on from NW_017547098.1 coordinate 8,558,585, forward strand.
GCTCCGAGTCCCGGTGAAATACCCTGTCGAGGAACCCGGGGCTGCAGAAGAAGTCGAAGATGACGTGGACTTTGGCGACGGACTTGTCGGTGAGGTGCCTCGCGATGAGGTTGACTAGAGCCGTGCGGGCCTCCTCCAGGACGGAGACCAGATAATTGCGGTCGTAGCTGAAATCCACCTCGTAGAAGCTCACCACGGACATGGCCGCAGAGCGGAAGCGAGACTTCAGCCGCTCGACGTGCTTCAGCTCCTCGTCGCTGAAACTCCGGTTCCGGTCCAGCACCGTGATTTTTATGAACGTCTTGATGATGTTCTTCAGGAGTTTCTCCGCTTCCCGCTTGTTCCCGCTCTGCAATCAAACCAACTTCTTTCATCAATCCAGGAGTGGAAAATGCATTCAGAAAATTATTAGAGGGCCGCAATGTGAACTACTTGAGCAAGGGAAGTCCAGGTTTGCCACATTGTGCGGTAAAATGTGGATATTCCGTCGCTCTACTGGTGTAAGGGCGCATCTCAATTTTCACGGGAGCCTCGTGCTTCATAAAACTCCATGCTTTTCGGGATTCAAGCACAAATTGAGATACCCCCTTCGTCAGAGGAGCGAAGATTGGACATGGGTTAAAATGGACCGCGTTTCGCAGAAAGGAACCACGTCACATCAGCTATTGCCGAATTTAACGGGGCAATTTATTTTGTTTAGAAGAGAACGCTTGTGTGGATGCCTTTGAAAATTTTAATGAATTTGCATCGGAATATGCAGACAATTTACTGAAATTTGCACAAAAATCTACACAACCTTTTTCATGTAAAAAATAAAAATGTCCTGTTAAATTTAGCAGTAGCAGATGTGGCTTGGTTCCTTTCTGCTCAACGCGGTCAAAATGGACGTATCTCTACCAAACAGAACCATGTGCATTAAGCTATGAGCCCTGAGACCCATAAGAATATATGCAAAACAGGGATCACGTCATGATGCACACAGTTCCGTTTGGCAGAAATACGTCTAAATGGAGACACTGCTGATTTTTCAGGCTACCTAGCAACAATTTCTGAGCTTGTCTCACGTGGTCGTACGGAAAAAATGGGGGCCAAGTCCAGTCTCACATAATTCGCCTTCTTCAAAGAAAATTATTTTTTCAAATAGAAACAATTTTTCCTGCGATATTTTAGGATTTTTTCATTGCTTTGAAAAATATGGAGGTCAAGCCAATCTTACTCAATGCAAAGAGGGAAGGTTGAGGGGTTATCTAAGGGGTATCTCACGAGGGAAAGGGGTCGAAAATTTGGCCAAAGTGCCTTCTGTAGTGCTTGACCAGCCCCCAATTCAAATGCATAGAGAAAAAAAGGAGGTGTTTGCATTTCGGGCATCTTGGAATTTTTTCGATGACGTAGGTCGGCACAGCGACTTTTATCATCGATTTTCTTGGAAATGGTGTAATTTATGGAAAAAATTTATTCTATAAAAGTGCTTGAAATTATATCATGAGTTGGTTTAAGCAAAAAAAATGGGATATTATGGTCCGTTTTTCATACTTCAAATTCCGGATTTCGCTGGCCAGGTTGTACCGACCTACGTCACAGGGTAAAACGAACCTCAAGATGCAAACACCTCCTTTTTTTCTCTATAATTCAAATGAAACCTGCTAAAAGCCAATAAAACCTGTGACAAGTCCAACGATTTTATTTTTTTTCATTTTTTTTTTCATTGTATTAGACCTCTGTTTGAAAGGACTTCAATCAACTGTAAAAATTTCATTGAATGACGAAGAAATAACTTTAGCGGAATAAATTTGAATCTTTTGACATGTTACATGTTGAATAGATCAAATATAAATCGTATGCATCGGTGTCAATGCCTCATTTGTGGGTTATTTTTAGTGGCATGACGTGTTTTGCGATGTATCGATTGATACGCCATTCAAACCAATGAAAAAAGAACGATTATCACTAGAATAATCGATTCTTTACCATATTTTCAAATAAGATAATATCGATAGTCAACTATCGCGCCTCGCCAATGAGTTTTTTTGCACATCAGTACAATCTCTCGCGGACGATCACATAATTAAATAAATTTACTGATAATGACCAGGCGGTGACTTACATGATACTTAGCCAGCCTGTGTAAATTGTCTAGGACGTTCGATGAAACATCATCTATTAGAATCTTTGCAACATTTTTATTTGCCATACGACTAAATATTTTTTTCTGGACTTGTATCCCAAGATCTTTCGATTTCACGGTGTCCGCCATGTCTGAAACAAATACAAAATAGAATAAATTAAACAGGAAATTTAAACCTTAATCACAAGTACGATTTTAGTATCTGTGTAAACTTGAGTTTTTATCGCTCATTTTTAATCCCGAGTTTGAGCGTACATTAGAAAATAAAAAATTGAGTTCAAAAACAACGACAACAGACTCATGGAAAGCTAGACCTTAGACGGGTCATAATCTCTTCCATAGATCGATCATGGCTCGTGTACACGCCGAGAAAACGAGTTTTTACTCGATACATAATCATTGAACGCACATTTTAATGACATATTATCTAAGGAATACTTTCAAATGAAGGGAAAGTGATCCTCTTTGATCTGGACGTAATCAAATCTTTAATATATGATTTCCAGTCGTTCGTTACAACAATCAAACAGACATCGGCTGCGTTGCTCGGTATTTTGGCTAACTATTGAAATTGATAGACAAGACATAGACAAAGAGGGAACATGGAGTGATCCTATTGGTTGAAGCGAGAGGTTGTTATAGACTTAGAAGGAAAATTATGGACTAATTTATTGTAGGGTCTCTCGTGGGTTGCTGTTAGTTAGTCTATTACTTACCTCTTTTGTCCATATCGCAACCACCCGCTTCTACCGATAGAATCCTTTTATTTTCTGTTTGTCTTTTTTGTCAATCGCGTTGTCTATCAATGTCAGTTATCAGCCCGCTGTTTTATTAGTAAGATAGCTCTGATTAACATCGATCAAATATTGACCCTTCGTAGCATGTAGTCTTATATTATTTTCTGTCCGGCGGACAAAACTAAAATATCTGAAATATGGCTAAATGAAACATTAAAATAATATTTCTCGCATCTCGGAGAAATCGGGCAGATTTGAAAGCGTTCATTTCGGTTTGCCCGCAACCCCGCATACTTAAAATAGGCAGTGAAAAACTTGCAACATCGCAAGTCGAAATGTGAACCATCGGCACTGAGAAAATGTGTGACTGCGCACGCAAGAGAATGTCATTTCAGCGGTAATCGTGCGCTCTTTTTGGCAACAAGTCGAAGCCACACTGTTGAAGGCGCTCTGCGCAACTATTTCACCTCGGAAGTGTTGCACAGTATCAAACGGAATTGAAGGCGCTTTAAAGTACGTTAATTGACTGGTATCATTAACCACTGAGTATAGTCCTACTGATCCTTCGATAGAGGCACCTTTTCGCTCGAGTTTTGTGAAGATTGGAACAAAGTGGCACTATTTGACGGAAAACATAAATTACAATTCAAATTTTCAAAATTCCAAAATCCAAGACGGTGGATGTGGCCAAAAATTATGTCTCGGCTTCAGTTCAATAAATGTTGGCGAAGCTCGGTCCAAAAGTTTATTTTTGGACGTAAAAGTCGAATTTTCAGTCAAATTTTGATGATTCAAAAATCCTAGATGGTGGAAAACCCGTCAAATGCTGCATGGTAATCGTGCTCTTTTGGCAACAAGCTGAAGCGACACTGTTGAAGGCGCTCTGCGCAACTATTTCGCCTCGGAGGTATTGCACAGTATCAAACGTAATTGAAGGCGCTTGAAAGTACGTTACTTGACTGGTATCGTTTACCACTGCGTAGAGCCCTAGTTATTCTACGATAGCGGCACCTGTTCGCTCGATGTTTGTTCAGTTTGGCACAAGGTGGCACTATTTGACGGGAAATTTGAATTACAACTCAAATTTTTAAAATTCCAAAATCCAAGACGAAGGATATGGCCAAAAATGCTATCTCGGCTTTAGTTCAATAAATTTTTGTGAACCTCGGTGGAAGGGGTTATGTTTTGACCGAATTTTCGGTCAAATTTTGACGATTCAAAAACCCTAGATGGTGGAAGAGGCGTCAAATGCTGCGTGGCAATCGAGCTCTTTTGGCAACAAGTCGAAGCGATACCGTTGAAGGCGCTCTGCGCAACTATTCCGGCTCGGAAGTGTTGCACAATATCAAACGAAAATGAAGGCGCACCAACGTGTGTAAATCAACCGATACCGTTTAACATTAATAGCGTCTATGAAGCGGGCGCATTTGTGAGTGAATAAAAAAGCTTGGCGTGACCTATGCTTTCAAAGCTCGTTGAGATGAGACACGACGACAATCAACAGGTAATCACTGGTTAACGACATTCACGCTGATAAAAGTATTGGCTGAAGTGCGCTCGCCTTGCTCTTCATTTGCCGTGACTACTTGATACGCTCCCCCTCCTCCGCTCCAGGCTCCACCCCCCTCGTTCCACGCTCTTGTAAATGGGGTTGGAACGTACTCCGGGATGAGCTTTTTCAGTCGCGTGACGTCATGACAGGATTGCTTCCTGCTTCCTACGACTGAGTCACTTTCGGCTCCGAACAAAGATAGCCCATCTCTCTCGTTCTATTTGAACGGGTTATTTGAAAAAGGGCGTAACCGACAATGTTTTAGAAATGGAGTATTTGACGGAATACAACCTTTTGAGGTTGAACGCGTTTTACTAACGAGCAAAGGAGAAATTACACGCAAATTTTTTATCGCGCTTTGTCGGAGAGTGCTTAAAAAAGCTAGGAGCTCGCAGTATTTTTTTATCCTCGTTTATTAACTCTCTCTCTCTCTCTCTCTCTCTCCCTCTCTCTCCCCCTCTCTCTCTGGTATCTTTTCCTCTAATATGGGAAACAGCATTGATATAAAAATGAGAAAATGCGCCGCCTAGTGACGTCATCTGGCGTCCCTATGCATTTTAGTTGATTAGATAATTTTGTCATGTCTCCTCCAATAATGTTTCAATTCATAAACCAAGGATATCCTCGTGCTCAGTTGACTTTCCACTTAACGCGGAAACCTTCAAATTCTCCATTCTCCCAAAATTGCCCTTTAAACGTTTTTTCCAACATTTGAATACTTGCCTCAGCGCAGAATTAGGGCGTAAGTTCTGACCCATCTCTCCCAGCGCAGGGTACTTCTTATAGTAAGAACCATGAGTAAAGGTAGTTAGTATGATTTTGAATATTGTTATCGGACACGCATGCTACTTGACTGTCTCATCAATGCTAAAAATGAGTTTCATAAGAATTTTATGAGAGAGAGTTGAAATAAAAGGGTGTTTTCACCATAACTCATATTTTCAGCCCAACTTTGGCCCCTCTCGTGTAACTATTGTATTGTCTTATTACGAGTGGTAATTTTCATTAGAGAGTTTTTCGTGTTATCTCGGCTTTATTAGGAACGTGCCAATTCTTACTCTGCCGTGATAAGGAAAAACGTCGTATGAAAATTCGAGAGTTGCCAAATTTCCTTCGGAAAAATGTTTATTTTTAAGAAAAGTTATGAATATTTTCCCTTGGCATTTTCAGGGACTTTATGCGAAATTGCGAAGAACATTATCTGGAAAATTGGAAGGAAAATATTCATAAGTCTACCCGAAAATTTTTATTTTATCAAAGGAAATTTGGCAACGCCTGAAGGCTCATACGGCATTCTTTCCTAGCACGGCAGTGCTGTTAGAATGTTTACTGAAATGCGAAGCAGAACTCGCTCTGAGAATCGTTTTTCTTCAAATAAATCTGTGACGTTTTGGACGTAGAATTTCAACGGTAAACCCCGGAAAAATCTGACATGCACACTCTCCAAACCTGACTAATTTAATTCATTCCTCTGTTAACGTGCAATTTATGACCGCTTTTTAGGGCGTTGTCAAATATCGGTTTAAAATGTCTACTTTCCCTATAAAATTATACATGGTAAAAAATATTCAGATGCTTGAAACGTGGGAGGCAAGGAGAAAGGAGATCACATTAACAAATGTATGAGCCCTCGGGGACACTTACTTTGCATCCCCTTTCACTGCCAGTTGGCGTGCTCCTGCTTTCAACAGGTGGTAATAATATGTAGCCACCGCGAGCTCATTCATTTTTCTCGTTTGCCTTCTCCTTTCAAAGAATTTGCTGGTTGGTAAAAGGGATGGGCGCACGAAAGGAAGCCGGGGGGCCTGCCCCCCCTGGAATTGAAAATAGTATCATCTGCCCTCCCTCCCCCCACACAGAAAAAAATAGATGGTGCTGACGACAGAACCTTCTGTTCACAGGGCACCATCAGTTTTGTTGTTACACTTACAGAATTTTTCTGTTGTGAGAACAGAGCTTCGGTCATAGGAACAGAGTACTGTGTCCTCATTACGGAAGCTATGACTGTTACAAAAAAAGTACAGGAGCCCTGTGAACAGAACAATTTTTTTCACTGCAGGTGGGAAAAAACTTTCGTCAAGGGTGAAAATCCCTTTTAATGTAGTCTTAAATGAAAACGCCGTATCTAAATTATCAGTGTTTTCTAAAATTTTCATCGTGGAAGCCTCAATTTGCGTCCAAAGAGAATTAAAATTTCAACATTTTCCGGATGTGTTGAATGCAAAAATTCGAAAATATTTTAAAGTAAAAGTGAAAAAATAAAGATTTTTTCCGCAGAAACTGATGGAAAATCTGCGTCACGGGAGCCTCCAAACGCGTCCAAACAGAGTTGAAATTTCGAAAATTTTCCAGGAGAGGCCCCACAAATTCCCCCGTCGTGATAGGGGGAGCCGGGCCCCCAAGCAAAATGACTTAGGTACGCCTACGAAAAAAGAGAGGAAATAATTATAGCCTGGAATTTGTAAACTATTTTGTGAATTTTATTTCCTCTGCAGAAATCCAATTTTTTAAATATAGCTAAATGTATAGAATACAATACGTGCTCAATACATGCATGTCAAAACAAAACTGTAAACAGCCCAACAAATTAGCAACATTGAAGAAACATACGGGGGAAAAGACTGATATACAAAGCATGAGATGAGGCATTCAAATTTTTCCCACACCATGAGTCTTCGATTTTAAAATCCAATATTGAAAGTACCTCTATTTTTTTTTTTTTTCTTTAGGTTTCGATTGTGATTACTAAATGCAGTTTCGATACATATATCGTCTGCTTGTTTTTTTTTTGTAAAATATGCTCAACTTTGTTTTGTTATATTTCACCCCCTTTTTTTCCACATTGCGCACTACATTGTTTTCCTTTTTCTTTATTCCTCCTCTTCAAATGCGACTTGTTTGACTTTGATTTCTGTTTTGCCTTTTATTCCAAAAAAGAAAAAGGTAAAATCTTCTGCCCTCCTCCCTCAAACCCTCTTTTCTCACATTTGTTGTCTTCCTTTTTTCATTATAGATTTATATTATTCACATACAAGCTGTTTGCTTAAAAATCTGTATTTTACCTCCTACCTCCAAAAAAGCATATTTCCGATTTTTCCTCTTCCACTCCTTTTTATCGCCGATTCTCTTCACTGGAAAAAAAATCTCTCGAATCCAGAGTCCAGATTCTTAAAAAAAATTTACAAGAAAGAATGCCCTTGATTCAATCGGATTTTTGCTTGGATCAAAAGGGAATTCGATGAAATTAAGCGGCTTGGCTCTCGATTCAAGCAAAACTCCGATTCAAGAGTATTTTTCTCGTCAATTTTTCCAAGGGACTTATCTCCCGTTTTGAATCAAACTATTTCAAATTTGAGCCATGGGCAATGTGTTAATATTGTAAAAAACATTACAAGAACAATCACGATGTGCGTCGTGTAGTCCCATCCAACTCAGTCGGCTGGAATCAAAGTTAATACCGGAAACAAAATCGTAGGAAGAGAGGGATGATATCGATACATCGGTAAGGTTTCTGCAGAAATGAGAGGGTGACATTTTATCATGTTATCATTCGCTGAGCCGCCGCAGCGCGCCTCGCGCCGGTTAGCATCTAACTCGGCCTGGTTTCGCGTCAGTGGGTCTTTGGGTCAGAAGGACGCCTCCCCCCCTGCGCCCCCCGTCCGTCACCCTCTTTTTGCCCCAACCCCCGCCCCACCCCTCCCTCCTGCCGCCCACTCCCCTGCCCCTCCTTGCGCGGACTCATATGGCATTGCAGACATCTCGACGCCAGGCCGTCTCCGACTGACGTTATCAACTCAACAGGGACCAAATCGATACAGTTTCGCGTTTCGATCTCTCATATCGATCGAATAAATTGAGCGGATGTCGGCCTAGCTGTTCGCGTTGCCTCATTTTTTTCTTTTGCTTCATTTTTCATCGGAAAATCAAGAAATATAATATCTCGAGCTTAAACGTACTTGAAGGATTGACAAACAGAGCTATGCTGCCTTGCTAAGGAAGAACGCCGTATGAACATTCGAGAGTTGCCGAATTTCCTGCGATAAAATATTTATTTTTGAGGAAAATTATGAATATTTGTCCTCATGTGTTATTTTAAGTGAAAATTTTTCGGGAACTTTAGGTGAAATTGCGCACAAAATTATGTAAAAAAAACTAGAATAAAAATATTTATATGCTTGCTAGGAAATTCTTGTTTTATCAAAATAAATGTGGCAACGCCTGAAGGTTCATACGGCGATTTTCCTCAGCACGGCAGTATGGCTTAGTCGTCGGTAGAAAACAAAGAAGGAAAAGAGGCATTAACATACAAAACTCCTCAAATATATGACTAAAAGTGCACGGAGTATGTTCTCTGGCCTACCGCGAAAATTGAAGGCGAAATACCTATGTGCGTGACCTCCGCCGTTCCCAGCCCGAGCTCGTCTTAACGTGAAGAGTCTCATCCCCATCCCATCGATGGACGCCTCGATTCATCTTCATGACGTAAGATCAAAGAGTATCAACGAGTGCGATTTTCAAAGCCCAACCCCAAAAATTACACTTTAATTTTTCAGGTATATAATTGGACCGCGTTAAGTACAAACAAACCAAGCCACCTTAGCTATTGCCAAAATTGATTGGGGAATTTAAATGTTTACAAGAGAATTTACGTAGATTCCTTCGAAAATTTTAAGGGATTTGTTTCGTAATTTGCAGGAAATTCACTGGATCTTGCAAAAAAATCCGAACAACCGTTTTCATCTAAAAAACTAATTTGCCCATTAATTTTGGCAAAAGCTGATATGGTTTGGCTCCCTTCTGCTTCACGCGATCCAATTATAAATCAGAAAAATGAAAATGTAACTTTTGGGGTTGGGCTTTGGAATCTACACTCGTAGATACTTTATGATCCAGTAAAGTGACGTGCTTTGCGATATATTGATTGATCTGCCATTTAAACCTATGGAAAATAATCGATAAATAGGGTGTTCGTAACGATCACCTTAATAATTGATTCTTTACCACAGCTTCAATAGGGAAATGTCGATATCGATCATTCACGCCTCGGCACTGCTTTGATCGTACGTCATGAAGATGATCCGAGACTTTTATGATAGGATGTCATGTCACTTTGATTGAGTTAGGAATGGAAATCAGGCACATAGGTATTTCGCCTTCAATTTTCGAGGTAGGCCAGAGAACATACTCCTCGCAGTTTTAGGTATTTATTTGAGAATATTTGTATGTTATTGCTTCTTCTCATTTTTCTTTTTCTACCGACGACTGAGGCACACCTCTATTGGTCGAACCTTCAAAACCCCAGAACTTATGAACTACCAATAAATAAAAAAAGATTAGTCATGTCATAAAAAGAAAAACAGGGATAAAAAAATGTCCCTATCCTCAGGAGAAGAAAGCTCTTTGAGAGAGGGAGAGAAAGATAGTTTCTTTGAGAGAGAATTCTTTTTTGAAACGGAGCAATTTTAACGCTTTCAACTCTAAATCTTGCCTCGCAGTGGGTTTAAGGACACCTAACAATTTTGATTTTGATTTTAGCTCTGGCAGATTGCTCTTCTCAAGATATCATGAGTATCAATAAATATTGTTCAACAAAAAAATACAAATTCACTGTTATATTTCTTCAAAGAAAAAGTGCTTCTTCGGCATTTTTGTATTGCTATCGAAAGCAAAAACACCGCAAATTCACTCTAGATTTTTTCCGATTTTTCTGACTTAATTTTTCATCGCAAAAAAACTAACGAGCATTCATTCTCTAGAATTCTGGAGCACCTGTTCCATACTACTAGGAACTCAAACTGAGAAAATAGAGCAAAATGGATGTAAGTTTTTCGTTTTCTTTTCTTTTTTTTGGTAATAAAACTGTATGTGGAAGAAAAATGCAGAATCTAGAATTGAGTTACGGCGTTTTGGCGGCGTTATATGGAGGGCAGTACGAGGGAACGCCACTGCTTTGTGGCACAGGGAGAGCGCGACTAATATGCGATCGGGCGGCAGAGCACGCTGTAGGTATAATTGCCTACGACCGTTATTGAAGGGGCTTTGAACTCCTCGATTCCTGTGATACTAAATCAATATTTTCCGACTGAATTCCGCCCGCAAATAGCGTGTTGCCGCTCCTCACAAAGCTCAAACGCGCCCTCCGTAAGTGAGCAACGGTCTCCAAGTTTTCACAGGGCTCCGTACTGACGTGCTAAGGAAAAACGCCGTGTGAACCTTCGGATGTTGCCAAATTTCCTTTGATAAAATACTCATTTACTAGGAACGTTTTGAGTGTTCTTCTTCTAATTTTTAAGACAATATCGTTCGCACTTCGATCTAAAATATCTGACAATATCAAGGAAAAATGGACCGCGTTAAACAGAAAGGAACCAAGCCACATCAGCTATTGCCAAATTTAATTGGGCAATTTAATTTTTTACATGAAAACGGTTCTGCGGATTTTCGTGGAAATTGAAGTGAAAATTCTCCATAGTTCATAGCAAATGCCTTAAAAATGTCAAGGGAATTCGCACAAACGTTCTCTCGTAAAAAACTGTATTGCCCAGTTACATTTGGCAATAGCTGATGTGGCTTGGTTCCTTTCTGTTAACCTCGGTCCAAATACGCATAACTTCCTTCCTAAATATACGTTTTATCGGAGGAAATTTGGCAACTCTCAAATGCTCATACGGCGTTTTCCCTTAGCATGGCAGCGTAGGAAAAGAGCTACCTGTGGCGCACCGACGCGGCCGCCAACACAGCCGAGTTACGGATAAGAGCAGTATCTACATTATGGAATGAGCTTTGAAAGACTTAAGAGCACAAGTTAACCGCGGCTCATACAGAACTGCACTTACTGCTCTCCTCCGTAATACGACACAACAGTTTCTACTTTAGTGTAGGATTTGTTGGGTGTTTCGCGTATTACTTAAAGCATTTAGATTTAGCCTAGTTAAGACGGAATGTTAAGCAAAATCGTCGCAATATTCCACAAGAAGACTATAGAGATGGTTCTTTTACTCTATCGTGCTAAGGTAGAACGCCGTATGAGCCTTCAGACGTTGCTAAATTTCCTTTCACGAATCACGAATTTTCGGTAAAACTTAGAAATATTTGTCCTCCTATTTTTCACAGAGTTTTGTTCATAATTTGAACTAAAGTTACTGAAAATTTTAAGGAAAAATTTTCATAACTTCCTTCGATTATAAATTTTTTTAAGAGGATATTTGGCAGTGTCCGAATGTTCATGCGCCGTTTTTCCTTAGCACGGCAATACTGACACCCGATCTATCGACGGGAATCCATGGTCATACAGTGACACGATGCCTTTTTTCGTGTTTACTGAAAAAACGGCACTTGATTTTTTTAAAGACGAAATCCTCTTTAATTTGAAGAAAATTTTTAAAAGTAAGGAAACAAATGTTTGCGTGATTTTATTTTATTCAAACGAGTTATTTAACTCAAAGAAAATTAAATTTGTCATTGATGACAAAGTACACAGTTCATTACAACAGATTCAATTTAAAGCCCCTCCGCAGTAGCGTGTAAACTTTAACCTTCTTTTAACCCATTTATCCTAAAGTATCGGACAAGGAAGCGGCTATTAATGAGACCACAGCTCTGCGTGCGTTAAATGGACGTATTTCTGTTAAACAGAACTATGTGCGTTAAGACATGAGCCCTGAGACCCATAAGCATATGTGCATAACAGGGCTCACGTCATAATGCACATAGTTCCGTTTGATAGAAATACCTCCAAATACCACGAGACTCTTCATAGTTGGCTGTAGTCTCTTACTCGGTTTTATTGGCGCTTGGACTCAGTCTGACGTCCTAGGGAGGAACGCCGTATGGAAATTCAAATATTGCCAAATTTCATCCAATAAAATATTGATTTTAGAGGAAGGTCTTGGATATTTGTCCTCAAAATTTTCAAGCACACTAGAGAAAATTGCAGAGAATTTTCTCGGGAGAATCTAAAGAAAAATCACTCTGAGTTCTTGAGTTAATTTTTTATTTATTGGAAAAAAAGCTGACAAGGACTAAATGTTTATATGACGTTTTTCTTTAGCACGGTAGTGTTCCTAACGTCTTAACGTATCGTTTTCGCTTATTTCCTCTTTCATTACCGTGTACAACCGGCGCCCGTAGCCGGTACACAAGCAAGCTCATTTTCCTCGGTTTTATTGGGAGTCGTGGATTTTCCGGGGGTTCGCTTTTACGACCCTCCTAAATTGGTAGCCAGTGCGTAAACTCAGGGGTTGATCTCGACGGAGGATAGTGTTTTACAACGCCCGGCAGCCCGGCAAGCGCGGAGGACAACTTTTTTTTATATAAAATAAAATACTCTGCAGTGGATTTTAGGAGCTCCGGGGTGCGAAAGGGGGTGGTGGGGGGTAGTTTAGTGCCAGCGCGGGGTTGGAGGGTACGTCGAGCGGCGTAAACGAGGCATACCTTAACGAATTATTTATGTCGTCCCTTCGTTGTCGTCCCGAAAAAATAATACCCCTCGCGCAATCGTGCTTCTAGTGCGCTCGATTTTTCACCTGTGCGTCCTCTACTGTGTTGAGGAATACTACCTTGCTAGGGAAAAACGCCGTATGAACCTCAAGGTGGTGCCAAATTTCTCTTGATAAAATATATATTTTTGACGACATTCATGCACATTTTTCTTTGAAATTTTTAGATATTTTAGATTAAAGGGCGTACAAAATAGTCTAAAAATTTTAGAAAAAAATATTCACAATTTACCTAGTAAATTTTGCTCTCGTCGAAGGAAACTTGGCAACGCCTGAAAGCTCATACGGCGTTTTTTCTTATCACGGCAGAATACCGCCGTATGAGCCTTTAGACGTTGCTAAATTTCGTTTGGCAAGACAAAAATTTACAGGGAACCTGCAAGTATTTTTCTTCCCTTTTTAGGAGAATTTAATTCGTGGTTTGATTTGAACTTAACGAAAATACCGAGGGAAAGTATTCATGTTTCCACAAACCTTTAATCGGAGGAAATTTGGCGATGCTTAAGCGCTCATACGGCGTTTACCCACCAGTGGCTACATGTGATGAGTGTTGCCATGTCTGTACCGCTCTTTGATTGGCTCATCAGTTTTAGGCCGCAAGTGGGGCTCTAAAAGATCAATGTGAACAATCCTGATTTGGAGGAATTTGTGCTCCAAAAAAGAAATAGAATGATACGCACAGGAAATCTCGGGGCCGGATTTACATTTTTAGCGCATCTAGGCTGCTAGGTGCTATCTTTAGGTGAGATACGACCCCCCCCCCCCCCCCNCCGAAAGGGTTTTTAACGCATAGGTACTTTCATTTCAAAATTCTCAAAAGTTTTTCGCCCATCAGGATGCTGCGTCCTTAGGCTATAGCCCATGAAGGCCAAAGGCGAATATCTCTATGGAACGAGAACGGACACATCGAAATAATGGAATCCTTATGGCCAAAAAGGGCAGCCAACCCTCTGACAAGGGAAAAACGCCGCTGCCAAATCTTCAGATTCAAATATAAAACTAAGATGGCCAAGCATGTCCGTGAAGGAGCGTCCTTCCGCAAAAACGAGTAAAATGCAAAAACTAAGTAAAATATATGCTTTACAAACGTGGGGTCGTATAAAAATTGAGCTGCTTGGAAGACAAGGCGCATAAGTGCAGTTATTTGCTACTTCGATGAAAAAAAACGTATTTAAAATTTCTAAATTACACGAAGCCTGATATATGGCGGAAAGAATTAAAAATTCGATTTTCCCGGTGAATGTTTCAAAGAATTTATCTTGAATCACTAATTTTTCAATTTTTTCGGAAGGAGGACTTACGCGCCTTGTCCTCTAAGCCCCTCAATTGGACGTATTCATACCAAACGGAACTATGTGCATTATGCCGGGAGCCCTGTTATGCATGTATTCTTATGGGTCTCAGGGCTCCTGTCATAATGCACATTATTCCGTTTGGCAGAATACGTCCAAGAGAGAAAAATTTGCATTTCCCAACAGAAAAACGAAAAGAAAAAACTTTTTTTGAAGTTGACTGGTCGGAAGAGAGGAGGCAGACTTGCACCAATAGTTTATTTCATAGGCACGGCGACGCTTGAATCAAATTACGGCACAAGAGAAACAAGCAAAGCGTCCTGGGTTAGTGTCGAATGCGACGAACACTCATTACAACTCCTGGATGCAACTATTCGAACTCGATGGATGTCCGTGTTGCATACACACAAAAATGAAGGCATTTTGACTGTCCATGCAATCACCACTTAACCTGCGGCACCACCAGCGGGCGTTTTTGACGTTTAACGTGCGGCATTTTCAGAGAAGAGATTGGTGAATCCCACGAAATTAGGAAAAAAAAATTGTCTTCCAAATAAAATGAAATCCGACAGAAAATGTGACATCGTAGAAGTCTGAATACAAGTAAAGTGTGTGATTTCCTTAGCCCTTCCTTTCCTTATGGGTCTCATGGCTCATGTCATAATGCGCATTGTTCCGTTGGGCAGAAATGCGTCCAATTGTAATAATGAATCATTTTGGATACTTGGAGTTCACAGGTTGGCTGCCCTTTGGGCCCTAAAAACTCCATGAACTAACCTCCAAATTACCGACATGTACTCCCTCGTATGAGTACTCTAGCCAAATGACAATTCCAGCCCTGCGCGCTCTCTTTGGACGAGACAAATTGAGCCAATTTTAAAACGTCGCCTTTGAAATATGTACCGGGTAATGCCTGGAGACTGACAAATTCCACGCTAGCTGCCCCGTCCCCGTCGTCCGACGGCCGTGCCGGTCAGAGCTTTGGGCGTCCACGCAAGAATCCCGTTAACAGTTGACTACCACATACCCGGCATTTCTGACCGGGCGAAGGGGGGTCCAAGGGGGCAGTGGGGGTCGGAGGGGGGCATTCCCCGGCTCCAGCACCCAGCATCGGTCGAGTGGCAGCTTAAGTGACGCTATCAAATCACTCATTAGCGATTGAAATCAGCCTTGCGCTCGCCCCCCAAACCCCCCCCCCTTCAACTTGACCCGACGCCCGCTCGGTGTCCCGACAGATGCGTTCGCAGACACCGAGTCCGGTCCGATTTTTGTCTCCCAAATTGAAGCTCCGTCGAATTGAGTAGCGATGCACTGAAAAAAAATCTCGGTGTATTTGCTAAGAAAAGGATAAAATTACCAAGAATTCAGGTTTCTATTTGATCTCAGTTTTTTCTTGGTAAAATTACCATTTATGGAATTGGTAGTTCTACCGAAAAATGTCGGTAAAATTATTGAACTTTCTCAGTAATTTTACTGGACCTTGGTAAAAACGCCAATATTTTTTATCGACTGTGGTAGAATTACCGAGATGAAATGGCAAATTTACCGGGAATTGATTACCAATAAAAGTGGTATTCTTACCTGGGAAAAACAGTAAAATTACCTGTTTTTAGGTAAGTTTACCAGTCTGTCTTGGTAAAATTACCAATAATTGGTAGAAAAAGTGAGATGGTAAAGGTACCAACGGACCTTGGTTAAAACGCTGAGAATTTTTTTTCAGTGTGGCCAAAGTAAGAAACCACGTAGCTCCGTTGCGGTGTCTCAAAATTTCCGCTCCTATTTCCTTTTTCGAAAAGGAAAAATCCAAAGGCGAGGTATTGATAAGGACCGTTTTTGAGCCCACCCTAACTGAATTTCCTCGACTCTGCGTATTTTGGCCCGTTGAAGGTCTATATTCCGGGAAAGCATCATGATTTGATCTTTTTAGGTCTATTAATGACCGAAATATCGGTCTGAAGGTCAATTTTGGTAGGAAGTGCGGATAGCTCGTCATTCGACCTCAAGTACTCAATACTAGCATATTTTCGGCAAAAAAACAAAACAAAAAAAACTCTTTTTCGGTCATTATTAGATCCGATAGAGACCGAGAATGACCAAATTGTGATGCACTGAAAATAAATTTTCGGCGTTTTTACCAAGGTCCATTGGTACCTTTACCATTTCACTTTTTTTACCAATATTGGTAATTTTACCAAGACAGACTGGTAAGCTTACCTAAAAACCGGTATTTTTACTTCTTTTTTTCAAGTAAGAATACCACTTTTATTGGTAATCAATTCCCGTTAACTTTGCCATTTCATCTCGGTAATTCTACCACAGTCGATAAAAAATATAGGCGTTTTTACCGGGGTCCAGTAAAATTACCAGGAAAGTCGATAGTTTTACCGAGATTTCTCGGTAAAATTACCAATTTCATAAATGGTAATTTTAAATGGTAATTTTACCAAGTAAAAACTGGGATCAAATAGAACCCTGAATTCTTGGTAATTTTACCCTTTTTTTTAGTAAATACACCGAGAATTTTTTTTTCAGTGAGCAGTCCGTATAATACAGACCGTCAATGAGCCAAAATTCGTAAAGCTGAGAAAATTCAGGGTGAGCCCAAAAACGGCCCTTATCGACACTCCTCCTTTATAGATTGAAATGTATGTATACAGTACTTCTCAATCAGCACTTTCAATGTGGATCAACGGTGATTTTGCGAATAATTCGAAACTCAATCGCTATTGAATATGCCTAGATCCTTTAGACTCACAACCAGCAGCGCCTCAAAAATCAACACAGAATGCAATCAAAAATGGTTTGAAATAACTTCAAAAGAACACCCTGGGTGAATATCCCAAAGCGCTACTTCATCGCAAATCTTGCGCAATTACGCATTGACCCATTGCCAAAAATTCAGCCCACTGAGCGGTACCAAACGAGTTATTTGAGCGCGAAAAAGTCAATCGGCGAGGAAATACTTGTTGCTTGGCGTTTGAGCAATCAAGAGTCCACGCTCTGAGCGGGTATATGAGAAGTGGAACAAAATGAACGACCAAGCCTAAACGAGAAGGTGACAGCTCTTTATTTGGACAAATGAGATTTCGCTGAACTTAAGTGTCAGACTGTAACGTGTCGAACCGAAAGTTGGGACGTTTTCGGAAGGCGTACCAGAAACGAAAGCTCCTCAATTTCGTGAGCACCTAAAATAATAATTTAAAAAAATTGAGATGAACGTTAAAAAGATCATGAAACTATTATTTTTGGGGAAAGTTTTGAATATCTCTCCTTTTCGAATACTTCAGATCAAATCGCGAAGGAAAATATTCACGAGTTTCCTATTAAAAAATCGTTTTACATGAGAGAAACTTGGCAACGTTCGAAAGCTCATACTGCGTTTTTCTATAGCACGATATTATGCGCCCGAGCTACGGAAATTAATAAGGCTGTATGATCCTTCCAAAATTTCCAAATTTCCGTAAACAAATCAAACAATTTTTGGAAAACTTGTAAAAATTCTTCAAACAATTTTCATCGCAAATTGGTCTAAGACAACTAAAATTTTCAAAAATTAATATTCATTACTTCCCACCAAAACAAATATTTTACTGGAGAACATTTAATTACATTCAAATGTTCACGCGGCGCTCTATCTTAGCACACACCAGTGGCGTGGCGTGCTTTGCGATATATCGATTGATCGGCCATTTAAACCTATGGAAAAGGATCGATAAACGAGGTGTTCGCAATGAACACCTTAATAATCGATTCTTTACCATAGCTTCAAACGGGGCTTCCATTTTGACGCAATTTTGATGAGCGGAGACAGCGCTTTACGGAGGGTATCCCC
Organism: Bemisia tabaci; assembly: GCF_001854935.1. Classification (NCBI taxonomy): domain Eukaryota; kingdom Metazoa; phylum Arthropoda; class Insecta; order Hemiptera; family Aleyrodidae; genus Bemisia; species Bemisia tabaci. The sequence continues at coordinate 8,576,621 of NW_017547098.1, forward strand.
GGGAAGCAACAGGTACCTAAAAAGGGGGCGACTCCCGCACTGGGAAAGAATTCGAGGTAGGTGCTCCCGGGGACAAAGACGCTATTATCATGCGTTTCCTGCGTCGGTGGAATCCGGGGAACACCGAGCGATGGATGCTCCTTTCGTGGCATCGCGGTTTCGATTCCGAGCGGAAGTCGCATCTTCACCGCTCCGCTCCACATACCGCCGTTCCGCCTCCAAACCGCGCATCTACATCGCGACATGAGCCCTGTCGTCCGCCCGACTTCGAGCTTTCCGCGGCTCACGTGAACATACGAAATTGGGTTTGTAGATCTACACGACTGGGCGACGATACTATCCGTTGACACCGATGCGGATCGCGCTTAGTTTCCGCGTTTTTTAACCGCTCTTCTGCCCCCCTCCCCCCGCTCCCCCCGGCCAGCCGGCGACGAAATCTATATAGATTAGGCGCATACACTCTGCCAAGCGAGAATCAGGCTAATTGAAAGTGAATTGGAAGCGGCATAGACGTATGGCTACATGCTGTTGGAAATACTTGAACTGATTACTTTTCGAACGACTTAGGTGTCAAAATTTGAAAAACGAAATTTAAATGGATTTGTATCACCTACGAGGCATGGCGAGGCGATATTTCCCTATTTGAAGCTGTGGTATGGAATCGATTATTAAGGTGTTCGTTGCAAACACCCTGTTTTTCGATTCTTTTCCGTAGGTTTAAATGGCAAATCAATCGATATATCGCAAAGCACGCCACGCTACAAAGGTTTAATGGGAGTAATTACGTTTTCAAGGTATATTCTGGTTTACAATATTCAAAATCTGCCACTAAGCAAATGAAAACGAAATATTTTTTGGGGGATTTTCTCAAATGATGTATTAGTCAAAATTTCAAAAATGACATTTTAATGGATTTTTTATAAACCTGCGTGGGTCAAAAGGAATTAATTACGTATTCAAGGTTTATTCCGGTTGAAAAATGTTCAAAATCTGAATCAAATGGAGACTAAAAATTTTGATGGGGCTTTCTTTGGATGATGTAAGAGTCAAAATTTCAAAAACAGAATTTTGTTCAATTTGTATTGCCCATGCAGGCCAGAGGAATGTCATTGCATTATCGAAGTATGTTTCGGTTTAAATGAATCGAAGTCTGCCACAAATCGAGTGGAAATGGGTTCGTGGAATTGATTTTTTCCCCCACAAGACGTAAGCGTCAATATTTCTTTTTACAGTGAGGAAATTGCGATTGCAACGTTTTTTGGGATGCAATAATTTTTGAGTTCTGAATTGCTGTTTAAAAAATTAAAAGAGCGCACATTTTTCGGAATTCTAAAATCAACAGCAGGTTGAATATTACAGTTTTTATCAAAATCGTGTTCGCGGAGCTTCCGTCCTCTGGAAAATAATCTGTTCACTTGGACTCTTCGACGGCTGAAACCATCAACACCCGCCGTTAATGGTAAAACAGCACAATAATTCTCACGATTTAGTACTTTATTCGAAACAAACTAATGATAAACGTCATCAAATGAGAAAGTTTGAGCTAGGATACTGCCCAATGCACCGTGCATAAAACAGCGCCCTAAAACTTCTCCACATGTGCCATCCATTAATGTTTTTCACGTTTTGTCCGTTTCAAAGTTTGGTGGGAATAAATTTCCACGCCCTGATTTCGCACAGTTGATTCTAACAGAGCGCACCCGATTTCCGCTTATCTCCGTGCGTGGTCCATCCATATTTGTCTCTTCGCAAGAGACGCGTGGTTTGCAGGACTACCGCTCATTTAACTCTTGAGCCGTGAAAGAAGTATAATCAATCATTTGAAGGCGAATCACCGGACAGAATTAAAGGGATGAGTAAAGCGCAGAATGCGTAATTCAGTAAACCGTAGATTTCGTAAGACTACTTTTACGTTCAAAATATGTTTTTGCTTTGAATTTTCATCAGGAGAAAATGTATGACTGCTTGATTTCAAAAATACTCCCAACTAATCCCTTCCCCCAACCCCTACCCCAAAAACGACTTGGTGCGTAGAAACGCGGCAAAATTTTCAGGCGTTCAAATTGAGTGACTTGTTACAAAAAGCATCTAGAAATTTAGAATTCGAAACAATTCCTGGGAGCGAAAATCATTCTCTGCTCGGGAAGCATAACTGGACGTGTTTCTGTCAAACGGAACTATATACGAGGGGGAGAGATGGGTACAAAGGAAGCTGGATAAGAAACAATGTTTAGTAGATGTAATTCCCTTTGGATGAATAGAAAAGCGGAATTTTAAATTATATGTCAGACGGATCTATGTGCCAACTGAATGCGGCACTCATGAGCCATGGGCATGCGACAAGAGCGTTGTGGACAGGGCTCATGAGTTAAAAACTCCCAAAACGGAGCCGCGCCGGCGGTTTCGTCACCGCTGACGTCACTAGCGCTTTATAAATCCCATTCATTCTTACGACCCTCGACTAAAGAGCACACCCCTTCTTTTCCACCTATCTCTGGTTTCGTTCGGCAGATATGTTCAACTATTCTGTGAGTCTGTAATGTCTTTCCACCAAACGAAACTCGAAAGGATTTCCACCGATGTTGTAGATTTAACAGACCTAACATCATTTCTTGACCTTTTCAATGGAGCTTGTAGTAATCATCCATGAAATGTTCGCAGCCAATAATTTTTTTTTATTGGAGCCTCCTCAGTGCTCAAATAAAACTGCCACATTTTTGCTTTCAAATGTCAAGGGCCAAAAAATTTGTGAGCTCCTCGAGACGGCTAAGAGAATTAGATACCAACGGTTCAAGAGTTTCCGGTAAATAAATCTTCCTTCCTCTAATTTTAGAGTAAAATTTCCCAGGCGTAGAACAAAACAACCGAAATTTTTCTCCACATTAATTGCCTAAATTCTCTCGTGATGTTCATCTATTAAACGCACATTTCCATTAGTGAATTCACATGACATTCTTCAACTGAGAAAAACGTTTGTTTAAACAGATGGGTGTGCAATGAGCGCTCCTCCCATCTCAATTCTTATTGTACTGTACTGCATTGCTACGGTAGAACGCCGTATGAGTGTTCGAGAGTTGCCAAATTTCCTTCAATAAAATGTTCATATTTGAAGAGAGTTACGAATCTTTTCCCTTGAAATTTTTAGAACTTTTTGGTGAAATTGCGAGCAAAATTATTTGAAAAATTGGAAGAAAAATATTCATAAGTTCACCAGGAAATTTATGTTTTATCGAAGCAAATTTGGCGACGCCTGAAGGTTCATACGGCGTTCTTCCTTAGTACGGTAGTGTAGTGACAAGAAAAATACCAACTGTTCCAAAAGAGAGACTTTTCCTTTCTGCTCGCAACCCGGCTTCGATCCCAGCAAGTTCGTGTAAGCTTTGCAATAACACTAAAATTGTGCGACTGAATGCATAATTCGCTACTGAACGATTGGTATAAGCTGTATGTTACCCTTTTCCTACCCTCCCCCCTTCCCAAAATGAAAAAAAAAACCCTGCATCTTCATTCATTTCGTTATCAGAGTAACTATACTGCTTGTTCATTTGGTGTGCTACAAATCACGGACAGAGGTCTACAATTTTAGCAGCATTGTAAAGCCAACACGCGAGTTCCATCATAACTCTTCAATTTTGACTGTCCCTAAGAGGAAATGGACCCATTGACTTTGGCCTATGCAGGAAAAATTTAAAGAGGGGCTATTTTTGTGTTCGGTCGAAAAATTTTATTTTACGTCACATTTCAGTATTAAATTGTCTTTGTGGTGTCCGAGGATATGAATACCGAGGGGTTTCGTCCTTTTTCGACTCAAAATAAGATGTACGATCGTATCATGAGCCGGAAATGACGTAAACTGGATAGAGCATTTCAAAATTATACGTATTTATGCTAGCTGAGGAAAAATATGAGCATAAGGTTTGGGTGCTACATAATTCATTTTGCTTTAAATACGTTTAATTTTAAACAGCATTTTCTCAGAGTGTTTCATTGGTTTTCCTCTGAAATTTTCTTCAGAGAACACCCCTTAAAATGTAAGATGAGGCAAAATAAACATTTGCAGTTTCAGTCAAAAATTTTCCATCGCGACCTCTCGCTCGTTCCGCCGGTGCCAATTTTCCAACTTGTCGAAAAACGGAAAAGCCATTGAAATTTGAAAACTTACTTGCGCAAGCGACCGTTGAAGTACATCCACGACAGGCGGGTCCGCACACAAGTCACACAATACAACGCGAGGTACTGATTTTTTTTATCACTGATTGTTTCACCTGGGGGCACTGATTGGGCTGGCGTTAACGCTGACTTAAGCACGCGCGACTTTGGAGCTTTCCGAAAATCAGGCGAAAAAACAGCCGAGACTGCGCACGAACACACATAACCTCAGAAACGACGGCGCACTGGCCGTTGGGGCCCCTAAATTGCCTCTCAGGAGGCTCAGTACTCAGTCGAGAGCCGTTGAGAACAGCTGCCCGGGCGTTCGCTCTCCTTTGCGCAGTCCTCCTTCTCCCTCCCGCTCTCTCTCCCTCTCTCCCTTTCTCTAGCGTTCTTTGAGCCCTGTCAAGCAAGTCTCTCTGTCTAACTGCACCTCTTCATCTGGCCCCCTCTCGTGATCTGATTCCACCGTTGCCTGTTTTCGGTCGAAACCACTCAACGGTCTTCAGGTGAACTGTCCTGAGCGATGGTTGTGGTCCAACTTGCGTGCAATAGATCGTATTCGATACATCAAACGGGCGAGATTGTATCGATATCGATTGGTTCAAAACATAAACGTAGCCTCAAAAGTCGATTGAGAAATCTGACGGAACGGGATTCTAGTGATAAATTTTTGATTCATATGAGTACTAATTGGCCAAAAGTAGTGAATTTGCTACGAAATTTCTCATTTTCAGCTTTTCTGACAAATATCTCAAAATTTTGGTTTAAGGTTATGTTCTATTGTTTTGAACCAAACGATATATCGAATCGCTATTGAATACGATCCATATAGCGCATCGATGAGGTTACAAATTTCTCGAAAATTTCGGCGTTAAAGTTCTGAATCCACGATCAAAATTATTCGATTGACGTGGGGCACTGATGTGATTGCTGAATGATTTTCAGCAGAATGTGCCAGGATCACTCAAGTGCGGAGTGAACAAGGCCTCTAGAATTTTTTCAGATTTTTTTACCCTAAACGGCAAATAAATCCCGCCTTAAAAACGCCAAAAATGGAACCCGTTAGAAACGATATTTTTGGTGGGCTCTAGAAACGTAGCTTGGCTACGTTCGCTGATTGACTGAACTCAGCCCCGGTGGAAAATTCGTGTGATTCTAAATTCAAACTGACTCAAAATCGATAAATTCCATTGGGGCCCTCGAGGATCCAGGTGAAGGCCTCCGATGCCTCTAGGGATTTCAAGGTGGACCCAAAGCTCAAAATTCGAAAAGTGAAAAAAAAGGGAGTGACATTTTTGATACCATTGAAGCAGAAGAAGAGGGCCGGGGCCCACCAGAAAATAGCAGGTTTGAAAAAAAGAGACAACATTTCCAGTGGTCGAGAGCTCATGAGCCCTACGGAGATGCATGTTATGCAACTGGTAGCACTGGTTTTCACGGCATTCTACGTAAGAAAAACTATGTTATTACCCTGCAAAAATCCGCCTGAGCCTATAAGCTTCTCCGCAATAATAAAGTTACGAAATTCCAATAACTTAAAACAGTATTCGGCTACAAGAGTAGTGGTAGCCAAATCATATTTAATTTTATAGAATTGTGTTACTTTTTCACTGCAATGGTGCCTTTCGTTTCAAGTGGATTTTTTCAGATTTATAGTATAGTTTTTCTTAAATAGAATTTCGTAAGAAAAAAAAAAAAAAAAAAAAAAAAAAAAAAAATCATTAAAAAGTTCAAAAAATCATTAAAAAGTTCAAAAAATCATCACGAGGGGGCGAGAAAGCTCGGAAAAAATCGAAGCCGATTAATCAAAAGCCACAAGTCCAGTTGACATAGTAAGGCGATTCCTTGTGAACTTTGCGGACACTTCAATTCCCGACGAGAGGAAAAAATGTTGAGTAGGGTGAACTCAGCAGTTAGCCCATCAAGCACTTTCATGTATTGCAATAAAAATTTCTCGTGTGAATACTCAATTACTCACAAATTGCCGGAATGCCTTAAATTCCAGGATAGGTTTTGATTGATTGCCAATAATAAATATTACAAATCTTTCAACATCGCAATACCGTCGAAGGAGGCCCGTGGGCCCGATAGATAAAACCACTCGTGCGAGCTCCTTCCGTTGCGATAATCGCAGCTGTTGCGCTTTTGCCGATCCCTTTCATCCCGCTGGAGGGACTACCTGGGCCCACGGCACGGGGCACGGGCCCACCGCAGCGGTGCCGGCCCGCGGGGGAGAGAGAGGGGGGAGGGGGTCCAGGTGTGCGCTGGCTCCCACGCCGGCGCGTGCCGGGTCCTACCTGCCCGGTTTGTTTTCAATTGGATGTATTTATGCTAAAACCGACTATGGTACACGCAAACCTGATGGACATAGTTCCTTTTAACATGAATACGTTCAATTTCGCTACGTGTGCCGAGTGATTCGTGTTCGGTGTTCTCAGGGCGTTTTGCACTGTAACGATAATAATGGTGACGTAACACCCTGTCCTGACGACTCCTTGACCTTGATTCCTGTACACTCCGGAGTGCCTCTGCAGGGAGAGTGACATGCCGCCGTGCTAAGCAAGAACGCAGTATGAGCCTTTAGGCATTGCCGAATTTCTCTTGATAAAATACGAATTTTCTGGGAAAAAGAGGATTCACAGGTGTCTTAAATTTTGTGACCTTCATCTTTAAAATGGTACCACTGGGAAAACTGAGTGCGAAGATATCCTTGGTTTCTAAATTGGACGATTTTTGGAGAAAATATGACAAAATAACCTCATCTGCTAAAATACATGTGTTTAAATGGAAAATTCCGCCACATGACGTCATAAGGCGGCACGTTTTCTCACTTTTAAATCTTTTTTTCTCAAATTTGCCATGTCAGAAAAGAATTATGAATCGTACTGCGAACTCAGCTCATGAAGCACTCTCGAATGAGGTAATAAAATTTTTGGGTGCAAATTCTCCATTAGTGAAACTTTTTCTTCCGATTTTATAGAAAATTGAATAGAGCTCAATGAAAAAAAAACCAAATTTTGGTGACTTTAGGCCTTCGGGCTCAAGTTTGGTCCTTCGTTTGGGAGCCAATTGAGGTGGATATAACCGAAACACTAAAATAGAAAATACACGTCGTTAACTACAAAATATCGAAAAATCTTGGAATTCCTGGAATGGGCCGATTTAGATTGCCTTATCGATAAACCTAGTGTATTTATGAGGTATAAATTGGTTAAGGAAAAAGACGCACTGAGATGGCGGCGCAGAGATACAACTATTCGTGCTTGATGGATGTCCCTGTTGCGTCTACAAAATCGAAGGCGCGATGGCGCGAGGCGTGAACTTTCAATGTTCCGCTCTTTGCTGCCAATTAGGTGTCCCTCAAATTCGGGAGACTTGTTAAAAAACGAAGCCTAAAGAGGACTCTTCTATCTTCGGCTGTGATGCCCACGCAGCCTTTGAAGCATACTACAAATAAGACACATGGAGCCAACATAACATGGATATAGAGCAAAGAAAAAGATGCGCGTTGATGACGGCGCGGAGATACAACTATTCGTGCCTAATGGATATCCGTGTTGCATATCTGCAAAATTGAAGGAGCGACGGCGCGAGGAGTGAACTCGCAATGCTTTGCTCTTCGGTGCCAAAGAGCTGTCACTCAGATTGGTGAGAAAAGTTAAACAACGAGGTGCAATAACGTATTCCCTATCAAAGCACAAATTGTCATGTGTGCTCAGCAAATGGGATTTTTGTTTCGATATTTTATCAAAATTCGGAGTCTTGTATTGAGATGAAATGACTAATTCGATGGTTTCTTCGCAATAATCTCATTCTTGTGCAGGTATCTCTATTTGCAGGTAAGTTGGCCTGTTTTGCTATTTCTAGGAGCTTCTTGAGAGGAAAATTTTATTGATAACACAGTGCGCATTTACCAAGCAATTTGTCGAACACTTGACAAAGTAGTGAGAAAGCTGATCATATCATCGATCTTAATTACTTATTCACATTTATTTCTTTCTTTTCTTCTTTGCTCACTAGATTTTTTTGTTAATGATGCTGAGGCAGAGTTTCCTACGTGAAATTACACAATTTTGTCCATTCTGTCTCATTTGTTTTTCTTTCTCCGCTGAAGTTATCTAATGTTTAAATTTAAAAGGCACCGTGCGCAGAAGCACCAAAATATTTCTTATCGGAACGTAAACATTCACGGTCAGCAACTTTTGAGAGTGCTGAAACCTGGACAGACTTTTTCTATCGATACTAGAATTTATTATGGAAACTCCTCAGATAGGATTCATTTGGGTAACGAAAAGCTTAAGAATCGTGTATTCAGTTAGAAAAAACCCGTTTCTAAGACGCATAAGACATTCGATTCTCAGCGAAAATTATTTCAGAAAGTCAAATATTTTGTCCCCTATAAAACTCGAATGTCCCCTACATATTGTTCAAGATAGAGAGAAACATTTTGAAGCATTTTTGAAACATCTTTCCGCATTTCTGGGTATGATTAAAACTTGGGAGTTATGATATTGGCTACTAATTTCTCTCGTGAGAGATAAAACTTATTCCAAGTATGATTCAAACTCAGGAGTTATTATATTGGCCATTTATTTCTTTCGTGAGCAATGAAACTGATTCCAAGTCAAAATATGAATTCATGCCCCGACTCAATAGCATGCAGAAATGATTGTAGACTGGAAGAGAAGGAAATCTAATTTGACCGATAACTTCTTTTACATACATTAAAACCTTTCATCTTGGAAATAATCTTCATATCATGGAGCAGAAACCAAGAGGCCTCCGTCAGAAGCGAAGTTGAGGCTCTCTGCACTGCGCGAGCATTGAGACGAAGCTCAAAGAATGCTGTAAAAGACTAATGAAGAGCTCTCCTGGGTTTCTTTGCTCTCGCTGAAAACGGAGCAGTTCTTTTGACTGAAATCAAAGCCGCCGTAAAAAGCCGCTCCCTTTTATTCGCTCGAATGAGCTGAGTGGGTACTCCTCGCGAGGTACTCCTCCAAAGATAGTCCTCGATGAATAATCATATTCCCGAGCATTTCTTCAGAGCCCAGGTGCATCTAAATTGCATCCAGATTTCATTTATGCTCATGAATGCCGGAGAAAAAATATGAGGAGGGGTGAGGGTGATGGACGGACTTTCAGTCCATACGCATTTTGTCAATTTTTTACTCTGACCAATGTGAAATTTCGTTCCCACCAAAGACGTCCGGGTATCAGTGGCTGATCCAGAGTGAGTCGGAGGGGTGGGGGAGCCATTTGCTAATGCAGAATGAGTGGGATGTCTGGGGGGACGCCCCTTCCCAGTCAAAGGGGGGTCCCGGGGGGCCTCCCTCAAAAATTATTTTGAAAAAACAGGCCCTTCCAGATTGAATATTAAGAAGTTTCAGCATATAATTTGTGCGTTTTTTGAAAGTCGAAAATTGACGAATTAAACCTTTCCATGTAATTTTATTTTAGTATATGAATTAGGTATTTACTTCTGCGATGTTGAGTAACCTTTAGATAAACTTTGGTCGTACAGTTCTGTTTTGAAAGAATTTTAGTAAATGTTTAAGAAGATCACTTTTTCCCTTCTCTCTCTATTCCTTTTTTGGTCCGAGGGGAAGGGGGTCATAATCAAAGTTTCACACTTAACACTTTGTCAAATGTTCGACAAATTGCTTGGTAAATGCAGTGTGTTATCACTAAAATCTTCCTCTCAAGAAGCTCCTATAAATAGCAAAATATAGGCCAACTTACCTGCAGATAGCGATACCAGCACAAGAATGAGATTATTGCGAAGAAACCATCGAATTAGTCATTTCATCTCAATACAAGATTCCAAATTTTGATAAAATATCTAAACAAAAATCCCATTTGCTGAGCACACATGATAATTTGTGCTTTGATAGGGAATACGTAATTGGACATCGTTGTTTAACTTTTCTCCCCAATCTGAGTGACATCTCATTGGCACCGAAAAGCAGAGCAGTGAGAGTTCACTCCTCGCGCCGTCGCGCCTTCAATTTTGCAGATGCAACACGGACATCCATTAGGCACGAATAGTTGTATCTCTGCGCCGTCATCAACGCGCATCCTTTTCTTTGCTCTGTATTCATGTTATGTTGGCTCCATTTGTCTTATTTGTGGTGGTGCTTCAAAGGCTGCGTGGGCATCACAGCTGAAGATAGAGGAGTCTTTTTTGGGCTTCGTTTTTGAACAAGTCTCCCGAATTTGAGGGACACGTAATTGGCAGCAAAGAGCGGAACATTGAAAGTCCACGCCTTGCGCCATCGCGCCTTCGATTTTGCAGATGCAAAACGGACGTGTATTTTTACGCCGCCATCTGAGCGCGTCTTTTGAACGTTTCTTGAACGGAACGGAGTGTTTTGGATATATAATCTGCACCTTTTTATCAGTGTGGCAGAATACAGGACGAAATCTAAATCGATTAATTTTAAAACATGACTGAGCATTTGGCAATTGATTAACGATCGAAAAGTTCAAGTCGCTGGTCTATGACTAATTGACTTCCAGTGTTATCCGCCGGTCGGAGGCAAAAGTTGCATAAATCACTCGTTCTGCCGATTGAGTTGACTCTTCTTCATCCCATCTGCCCAATTTTAACGTGTCCTCAACTGATACCGACAGCAAGATGAAGTTCGCACTTGTAATACATTTATTTCCGAAATGAACCTATCCAGTGTTAATGTTGCTTTTTTGCAGCATATCAGGATCAAGTTATCTTTAAGGTAAATGTATACTGATAGGAAGGATGAAACATCAAAATATCGAACATTTGTTGCTTATTTACTGGTTTTCCTTTGAAGTTTTGGCTGGAAACGGATCCATTAAACCTGAGAGCACAATTCAGCCGTCAACTCCCAAAACCCCTATTTGTAATACCTGAATTGGATTGCATTTTGCAAAAAGGAACCAGAAGCATTTCAATGATGCATGCTTGTGCAACTTCATCCTTTGCAATAAAATTACTGAAATCATGAAAAAATATGAAATTTACATGGTAATTTTTGTCTTAAATTTACAGTTTTTAGCGGGTAAAATAGAAACTGTTAATGGATAATCAGGTTTTTCTTCCAAGACGAAAGAAGCTGCACAATCTTAGCAACATTGCAAATGCTCCTGGTTCCTTCTTGCAAAATGCAATCCAATTAAGGTTGAAAGTATGTAAACAAACGCAAAAATTAATTATCTGAGTATGAATGACACTTGCAAAATATCAAAGTAGAAATTTTATTTATTTACACAAAAATTACAGACTGCGTAACATCATCAATATAAAAAGACTTGACATAAATTTCACGTCAAAATGGTGCCTTCCATCGAGCATTACTTTCGTGTTGAAGTATTCAATCACAAGTAAAATAATTATAGGCAATAGCAGATATATCGATTAAAAGTTGTCATAATGTGGGAAATCCAGAATGTTAAATCAACTCTAGATTGCTGCATCGCTGTCATCATTTTCTTTCGTTAGTGTAAATGCATATTTTAGTGTTCAAGATTCTCAAAGATGGCACATACAATCTGTTTACTTGTTCAGTTCATTTATACAGAACTAGTATTATTTTAAAAGTTTAGCACCTCTTTTGTAGATATCCGTAATGATTATGCAAATTAATGATGCTACATTTAACAAACTTTTCTTGGTAACATTAATTTTAGGGATGCTTTCGTGAAATGACTTTAAACGCCAATCGTCCAAATTGACTTTGAAGAAACCAGGTATTTTGAGTTTGGATGTATTGCATTTTATGAGTTCCAACTTGACCATTTTTAAAAAATCTGATCGGTAGGAAACACTTATTTAGGAACCGTTCAAGCATTAAATGGAGCATTTTGACCGACTTTGTGACTCTCTCTCCCCTCCTTGTCATAGGCGGATCCAGGACATCGGCAACGTTGTTTTTCTCCATTTAAACCAATGGAAATGTATCAATTCTCGGAGGGGCCAGGTGCTGTGACAAGAATCGATTCTTTAACAAAGGTTTTAAATGGAGGGAATCCAGTGTTGCTAAGTAGCTGGATCCGCCTCTGTCTACAAAGTCGCAAATCGAGGTACGTAATTTTGGAGTTTCACTATCGAGCTACATTCCCATGTCTAGGTAACGACGATAGGTACGGTGCCAGTTAAAAACTATTGTACATATGTCTTATAATCAACAAATTTTTCGTTCGAAAATTTAAAAATATACTACTGCTAGATTCAGACGCGTCTGGATCGTCCGAAATTCCTATTTCTAGGGGGTGGCGCTGGGGCCTCCTCTGGGACCTCCTCGACGTAGGCCGGAGTGGTAGAGGAAAAGCTTGAGCGGCCCCTGGCCCCGGAAAACCTCCTATTGACAGTCGTCTTCTCGCTTTCGCTTCCAGCCTGGTCGGGCTCCTCCGGGCTCTGGGACCGGCTCCTGCCGTTGTAGGCGCGGCTGGGCTTCTTGGCGCGGGGCGCGGGGGCGGCTGCAGCGGCAGCGGGGGCGCTCGTCGTGGAGGGCGCCGCGAACTGGGGTCCGGCGGCCACCTTCTCAGCCCGGCGCCTCTTCAGCGTCTCCAGGAGGTCCTGGTTGCTCCGGAACGGGCGCACGATGCCGTTGCCGATCTTCTTGGAAGCTTCTGTTGTTGAGGTTGTCGATGATTGAGAGGCTTCGTCTTCGTATTCTTTCGGCGCTTGGTCATCCTCGTATTCTGGTTCTTGTTCCGGCTCTGACTTCACCTCCTGTTCAGACAAAATTACGAATCAAAGTTAAGGTGATTCGATGGACGCCATATTTGGTGTCAGAACGGCTTGCGATATATCGCATCAATTGGTTCCATTTTTTCAGCTACTCGTCATTTTCCTCCGATTTTGAGATCGCAATTCTGTTGTCAGGAGACTAAAACACTCACTTACCAATTTCAACAAAGAAATCCATCGCAATAAAGGCGTGGTTTTTTCGGAGAGAAAACATCGCATTCGATGAATTTCTTTATTAAAATTGGTAAGTGAGTGCTTTAGTCTCCTGACAACAGAATTGCGATCTCAAAATTTGAAAAAAATGACAAGTAACTGAAAAAATGGAGCCAATTGATGTGTTCATCGAATCACCTTAATGTCGGCTTAATAAAACACACAGAGAGGAAAAAACTTCTGTTAAATTGACTGTGCGGATTAAAGCAAGATCGGTATGGAGAAATTGCAGTTGACCGAAATTCGATGAATTTCTTGTAAAGGTGGCATTGTGGCAATTGCTTAGTGAAGTGATCATGAGGATATCCTTGGTTCATAAATCGAACAATTATTGGAAAAGATATGACAAAATTATCTAAGCTGTTAAAATTCATGTGTTTTTAAATGGAAAATGCCTCCAGGTGACGTCACTAAGGTCCAGTTACACGATCAAATTGAGCCATCAAATAGGGCCTCTCATTGGTCGCATCCTCACCTCAGGTCTTTTTCCACCAATCAGAGCTTCAATTTGATGGCTCAATTTGATCGTGTAACTGGACTAGGCGGTGCATCCTCTTATTATTAACTCTATTTTCATATCATTTCCCACAACAGAAAAACGTTATGAAAGAATTACGAAATCAGCTTTATCTGCAGCACTCTCAGATGAAGCATTAACAAATTTGCGTGCAAATTCTCCATTGAATGATAGATCCGTTTCACGCAAGAGATACGGCCGTGTGAAGAGGCTCTAGTTCATTATGGCCCATTCAAATTTTCAGTTTACATGATCAAAATTTTTAATATAAAAAAATTGATTCATTCTGCGGTATTTGCGATCAAAGCTGTGCCCACTGACATCACATTTGAAAATGACGCGTAGAATGGATGTGAAGAGTTAACTCGAACTCACCTTATGTTTTTTGTGATAGTAAAGAAGTTTCTACAAACAAATCGTCGTATCGTGGGCTCAACGTTGGCTGACGGCGAAAAAGCGAACTATTACATACAGTCACTTACTCGAGTCGTTCACGCGCGCCTGTGTATCAGAGGAGCGCATAAGTGTATAGCGTGTAGTCTGTTAAACATTTGCGGGCGTTCCCCCTAGCGGAAAGTTTGAAATACCGCAGTCGTGGTTAGTTTGTCTTTTTTTATTTGTACATATTATGCGTTCTATCTTTCAAAAGGAGAGTATGGATTCGATCGACATGAATCGATCGCAAGATGAATATGTGAATCGATCGACACCAATTTAATCGACAAAATATTAAAAACCCGGCGTTGATTGGATTGATATGAATCAATCAAAAATATAAAACGTGAACCGATCGACGTGATTTGATTGAAAACCCGTGAATCGATCGAATTTCGTCGATAAAATTGTTGTCGATCGAATCACGTTGATCGGTTCACGCTTTAACTTTTCTTTCAATTCATGTCGATCGAGTCGTCACCGGTTTTTTCATAATTTGTCGATCAAATCGGTATCGATTGATTCACGTTTTCATTTTTCGATTGATTCAAGTCGATAGAATCCATACCCTCCCTTTCGGAACGCAGCGGTCTCATTATTTTAAAATGGACGTATTTTTGCCAAAAGGAACTATGTTCATAGGTTTGCGTGAGACATAGTTCCTTTCAGCATAAATACGTCCAAACAAGCAACAGCACTGAAAAAAAATTCTCGGCGTTTTTACTAAGGTCCGTTGGTACCTTTACCATCTCACTTTTTTACAAATTATTGGTAATTTTACCAAGACAGACCGGTAAGCTTACCTCAAAACCGGTATTTTTACTGTTTTTTTTTCAGGTAAGAATACCACTTTTATTGGTAAGCAATTCCCGGTAACTTTGCCATTTTATCTCGGTAATTCTACCACAGTCGATAAAAAATATTGGCGTTTTTACGAAGGTCCAGTAAAATTACCGAGGAAGTTCAATAACTTTACCGAGATTTCTCGGTAAAATTACCAATTCCATAAATGGTAATTTTACCAAGAAAAAACTGGGATCAAATAGAACCCTGAATTCTTGGTAATTTTACCCTTTTCTTAGTAAATACACCGAGATTTTTTTTTCAGTGAGCCACGAGCATTAAATTCAGCGATAATGACTAGAGAAGTTGTTTTGCACCACAACTTTTATCTGTACATACCGGTGGAGGAGTTGTGGTCTTTTTGGTAGGAACAGGGATACTCTTGCTTGATTTTAGTGGATTTGGCTTGACTGGTTTAAATGCTTGAACAGGGACCTCCTCCAAATCATCCTCCACGGCGGTTCTTGCCCATGCCACGGTCAGGCATATTAACTGGAATCTGCAAACAAATTTAAAGTAAATAAATTAATTGTTTCGCCAGTTATTAGGTTTTTTTCTTTTTTCATTTCATGAATTGTCTCAAGGAAGCATGTATTACGTAAAACATTGTGGCCAACTTTTTGACCCCTCTTTTCCTTCTGACCTACCCGTAAGATAACTTGTCATCCCCCTTTGGAATGGGTTAGTTGCGCTGGTCACAGAATCGTGTTTTGATGCTTGTATCTTTTTAAGATTAGCTAAAAATAATAAGATCCATCCAAACAGCAACTTTCTACGTTCAATATCAACCGAGACATCGCCCTTTGAAAAGTCGGGTTTTTGACGTCATCAACCGCGGAAATGACACCCTTGGTTTCTTCCACCCTGCATTCATCCGAGATTCACGTTGAGTAACCAGTGCAAATGTGCATGACACCGACTGAACTCGAAGTCTTGTAGACGCCAATATGCGTTTTCGAGCCAACTGACCGACTACACAGCTTTCAGCGCAATGCGAGAAGTATCCATGCAGTCTTGTAGGCGCTAATACGCGGTTCATGCCGACAGCACTGTTTGGCGCAATGCGTGAAGTGTTCCCACAGTCTTGCAGGCGCTAATATCATTCATTCGAGTTTCACGTTGTGTAACCGGTGCTAATGTGCGTCGCACCGACTGATGAAAACAAGGCGGAAGAAAGCAAGGGTGTTACTACCGCAGTGGATGACGCCAAAAACCCGACTTTTCAATGGGAGATATCTCGATTAATATTGAACATAGAAAGTTGCTATTTAGACGGATCTTATTAATTTTAGCTAATCTACAAGAACCAAGCACCAGAACACGATTCTGTGACCAGCGCAACTGACCCATTAAGTGAAATTGATCTTACCTCACATCCTCTCTCCCTGAAAAAAATCCTCTTAAAAATAGCTAGAATTGCTAGAAAATATTATTGGCCTTGACCCTCCTCCACCCCCCTTGCGTGACCCCATAAGGCAAGCTCATACCCTTCAACTTCTTATGCAGCTTACGTAACACTTAAAGGGCCTTCACAGTTTAAAGGAAACTATCATAGATGAAAAAACTATCTAGATCAAAATTTCACTCGAAATTCTGAGTACGTAGTTTGTTTCCTCTAGATTTTGAAACCTAAAATAATGCAATTATTTGAAAGTTTGGGAAGTTAAAAGTTTGGATAGTCTTTTTTTCTTCTTCTTTTTGTTGAAATATAGTCATTTTGTAAAATTCTGTGCAGAGGCCTCTTGCTTTTTATAACTAGGACACTAGAGAGATCGTAGGATTGAAAGTAAATATATCAGAGGAAAACAATCACGATATTAATTTTTGTATTTATTTTTTTTATCCTTTTTTTTACGTTTCAGTATGAGTCTCTTAAAAGAGGAGGAATTCAATAAAATTTACTTGCAAGGATGGAAAAAAATGGATGTCTGTCTTTCATGGTACACTGAGAGCGAACGGAGCAAACATTTGACTTTTTTAATTTTTCTATATGTATGTAGTTTCTTTAGTCGTCTTGAAAATCAGAATTAACCCTGAAGTAATCGTAACTGCCATTGAATCAAGTCCTTAGCACATTCTTTATTGTGACTTTCATGGACCACAAAAAGCGCCTTCAGAGTATGCGATATGCTGCATCATAACTTGTTGCAGACACTACTCTTTGTAGGCGTTTCATACGAGGTAGTGAAGCGACCGCAAGCCAAACCTTTCGCACCGCATCGAACGCCGGAACGATGAAGATTTTTATTTAGAAGACAGCCAGTGGGTAATTTGAAGGAGCCCAACTTATCACTCAAAACTCAGTTTTACCATTACATTGCACTATTGCAGATATTGTACCTTACGTAGTTTAAAGATTAAAGTCAGACTTTCATTTTGGATGAAAAATGCGCTGATAGAAAGCTCATTAATAAATTCAAACATGTTTTTTCACAAATAAAAACGTTTTTGAAAAACGTATTTAGACTTGAAAAAAGAAAGCGATGATCTTACACAGTGTATCCATGATTTTAACTCAGCCACCTAAAACGGCATTGTATCATGAATTGAAGGGGAGGTGT
This sequence comes from Bemisia tabaci, assembly GCF_001854935.1. NCBI lineage: Eukaryota > Metazoa > Arthropoda > Insecta > Hemiptera > Aleyrodidae > Bemisia > Bemisia tabaci. The sequence continues at coordinate 8,594,070 of NW_017547098.1, forward strand.
AGATTTGAGTGATTTAGGCAAGTTTACAAAATCTTCTAACTCTATTTCATTTGTAGCTATCGAATAGAGTTCTGGAACGTCTGGTCCAGCCTCACCTTAACCCACCTAGCCAAATAAAGGAGGCCTCAATGTGGCAAGAAATGATTCTCTGATATCATATTTTAGAGTAGCAATATTTCAACATCTAGGATGTTATTTGATTAACTTAAAACTTTTTTGAAACCTGATTATATAGCACTTACTTTCTTATTGTTCTCTACGCACTATGACAATGAGATGAGAATATATATGAACAATAAGGAAGTAAGTGTCATATAATCGGTTTTCAAAAAAGTTTTAAGTTAATCAAATAATTTGTGTAGTGCCGATAAAATTTTAAAAAAATCTGTAATATGCAACAACATAGTGATCTAGGATGTATTCCGAAATTTTTTATCTCTCAAAATCCTTTTTGCAGATGATGTCCTACCCCATGTGCTGCTCAAAGGGAGCCTCCCCCCCCCCTCGCGACCTCCCCACTCTGCCCACGCTATGCCACTGGTGTTACTACCCTACTACTATTCACAAGGAAAAGTCGGTTCCGCGGGATGCAAAGTTCCCACTTGTGGCCGAAAGGCTATAGATGGGTGTTTTATTTGTCTATGAGCCTCGACCGGTGCTTCGTATGCAAGATGGCGAGTGCTCTACATCTGGTCAGGTCCGATTCTCTGGCGAGGTGTCAGCATTGCGAAGGCTCGTCGTGGCGCTGAATTTCGGCCAACCACACTAGACACCAGGCTACACGACATCGATCAAGTTTTGGCCGCAGAGTCCTATTGCCTCAGCCTAGTGTTGCCTGATCAACCGTCGGACTTTTTTCCGCTCATTACCATGCTAGACACGGTTAAAGCTCGGGACCCCCAAAAGAGGCGGGAGTAAGCAAACATCGAGATAACCGACAAATTGTGCTATCCCAGATAAGACAGAAATATTTAGCCAATATTTAAACAATATTGTTTTGATATTTTTTGCAAAAATTGGGCCAATATTAGTTAAATATTAAGCCAATGTTAAAAGTGCACACCATATTTCCAGACATGAATACTGTGCCAATACTTCAAAATACTGTGAAATACTGTGAAAATATTTTTATAATATTTTTGGTAAACTTATTATTTTTAAAAATACTAAATAAAGATTCTTTAAATATTTTTTAGAAAAATAATTTTGATTAAAATATTATCAAAATATTGTCAGTATTGTGTAAATATTGCGACAATACTGACAATATTTGCCCAATATTGTAAAAATATTATGTCTTATCGGGGATGGTAATGGCTTCTTTTTTAATCTTCGCCATAAACTAATCCTTAGCGTTTAGAAGCAGAATATAAAAAAATAAATATACTTTAGGATTATCACTTGCGTTCTTAATTTATTATCTTCACAGACCGAAGGCCGTATTAATAGTCGTTAATTAAACAACTCCTTTCATCTGCGGAGGTCCTATATGGTTTACATAGTATTTAAAGGAGATTCAAATAGATTCTTGATATAGAATCATAAGAATGACAATTTCTGCCAATTTTGAGTTAAATTCAGCGGTATACTTTTAAAACTGAGTCGTTGCAAGGGATTAAAACGATTTTCCGCTGCAATCAAAAAAAAAAAAAAAAAAAAAAAAAAAAAAAAAAAAAAAAAAAAATACGAAGGATAAAATTCTATGATTTTGACAAACTTTAAGGCAGGTACGAACCTACATTAAAAATTGAACACAAAAATTACACATTGCTATTATTATGCTAAACATTCAAAACAATTAACATATTTGCCTTTTGTATTTTTTGCAATGGCAAATCCTTGTAATGCCTTGTAAGGACTCATTTTCAAAGTTATACTGCTGAACTTCAATTAAGGTTTGCAAAACTTGCCTTTGTTGTGATGCTATACTAAGGGCCTCCTTGAACCTCCCTTAATCCTTTGGACGTATTTCTGTCAAACGGAACTATGTGCATTATGACGTGAGCCCTGTTAGTTATGCATATATTATTATGGGTCTCAGGGCTGATGTCTTGATGCACATAGTTCCGTTTGACAGATATACGTCCAATTCAAACCCTATGGGGCTTCCTAAGGTAAAGAGCTGTTTAAGGAACGACTTTAAATAGACTGCATTTTGCAATTTGGTACTACAATTTCTGGCTCATCCGTAAAAATACTTATGTGCACAGGGACATTAATGGCACATACGTTGTTTCTAAAATAAGCTAGAATTTATAGCTCCTAATTGCAAAATGCAGTCCTAATATGGCTCTCGATGAGGAACTTAGTTGCATTCTATTTGATGAAAGTGGCCGATAGACGGAGATTTTGCCCCGGCAACTTGACAACGTGGGTCGTGTAAAAGACAGCGTAGCGCCCCCGGCTGGGAGTTCTTGCGTTCTGGTGCGGTTTAACGCCAGCTTTGTAATCGGTAAATTGAATCTATGAATGCAATATGAGGTTTTGGTTATAGCCCTTTGTTCCTCCTTCCTGAAAGCTCCACTCACTCATTCCGTAACCAAGACTCGGTACCCCACTCGGATGCTAAACTTACACAATTTTACTGCGGACGTTTAACAGGACTCATTGCATGGATTATATTGCACCTGACCTAGGCGCCGTCATCAATTTTTATTATCCGACAGCTTAAAATTCGAACTTACTCGCTCCAAATTGCGTTTATTATGTGTAAAATAGGGGTGTTATTTGTGCAATTTTACATTTTTATTGAAACCAGTGCCTGTGTTTAAACTGAGGATGAATGCTTTCAAAGCAATGAAGCAGTTGTAGGTGTCTACTCATAAAATTTGATGAATTTAAGTTGTGAATGGCAAATACGAAGTGAACTGAGCAAAACCATATTCTCGGTGTCTAAATTGAACACAATTGTTAGTGGTGCTGCAACATCAAAGCTTTCTCACTTCCCAACTTCTTCTTTTTTTTTTTTTTTTTTTTTTTTTTTTTTTTTTCACAGTTTGTTCCACCACCCTAGTGAGCCGATTTCCATGATTTTTACAGCTATCGACCTTCGAAGAACCCGCTCTATTGAAATTTTGGAAATATGTCTGAGGTTATTTATATTGCAGAACGCTTGCGCCCCCTAAATCCCCCCTAGTAATAATCTGATCCGCTAAAATACACGTGTCGAAATGAGAAATTCCAACTTAAGACGTCACAGAGCTGTACATTTTTCTCACTTCTAAGCATCTAAGTTTTTCTTTTATAATGCAATTCAGAAAAAAACATTTTTAGAAATACTGTGTACTCAGCTCATCAAGCACTTTCATATGTAGTTGCATTTTTTCGTGCATATTCTCTATTGTTTACTTATTTTTTTCCTATTTTGAGTCGTGCTGGTTTGTCAACCCTGGTAAAAATTGGCGATAGGAGCTGCGTTTCAAAATACCATACGAATTCTTGAAGCCGGCTAAAGAAGGCAATAGAAAATCATATAGCTGTCTGCAGATCCGAATCCAGTGGCGCTTGCACTGCTGTTCAAGGATGATGGCGTAAGGAGATTAAAACGCAGGAAAACACATGAGCTTGGAATCCATGGTTTTTCAAAAGTATTTCCATAATAATTAAAATCTTTGAGCGCCTCCTATTGCTCTAAGGACTTGTCAGGAGACACTTGGTTTTCGGACGGGTCAGCCCGTCGTAATCCAGTTAAAATGAAAAGACATTTTTATTTCAAAATATTCATGTTCGATTTTACACTCCAGTTAGTTTTAGGCAGTACACTTTCAGTTTAACCTTAATCAATAGCTAGTTTAAGATAAGCTAAGTTAAGATTAAGCATTTCAAAGACATTTAATATGTCTAAATGTAATCTTGTACAATGTTAAATATTTTGTGCGAATAAAAAAAAAAAGCTGGCTGCAGAAAGCGGAGCAAATCATATAGCCAGGCTATACGAAGCGATAAAAAAGAATACAGCCGGGCCATAGTTCCTATCGCCGGGCTTTACACTTTATCGCCATCGGCTGTAAAATGCTTTAAGAAATTGTGTAGAAATTCGTGTGCTTTGGAAATCATTAAGTTTGATACGGAGCCACCTTAATATTTACAAAACACACATTTTATTTTCTTTTAATACATATTTTTTTCATCAATTAAAATGAGAATAATCCATATAGGATGTGCAAAATTTTCAAAATCATGAGTTGAAAAACGCTGACTCCGCGAGATTATATATTGGAGCCTAACACAAAGCGGAGCGGCGCGCGGCGTGCTGCCAGCGATAAGTGCGCACTGGCGCCTACAAACCTAACTAGAATACTTCACGCATTGCGCAATGCGTGAAGTATCCCTGTTAGGTTTGTAGGCGCTAATGCGCTTTTCGCACTGGATGGCTGCCCGCCCGCCGCGCCGTAGCATGCCACGGCGCTTGAAGCAACCATTCCACACCAGAGGTACTGAACAGTATCATACGAAATTGAAGGCGCTCCAACAAATTAGGAATGGCAGGCATTATCCAAAAGTACGGAGCTTTCCGCGCAAAATAAATTAAGATATTACGGCCCAAAAATAGAGCGGTAGTCCAAAAACTCAATAATTCCTAGCATCCGTTATTAGTAACATTCGGCATACACTTTATCGCCTGGCTGTTGCTTAATCGCCATCGGCTATAAAAGGCTATAAGAAATTGTGCATCCGGCTATAGAAGCTATTGAAAATCTTACAGCCGGCTTAAGGTCTATGGTATTTTGGAACACAGATTCTACTGCCAATTTTTACCAGGGAACTGACACTGATTACAATTTTACTCGCTTGAAATTTTTTTTATTAAAAAATCATTTTATTGGAAATTTATGCATATTACAAGCGCTATTCTACTCAAATAGAATACTGTATTGATTTTGGTCAACAATTGGTTGAGGTAAAGTTCTTGTGTCCCGACAGGAAATGATAAGAGATTACAAACAAGAAAATTTGTCTCCTTTTAAAATTTGTTTTGTACTCTGGCAGAGTTCGATTTCCGCAAAAGCGAACTAAAAAAAGCTGCCTGGAGCGCGAGATGTTGGAGTGTGCGGAAATATGAGATGGAAGATAAAGAGACATCGACAAAATTGCGATGAATGCAATGCTCTTCTTTTGCATTTGTTTGAACGAGACACAGAAAATTGAAGCGAGAGGAAAACTTTTTTTTCCTACCGATCACACCCTACACAGACGAATTTTTTACGCGGAAACAAAATCGAAGTTCAATAAACCTGCCAGGTTTCTGCAAGTGCCACGAGTGATTTATTCAAATTATTTCCGGCAAAAGATGTTGCGGTGTGTGGTGGTGTGCACGAAAAAAAAGAATGATAGATGTACCCACATCTACAGCGGATATTTTGACGACGACCAAAGAATGCGGTTTGTCATCTTTTTAGAGGAGATGGATATAAGAAATTGACTGACTGTAACCATATTTCTTGGTGGGCGCCGAAAAGCTATGAATATGGTTAAAATTTTGAATTCCGTTTTTTTTCCGCAATGTCCATAAGGCATTAATCAAAGATTGTCATTACATCTTGCTCCTAAGTAAGAGGTTTCCATCATTCAAAAGTGCTTTAAACCAGGTAAAACTTTACATCTGGTTATTTTTGTGCCTACTATGAGTCTAAAATGCGCATTTCACATGAAAGGCATGTAAAATTATAACAGAGGTAGATAAAATATGATAATGTCGGAGAGTAAATAATTTTACGTAATTACGTCAATTATGATTGCTTGCCTTAACACACGAAAATGAGCATTGGTAAAATTGTATTTAAACGGTATTGATGACATTTACTCTAAATCATACACTTTAATTTAAAATGTCCAGAATATCGTTAGCGTTATTTGGTACCACCATTTTACATTCGTCTCATTAAAAATCCCGAATGAAGATAGTTTGCATCACTTTTTGCGTGCCGCCACCAAATTTTTTATCGCGGCTGGAGCAGAGGTCCATTCACTTAGTCAATGAACGGTCATCATTAAGCAGACAGTATCTCTCTCGGTTCGAAGTTGTGAAACATCGGAAACACGTGAGTAAAACACGCAGAACCAACAGCAACACAGTGTAAGATTACATGTTTTTTTTCTTTTTGAATCCAGACGTAGTAGCGCATTCACACGTTTCGCCAGAAAAAAAAATTGCGGAGCAATTTATTTTGCATGCACCCCTCTTGCCCACTCCTCTTATGTAGAAGTCCACCATCAGTTATTGAGCTCGCCCACTCGGGAGAGCTCTTTGCGATCGATTTCTTTTAGCATTGGTAGTGTCCGTGGCGACAAATGGATGGTTCTCGTTGCCGTCGGAGGAACGGCCAAAATCCCATTGATTTCAAGGTCTAAAAGTTGAATTTTCGCGGGTCACAGTTTTCCTCCGTCGAACATTTCCGTTCCCTCATTCAACTGAGGATTAATTGTTCCTCGTTTGCTACACTAGAGAGCATCACTTTCCGGTGGCCGAGCAGACTTGACTCACACCAACACGAATTTGTTTGTGTATGTGTTCACCTTTATGCTAAATTATTTATATGTATTATTTTCCGTTCACATTTTCAAAAACTGAAGTCCTATTTTTTTGCTGTTCCGTTGCGATAAAATTATCAGCTGACTGCTATCTCTATGCTATCTTATTAGAGAATCTTCCAGTTTCCTCGGTTACAGAGTGTAATGGAAAATCCTTCTTTTCCGATGAGACAGTGACATCCTGAATTTTTCTATTTCCGATAAAATGAAGAGACGCTCTACAAACCAGGTACTGCTTTTTGAACTCATTTATTTTCTTCCTATTTTTTACGAAGTACTATACTTACTTTCCAGATAAATCTTAATAATTTTGTGAAAGACGAAGAATAAATGTGATAGAATTTTACACATGATTGTCCGCAGGAAAAGAAGGTTTATAGTTTACAGATTCAAATTTACTTGTTATGTGAAAGACTCGTGTTGAGTTTAGTTGAAAAATTAGATTGTACAAGGTAATATGTACTCATATTAATGGGCTACTATTTAGCAATTTGGCAACACTGCCTTCCTTCCATTTAAACCTGTGTTGAATAATCGATTCTTGGCGGAGCACTTGGCCCCTCCTGGAATCGATACATTTACATATGTTTAAATGAGGAAAGAACAATGTTGCCACATTTTTGGATCTGATAATGCGCTGGTCACAGAATTTTTGTTGATGTACGTTTTTTGCCGAGTTTTACATTTTATACCCAGAGCAAATATGCGTTACATTGACTAATAATGGGCCTGTTGCAAACTTTTGCTAGAGCAAAAATAAGAGTTGTTTCCTATAGATAATGCCTCAAAAATCACGATGAGCGCATCGGAAAACTCTGAAATGCACTCATAACTTCACAATCTGCGTAAGAAATTTGCGTTTTTTTGAGCTTCCCGCTTCAAAAACGATACTACGGCATAGGTGAACATTTTGTTAGAAGAGTCGCTCCATCGTCGGCAATATTCATTATGGCCCATTATTCATAAATTTTTAAATACGAAATTCATTCAGCACTACCAACACACTCTGTAACAACACAATATGGATCACAGCTAGATGTTATTTTCACAAATTTATCAAATTATAATGCTCAAACTTATTACACTGAATTCAGTGACCATTCACCTGTATATATGCAAATATAAAAATAAAAAAATAAATAAATAAATAAATAAATAAACTGAGTTTGTTGTTTATTTTATTTATTTTTTTATTTGCATATATACAGGTGGACGTGCATTATAATTTGATAAATTTGTGGAAACAACATCTAGCTGAATAAGGCATCAAAAGTGTCAGGAACTGTGTCAGATAGTAATCAGAAACACCATGCCCCATGTACATCCACTAATAAAAATTGCCAATAATTGTCCTAGTTCATCTTTCCCTGTCAACTTTACAATAAATTTCGTTGTACCATTTTTCTATTGTATTTTGTCTTATCTCACTCTTATCTTCTGTTTTATTAATGATTCAGTTTATTTATTGCGGTGTGAAAAATTTGTCATGTTAATAGTTTCACGAAGGCGAGCTCTCCAACACAGTAGTGTTGGAACCAGCAGCTTGTTTTAAGATTGTAAGTGATCGTACAATCCAGATGCAAGATCAATGATGTGGTGGGTCACCCTTTTGCCGATTTCCATTCATCAAAAATTGCATTAAATATTCAGCAGACGGTTCTCTCTCGGTTCGAACTTTCGACACATCGGATACACACTAGTGTGAGATTGCGTGTTTTTACATACCGTACATATTAACACACAAAAAAAAAAAAAAAAAAAAAAAAAAAAAAAAACTGCGGAGCAAATCATCTTGCATGCACCTCCCACCCCCGCTCTCCCATTCTCAGAGGCCCATCATCAGTTATTTTAAGTTCGCAAGCGGCCGTGCAATCCTGATGCAAGATCATTGATGTGGCGGTTCACCTTTTTTTGTCGATTTCCATTTATCTTAAATGCGATGCTGCCAAATTCCGCGGAAATTCTAGATTTAATGTATTTATTCACATTGATAGGCATCGATTTTGAATGCGCGAGTTTCCAGCGGTGTGGAGAGGCGTGTTCCTTATTCGGCGAAACGGCGGAATTTTTGCCGCGACCTTGCGCCCTAGACGGCCTTCTCGGATGTCAATTTGCACTGCGGAATCCTGCTCCCGTGAACTCGCGGCGGCGCCCGTGCGTCAAGTGCTTTGTCCGAGGAGTTTTTCGGTCTTTACACTCTGCTGCATCTCATTTTTCGACATCATTTCGAGAAAATTGCTATTCTGAAATCTTCCATTTGTGCGAGAAGATCCCTTCTCCCACGGCACACAGTGGAGTCAATAGGAGAGGTCGGACAAAATTTGGAAACTTTAAACGCTTATAACTCCATTTATACAAAACTTTGAGGTTCTCAAAGTGGCTTCACTAGTTTCCTCGTGAAATTTTCCACTGTATGCATCTCCTTAAATTTCAAATGTAACGAAAAAACATCAAAATTTGCAGTTTTAGTGAAAAATTTCGTGTCCGACCTCTTTAATTGATTCGATCCACTGTGCATGCGGCAATCGGTCCCGAATGAAGTGTGAAAAATTTTCTACGAAGTCTCGTATCATATTGAACGAAATATTGGTAACTTTTTTTTCCGAATATATTGCAATTTTGGAGGCTAAAATTGTTCAAAGAGAAGTGAATATCCTGCAAGAATCCTATTATATTCTAGGTGAGCTATATGTTGATTCGAGAGATGATCTTAATTGTTTCTTTCGGCTGATCCTCATCAGCAAAATCTGGCAATTAAAGTTCATGAGAATCAAGCCTGTATTTAATTAACTCGTGGATAATATTCGTGATCGACTTTCGCAGCATCGATTGTACAGGTGAGACTCAAAAGAGGCAGTTGAGGAGCAATTAAGAAGTCATTATGGTTTGTTTGGAATTTCTTGAAGCCTTCAGCACATTAGTAATACAGAATCGATTGAAAAAAAAGTACGAAATTATTAAATTGATGATTTTAATTCGTCAGTGTAAGTTGGCAATCATATAACTCGGGTTGCGACGTCGCAAACTTCCTATCATACTTTATTTTTTAAACGGATAACAACTCAACGGCAATTCTTTAAAACTGCCGTAATTTTTTTTCTCTATGCGAAGAAAATTCTGCATAAACTTCAAGGAATGATGTCAATTTGTTCTCCCTCAAAAAAATAAGATAGAGGCGGAGATTTTAAGGCACCGCAAACGAGGTATGTGCTTGCGGACTTACGCCGTCGAATTATAACAATATTTTTTGTGCCTTTTGTATGCACCAATTATGAATTTGGGGGAAGAGGGCTTATACACCAAAGTTCATAAATTCAGGAAGTCATGCTGAACAAGGAAAGTCAAAGCTCAAAATTGTTTGTCGATGAAGCTCTCTTAAAGTAAGCAATTCATGGAGATATATGACACTTATTAAGACTGTCTACCAGGATAATGCCTTGCAAATGCAACATCTTTGTCGATATACGTCTATCTTATGCTTCAACGGCTAATATTGAGTTAGGAGCCTTTAAAATAAACAAAAAAATCAACCAACCAACCAAAGAACAACCAAACAAAAAACCATGCAAAGTTTTGGAAGAAGATGCTTTTTGAAATTAAAAGCTACTTTCGTATTTTAGGGCAAGCCTTAATAATTTTTTTAAATTTTCCACCTGATTGCTGAAACCACTGAATTTCAAAAGAGACTGCATGATTAATTGAAAAGAAATCACCTTTCTTTTCCGGAATATAAGTTAGACAACTTTTTTTCGGGGGCTTGAAGAATGCTCCAAATGAAAACTTGGTCCACCAAATCAAACGCCCAAGTATTGCATAAAGTCATCGAATGACTCAAAATAGTTACATGGGCACCAGAGTCCGTCACAAAGATTCCTTACTACCAATAAAAGTGGACCACATTTTGCAATCAGGAACTACAATTCCGGGTTCATTTTAGAAACAACGTATATGCCATTCGTTTTCTTAATCAGATAGGTGTTTCTACGGATGAGCCAGAGCTTTTAGTTCCTTGTTGCAAAATGTGGTCCAAGTGATATAATCGGGTGGGGCCAAAGTTAAGTTCAAAGATCAACATGACTGCCTGTTGATGGTTGATTTGCAAGTTGTTGTGTAATTCAATGGCCGCCCTTGTTGAAAACGACCATGATGACGAGTGAAAGATGGTACCCAATACGGCCCCGATATATGCAGCACCAACTTGATCAATTGATTAACCCTGCTAAAAACGATCATGTTGGTGAGTGAAACATGGTATCCAATATGGCCCCAATTTATACAGCGCCAACTTGATCAATTGATTATCCATACTAAAAACGACCATGTTGGTGAGTGAAACAAAGTACCATGTTGACATCGGCAAAGAGACTTTGACGCAGGAGTAGAAAAAACGCCGGGACCCCGAGCTCAGAGGATATTCTCAGTGTGTCGGAAAATATAAGTTTCGTTAACATCTCTGCTAAAAATGACCATGCTAGTGAGTGAAACATGGTACCATGTTAACGTCAACATCGAACGAATTTCACCACATTACGTAGTTGATCTACGAAATGAGTTACTGTAATTTAACCACGAGGTTAGAACAAGGTTAGGAAACAATTTTTGCTCTTTTTATACGCCAAAGGCTAGGATATGGGCGTATTATATATTTTTTTGCATACCTATCGACGTGCAGCCATAAAAACTTCGGTTTATATTCTACAGAGGGTAAATTCTTTGACAATGTGTCAGTGACGGCCTAAAATGGAACTCCAAATCGCCCATGGCAGGAACGACAAACCAACGCATAACGTGAGAATAGATTGCTAAATTTATCGCATTCCCTAATTTCCTCGTTTGAATGTATATCTCAATAATATACGTTCCGATACGGCAACGTCGTTTTCGCGTCTCAGCATCGATCAGAGGATAAACGTAATTAATGTCAAAACAAGATTAGTCGATGGATCAAAATGTTCAATAAATCTATAACTTGGTTTTTAGACCTTAACAACCGAAGAAATTTCAATGTCCCTCATAAGTAAAAGTGGCTCCATGGAGTTTCAACGTTTCTAGGTCTTAATTTAGATCCATAGAGATGATGAGCAACAGAGGTAACAGTTTTAAACGTATCATCAATCAAATATTTTTAACGTAACTGCCCCCAAATATTGAAGTCAATCGCCTCAAAAGAAGGATAGAAAAGTAACCAAAAATTCAATCTAAGCTACAGTTCCACCATTGAAAGTGAAAGTATAAAAACTAAAGTTTACCCGTTGGCTCTCAATTTTCATACATGGTAATGGTGAGAGAGACACGAATTATGACAATATTTTACCCTAGATACGATACTTAACATACTTTCAGATAGATAGATAAAGACGCATGTGATATTGTGATAATCTTATTGTGACAAGAAAATAGAAGATTGCATTTTAAGAAGCAAAATAAAAGTGGGTCTGTGATGCAAAAATTCCACGATTATGTCACACTTTATAATTCCTTCAAAACTGCCCTTGTATTTTACTAGGCTATATACCTACATAATTAAACTTGAATTCAAGCGGGTAGACAAATCCTATAATCTGCGACTAAGTAGTTATGAGGCATAATCGGCTTTGGTGTTTAACAGTGTTAGCACTCTTACTTTCTTGATTCTTGATTGGATGAATCAGATTATTTGCTTGAGTTTTTCCGAGAAATTTTAAAATCACATGCGGGGAATAATTTTCTTTCGTCAATCCTAGATGTATATATACTTAATAAATAAATTAAAAAAAATAAATAAATAAAAACAAGTTTTCACAAAGAAGGAATGATGTAATAGGTTGTCATTCCATTACATCAGAGAATCAGACAAAACCATTTACTTTTGATGCCTGATGTTTCTTCATGTTCAATGGAAATTTTGTGACCAAGATAATAAATAATGTCAAATGAAATTTGCAGTTGAAAGAATATCACCTCAATACAAACCTTTTGAAATTCCGACCTATCATGTTCAATGCGCAAAACTGCCGGAATAAAATGCAACTTCACACCCGATTTTTCGCACCAACTTAGCTATTCATAATTTTATCACCTATGACTTTAGAGAGACTTTTCAATCAAAATCTTAAAATCTGATGTTTTAACTCAACTCGACAAAAATCGATCCATTGAACATTTGACCTCGAAGTTCCTACCCAATTAACGGTCACATTTGTCCTAAATTTCCTATTTCATGAAAAAAATGATTCATTACTGTGGACATCGCTTGTCAAAAAATTTATGTGAAAAAATCAATTTTTATCTGCAATTTTTTTTTTCATTTTTTTACAAGTTGTTTTTCAGATTTTTCATCCTGTTTGGATACTGCAACCTTGTATGAGAGCTGCCAGGAAGGAAAGAACTAACATTATGGGGGGTTGTTGAGGTCTTCAGGGGGAAAGAAGGATCGAAAGGTTTTCGCACAAATTTTACACCGATTTTTCACTCAGACTTTTGGCAGTATGTCCAAGTCGAATCAAGCCTTTGATCAAATCTTTTGATAAGATTAGAAAAACAAAAATTCAATGAAGACTCAGATTAAATAAAAAAAACTTAAGGATCATAAATATCAAAAAGCCTGTTAAACCGAACGAAATTTAAATTTTGACAAAACTTTTGATTAAATTTACTTCTGATTTGACTTGGACTCACTGCGACTGGACAAAGGCGATTATTCTCACAGAGCCAGCGTCAAAGGCAGGCCTTTGAAGCCTTATCCAGGCGGAGCGGGACCACGTTGCGCCACCTCGGGCCGATGTGGGACAAGCGGGACAAACCCGGCTCTTGCAAAAGCCCTCCCCCTCCCCCGTTGCAACCATTATGCAAGAAACACTACTTACACTACGAGCTGGAACTTCATGGCGGTCGACGAACTAAACGCAGCACTGAAATCACACGCGGAGCCGGTAACTACGGTTCCGATCGGTAACAAAACGGTAACTAATCGATAGGTAACCGCATGGCGCTTGGCGAGGCGAGCGCGCACTCCGCGAGAGGTTAGGGACGAGCTCGAGCGTCAACAGGGACAACGGCGAGGTTGGACGTTGTGACTGTGGACGGGTCTATTAGCTATTCCGCGGCGGTGAGTTTCAGCTTAGCCGGGTGCCAAGTGCGAGCGCCAGCGACGTGGACAAAAATGAGAGCGCGAGGTGCTGGCGTCTGGTCCTGATTGCGAGGTGGAATCAGATTCAGAATCAGAATCAGTTGGGGGCGAGAGCGCCAATTGTGGCCAGTCGGTGAACACCCATTCGTCGGAGACTAGTTCAACACCCTTGGTGGTTCTTGCTGGTTCCGCAAATGCCATGTGGGAAACATGTGGCGCGAAACAACTTTACACTTAAGAGTAAACTTCGGCTCTTACAGCATGAAACGCCTGAGTTTTCGGTTTTAAAAACTGAGCTCAAATTTTCGGGAAAAGTTTGTGAATAAGTCTATTCCGATTTTTCCGAGGATTTTGTCCTTAATTCGATCCGAATAGTCTGAAAATTTCAAAGACAAAAATTCACGATTTTTTTTCAAATTTGATATTTTCTGGGAGGAACTTTGGTATCATTCGAAAGCTCATACGGCGTGTTTACTTTGCACTGCAGTATTCATGGCCGCTCTTTAAAGAGCTCATTTGCTTAGGAGGCCCCTTACGGTTTACATTTTCAATGAGGGAGGTTAACTTACCATTAACATACCACCGTACAAAGGACAATTTTTGCCAACCTCGAGCAGAATTCAATAATGTAACTTTCAAAATAGATCATTTAAAGGAATTACGATGGTTGGCCACTACAAAAAATACGAAATACGAAAAAAAATTTATTGCAGGGTTTGTTAGGTCAAAAATTTTTTCAAAATTATAGAATTAATAGTCGCGGCAAATAATCCCTTGCAAGGCTCCATTTCCAAAGTTATACTGCTGAATTATACTCGAGGTCGGCAAAAATTGTCCTTTTATATGATATTTTGAGGGCTTATATGTACCTTCCATAATCACTTATTAAAACCAAAAAGAGCCACGTAAGGAAAGGAGCTCCTTAAGGGAACGACTGTGAATATGACCCTTGAACAATTTTTTAAACAATTATTTTTTTGACCCTTAAACAATTTTTTTTATTTTTTATTTTTTATTCATTTTTTTAAATTTTTTTTTACAAGGGAAGAGGGGAGAGGGACTTAAATCGAGTGCTAAGTTTCTCGCAGCCCTTTTCAAAATTACTATTCAACCGAAAACAGCTATTTCGGACGGATGGGATCTTTTTTCTTTCTTTTTTCCTGGAATATTTTGGGCATCCTTTGGTCCTTTCTCGAGACTCCAAAGCTTCAAGCCCAGCTCACTGAGCATCGAGCATCAAGATCAAAGATGCAAACGTTCGCTCCGATTTTAACGTCGTATTCCGACTGCGGGTTGGAGCTTTTAGCCGCAAGCACAGGCCGCACAAACCAGCTTTGATCCTCGGTGGGAGAGGATTCTTGCATCGCTGATGGGTGGACGTCGTCGGACATTTCTATTTCTTCGCTTCATAGTTCAAAGTTGCCATACCTCGTATCAAAGCTATTACTTACAGATTTAATAATTTAATAATGTTCTCGGGCTCTTGTATATGTTTCAGTTGAACATAGGGAAGCCTATGAATACGGGTTTGAAATTGTTTGAAACGAGTTACGCAAGTTGTGCTTTTTGGGACTCCTTCAGACATTTTAATGTGCTCAAAGTAATTGAAGCTCTGGGTGTAGAAAGGTCAATATTCTTGGCTGCAATATCTCAGAATCTCCGGTAACGTTTCATCCATAGTAATTGCAGCAAATTAAAGGAATTCGTTGAAAGTTTTACGGAATTTTCTTCATTATTTTACAATACTGAAAACGAAAAACTTTTGAAAATTCACTGATAGTTTCCTGTCTGAAGTATAAAAATTAGCAGTGAAGATTTTGAGACACTGCGACGGAGAAATGCCCTTTCTGCATTCAACGCCTCAATTTTTGAGTGATTTTACCCGTTCAAAGACGCTGGCAGTTTCTTTTGTATGCAACAAGCCCATTTTTTGATGAATTTTGCGATCGAATTTTATAACTTTTTTCCTTTTCTCAATTTTATTAGAGTGCCTTGACTTTTTTTTTTCGTTTGTTAAGAGATATCACAGCCAATCGATGCAAAATGTTGGTTCTGAATAGGTCAAGGAATTGGTGATTCAAAGGATCATTGATGCTGTATAGGACTCGCGGGCAATTGGTGATACGATATGCGTACAGCCTGAGCAAATCGCAATAATTCGCATAAGCTGAATGAAGGTTTTATAAAAAAAATAAGCACCTCGAAATCGCCTTCAATTTCCCGGATACTCAACGCTTTGCCCTGTAGTTAGTTTAGTTGCCTATCCAATAGGAGTCCGACAAAGATTACCAAATTCACTTTACGTTGTTGTGAATTATCCCGTTGCTACCATGCGTTGAAGGAGAAAAAATATATACTTAGACTTAAGTAAAATTTCAGTGCTCTACTGTGTCAGTTACTTTTCAATTTCAAGGCACATTTCACATTTCGGCACATTTTCAATTTTCTGACTTCACAGTAAATAATGAAATTGCTGATTCAACGATTTTGTAGTTTAAAAAAGTGTCCAACATGTTTCATTGTAGATCTTACAATAAAAAAATGCTGATTTAACCACCCCCGCAGTTGAATTAGCTTCCCAATATTGTAAAATGTACATTCGAAACATGTCGGACACATTTCTTAACAATTTAATCGTTAAATCAGCAGTCCATTTTTTCAGTGTTGTGTCATTTGTTAATTTTCATTACTATTGGCTTGCAGATCGTCAGCGATCGTTCATTGCTGGAAACATACCGTAGTTTTCCTGATGATAGAACGTAAGTATTTTTCAACGTTGCGAATTTCCTCTCGTAAATTGCGTCTTTTATCATTTGGACATTTCTGATCGAAAATTTCACTGATTTTACAGGAAAGTCAGGGTCCGTAGCCGATCACGCTCGTCTCTCATTCTCACTTGGCAACCTACCTCAATGATTCGTCGCTCCTCTGACGTAAGAGCGTATCTCGATTACCGCATGAGCCCCAGAGAGCATGGATTCATATGTGAAACAAGGCTCATTTGCAAATTCAGATACGCCCTTACGTTAGAGGGACGACGCTATGCGCATGCCCGGTAATCATGATTTTATGCACCTGAGTCCATCAATCGAGTTAAACATCACTTTGCGGTTTACCCATCGATCTGACCATAACTCCGTCAACGTTGCCTTTTCTCCGCTTAAATATACACGTTTGACATAATTAATTACAACGGTGCATCGAGAGCCTCTCACCACTTGTCAGCGTTGGATTCTTGTCTCCAAAACGAGCCCGCCGGGGGCAGACTGTGAAAATAATTACTTCTCATCAAAATGCAGACAAATACACGGGGAAAATTGGTTGCCTCTTTGAAGCTGAACTTTCGGAGGCTGCGCAATACTGCCGTGCTAAGCAAGAACGCCGTACGAACCAACGAGTTTTGTCAAATTTTCTTCGATAAATCGTGAATTTTCAGTAAAATTTTAGAATATTTCCTCTCCGTTTTTTCGAGAATTTCGATTGTGATTTTGTCTAAAAAGTTTGAAAATTTCGAGGAGAAATACTCACGCGCGACTTTTTTCAAAAATTAATATTTTCGGGCAGGAAATTTGGCAACATTCAGATGCTCATACGGCGTTTTTACCTATCACGGCAGAAAATACGGACGTATTCATGCTAAAAGGAACTATGTTACATGCAAATCCTATGCACATAGTTCCTTATAGCATGAATACGTCCATTTCACAGGATCAAGCTCTGAAAGTGGACGTATTTTTAACAAATGGAACTATGTGCATTAAGACATGAGTCCTGAGATCCATAAGAATTCACGCATAACAAGGCTCACGTCATAATCCACATAGTTCCATTTGATGAAAATACGTCCAAATATTACTCTCCATGGGTGAATGGACCTCGATTCAGAAAAAATCAAAACCAAGACCTTACCACCACGCAAGGGCGCAGGTTCACAAAAATTTTGATTAAATAAAACCCTCAAAAGTTCAAACTAAACCTGTCGTGACAATTTAAAATTTACAGTTCTAAAAGACCAAATGGACTTCATTTTGCAACAAGGAGCTACTATTTCTGACTCACAGACAAAAGCATGTATCTGCCCAGGAAAACGAATGCAGCGATAGAAAAGGATATTTGGACTTTTTGCAATGAGTAATGACTATCATTTTTAAAAACAACTTAAATCCCATAAGGTTTGATTGCAGATAGGTGCTTTTATGGATGAGTTGGAAATAGTAGTTTTGAATTGCAAAATTCAGTCCATTTGAAGTTTTATTGTGCCAAGCTTTGCGCACAGAATTTGCGAATGAAAATGGAACTTTACACCTTCTCTTGGCACAAGAATGAACTGAGCTGCTCGCTTCTTCACCCTAGGCATACTAATACATAATATTTCGCCATATTTTTCCAGTGATTTTGCCATACAATAGTACAAAATTTCTCCTAAGAGAAAAAGAACAAATTATGTTTTATAACTCCAAATCTCTTAATAGTAGACACTTAGGACTGTGAATGTCAGGCGAATAGCAGGGCAGGTTTCAGTACCCTTAACCTCTCGTACTGAGTGTTGAAACTGACTCGGTCACTATGAAAAACTACTACATTCAAGTCCATTAACGCATGTTAGTACATTAGAGCAAGCTTCCAAGTTGGGAGAATCAAAGATAGAAATGGCGCCTTGACAGCAAGCATTGCCACATCGCAAATTTTTTCCTTAAAAAGTACAATACGTAGCTACTACTTTTTTTCAATCGAATTACTTTAATTCTGCACCGTCGCAATTCGTTCACTTATTTTCCTCATCACCCTTGATTTCTTCGATTATCTCGTCGGTGACCAGTGAAATCTACGGATTGAAAATTTTCAATTCACTTCTGAGGGCGAATTTGTTGTGAATTAAAGTGTCGCAGTCGCAAGCAAAGAACTTCAAGAATGTTCTCTCATGGCCGCGATGAGTAGTAACTTCACTTATTATATTAAAATCTTGATTCGTAATTTTCTTAGAATCCTCCTGGAAAATGTGCCCGTAAAATTGGGGGAGGAGAAAATCAGAAAGCTGCTGCTTCAGCCCTAAGAACATCTTCCAAGGGTTCAAATCTACCTCAACTGAGAAAAACTGTATACGAATCGGTAACCAGCTTTTGAAACACTCTGTATTTATGAGTCCGCACAGCTTCCCATGTATGGCTCCTTAATTAGGTACAAAGACAAAAAAAAGGAATTAGAGATTCTTTGTCCTAAATTATAGCTCTAAAGCTCAAAATTTGGAAAAAGTTAGGACAAGTTGAATCGATCGACCACGAGCAATCGCTTTCATAATTGTTGATGGAAAGTTGTGCGCCAATGGTATTGAGTAGTTACATAGGGTCACAACTTTTTAGATACCTTGCTTGGCTTTGTAGCTATATCCCGCATACACAGAGAGAAAACTAAATACAAAAGTATCGGTTAATATGGGAAGTATAAACGCTGAAAAAGAATATGTTAGATTTTACCATACTCTGACACAGTGATAACGAGTATGGTAATATACATCAGACTCTATGATAGCATTTACCATATTATGGTAAGTATCAGCAGAGTTCTGGTGAATACTACCATGATTCTGGTTATTTTCACGAATGATACCACTGTGTAAAAAATCATATAGACGTATAGTAGATGTTACCATGTTTTGGCGCGTATACGTAGTATACCGCCTTTGCGATCGTTTCGACCCCCCCCCCTCGATACAATAACCGAGTCCCCTAGTTCCTTACCGAAAAGTGACTACCGCGAACTTCTGAGATTTTCCAAAGCGTGTAAAAAGTTTACTAATCCGTCAATAATAATGATTAAAATTTGTTTCTCATTCTGGGGCTCGCTAGTTTATGTGTAATGAATACCAAGAGTCTACGTTTCTTGGTTTTTTTTAAAAAAACCTTAGAATGGGGCGCGCTGATTTAAAATATGCATATATAAGCGGAAGCAAGCGAACTGATTCGAGGATGGCTGACCAGTTCGGCACTCCTTGAATGAGAATTTCACTCACTCCGTTTTGTTCACAACGTTGCTTTGACATATCTCCACAACACTGTTATCCTTTTCAAAAGTTGGTACTCCTTGCTCTGATAGCCGGGGCCAGCAGGATAGTGGTAAGTGCAATCTGTGATGAGCCTCGAGACTCATTAGACCATTTGCTAAACGTGGCTCATACAGGAGTCCAGTTAGCTCTCTTTTCCCCACGCTCCTGATCACTGCGTCGGCGTCACGAAGAACAATGGGCCTTGGGTCCCAACGCGGCCGATACCCGTACCCCAATTACTCACGCTTCATTAACCATTTCACCGTCACGCTAGGATTCATCCAATTTTCAAAAAAAATTGTTTCGCATGTATTTAGCAATTTTTTCCTTACTCTCCGTTAAAACACAAATAAAAAGAGACCTCATTCATAAAAATCGGCCGAATAGAAGAGAAGTTACAGTAATCGAAATCCGAAGAAATCGACAAAACCTCGACTCCTCGATACGAAAAATAAAATGAAGGGGAAAAAAAGAAAGTATAAATTACAATTAAATATAATTGACCTCAAAATTTGACAAACAATTCATTTATATACCTAACGCTGAAAAAACTGGGAGAAATTACAAAAAATTTGCCTCTTGCAAGGGGCTTCTTTGTAAGAATTTTGACCTGAAGACAACGGTCGAATAACAGCAGTACTCCATACAATACACGGTGTGCCTGAACGAGTTAAACATTTTTCATACGTCCAAATCGAAAAATCTTTATATTTTTAACTACAATGTTTCTTGAATCGTTTAAGCAAAAAAAAAAAAAAAAAAAAAAAAAAAATTCCGTCGAGATTCTGGAACGCAAAGGCGCTTTAAAAGTATTCTGGGGCTATAATAGCTAAATCACCGGTAGTAAATTCGTTATATTATTAAAAAGAAATTGACTCCATAGTTTAATTCCTTAGTTTCTTGAATACGATTATTTTAAGCACTTAAACATTTATACCACCAATTTTAGCCATGGGGTGATTTCCTGAGAGCCGATAATATCACGAATTTCTCATAGAACCCCTCAACAGTGGCTTGCTTTTTTGGCAGCCGATTCGGCCATCGAACCGGAGTTTAAATGGAAGCTGATAATAACCCAAAGCTCTGAGAAAAATTTTGAGATGAGTATAAGAACGGTTTGTTGTAAGTAGCGAGGAGAGGCGGGCAAAGCGGCTAAAATCCTATCTAATTTTTACAGTTTTTCTGTTGAATTAATGTTGCCGCGGGCTTCTGACTGTCCACACATAGTTCTGTTCAGCATATCGATACATAAGTATTTACATTTTACATACGTAGAATCTAATTTTCACGTCGGGGAGTTGACATATTTTGATTTTTTCGATTTTATACGGAAAATTGATGGTTTTTCGGGATTGAAATTATTATTGTTTCATGAAAAATAAATGCACCCAAAATGACTATAGCATATTGA
The DNA here is from genome assembly GCF_001854935.1 of Bemisia tabaci. NCBI lineage: Eukaryota > Metazoa > Arthropoda > Insecta > Hemiptera > Aleyrodidae > Bemisia > Bemisia tabaci. The sequence goes on from NW_017547098.1 coordinate 8,615,163, forward strand.
TTCTTACACATTTGCACTCACAAAATTGGTTGGTAAATTCAACGAGTGGGTGCATCGACCTGGTATATCAAGTTTCTGCAATTTTTTACGGCAAATCAGTAGATTTTCGGGATGTAGATTGCTTACTTTCAATTCATGAATGAATAAAGCAACGACATGGTTGAACTTCTTTGCATGGAAAGACGTTTAAAATAACAAAATCAAGACGTATTTAATGCAATTGCATTTATATCGAGTCAATTTCTTTTCAATAATATAACGGGATTTTTACTACCGGTGATTTGGGTATTTTAGCCCCAAGATACCTTTAAATCGACTTTATCTTCTAGGAGTTCGACAGAATTTTTCCTTTCTTCGCTTAAATTATTCCGTAGCACTTTTCTTCAAGAATCTGATAAGATTTTGCTTGAGGCAGATCAAAAAACTTAAATTCGATCGAATAGCTTTCTACTTTCACAATACACGGTCTCGTCAAGGTGCGTCTTTGACCTCGCAGTGTTGGATCGTGAATTCTCTTTTTATGCTGTTTGCCTATTTTGAAATCTCTGTAAATGAAAACTAAAGGGGTTGATATGTGCGAGTTAATGACGCGCCTTATCAACACATTGTGTTGGAGTTCACTGCTTGTTTTTTCAGTGAAACAGAAAATAACCTAAACCCTCGGTTGACTCGTAGGTTTTCCAGCTTCTTCATTATTTTCTGTTCTAAATGCAGCTCAAATTATACCAAAATCAACACATGATTTGGGTTGACTTGTGTTTCACTTTCTCTATTAACCAAAAGTAACACACACACGCAAATATTTATATCAGTGTACTCATCAAGTCCCGTATATGAGAACCAAATTCAATTTCTGGCTTTTAAGATCGGCATCAGCCGATGCCATTTATCGATTGATCTACCATTCAAACCTATGGAAAAGGATCGATAATTAAGGTGTTCGCTCTGATAATCGATTCTTTACCACAGCTCAAATAGAGAAATATCGATAATCGAACTTTCATGCCTCGCCACTGATCGACATTTCAAAGCTCGTCTTTGGGATGACAATTTTCTGCAATATGCTGCGCTACCTAGCGCCAGCATGTCAGACTTGAACGAGTCAGTCATAGTAATAGAATCGGTTTCTGTCAAATGGGCGTAAGTCCCAAAACTCATGAGCCCTAGCCTCCTGCATGATTAACGAGAGCCAGGGCCCATAATTTTTCGGACTTATGCCCGTTCAACAAAAACCGATTTAATACTGAAATAATTATTGCTGATTATGGATTCAAATTGTATCCGTGGGGCCTGGTGGTTTTTTCGGAACTAACACTGAAGATAAACCAAAATGAGCCCCCATTTTCCTAGCGTTCCAGGATACACCGACAACATACTGCTGTGCTGAGGAAGAACCCCGAACAGAACATTCGAGAGTTGCCAAATTTCCTTCGATAAAATGTTTATTTTTGAGGCAAGTTATGAATATTTTTCCTTGAAATTTTCAGGATCTTTAGGTGAAAATGCGAACAAAATCATATGAAAAATTGGAAGAAATATATTCATATGTTTACCAGGAAATTCGTATTTTATCAGAGGATATTTGGCAACGCTTGAAGGTTCATACGGCGTTTTTCTTTAGCACGGCAGTGTAGTGGGCAGCACCGCACCGGCAGCTTATTGGTGGACGTCTGGTGCGGAGTGCGTGGTGCAGGTGTGTGACATTGTGTTTATGTGGTCGAACGAGGTGAAAGTGATCGGAATGTCAAGTCACCTCGATTGAGATCATGTGTTGCGTCACACTGATATTGACCCTCTTTCAAAAATTATCACCTCACAGCTTTTTAACTCCTGAATCTTTTACTATTCACTTTGGACCCATAACATGTGCAGCTCTTGAACAGAGAAAACGATGAAAATTAAATTTTCGCGTTTGGGCATTACATATCGATTGCAAAAGTGCGAAACCACGCATTTCTGTTTGCGACGTTGCAAACTTCCTGTCATACTGCCGTGATTCGGAAAAACGCCGTATGAACATTCGAAAGTTCGAAAGTTTCCTTGAATAAAATGTTTATTTTTGCGGAAGGTCATGAATATTTTTCCTAAAATTTTCAGGAACTTCAAGTAAAATTCCGAACAAAATTATCTGAAAAATTGGAAGAAAAATATTCATAAGTTTATCGGGAAATTCGTGTTTTATCAAAGGAAATTTGGCAACGCCTGAAGGTTCATACGGTGTTTTTCCTTTGCACGTCAGTATACTATGTAGGTATTTTTTGGAAAATTAATCAACTTAATTTCTTGAAACCCCTCTTGATTTTTTTACCTTATAAGCAGAATATTCTGTATTAATACATGTAATTAACTATAAAGTTGGCTTCTTCTTCTTTGAACAATAAAATAGGAGCGAACATTTTGAAATACCGCCGTGGAGACACGTGGTTTAACGATATTTTAACGCTGCGTTGCTTCTAGAAAGGAACTGAATCACTTACCTAAAGCATTTCCAAAATCAAATGAGTTTTGGGGAAATTACGTTCACTAGTTTTCGAAAGGAAAAATAAAGTATGATTGGAAGTCTGCAACGTCGCAAACTAGGCTCGGACTGGCCGTAAAGCCAATCTGCCATTGGCAGATACGCCCCTTGGCACGCCAAAAACGCACCCCTCTGACAGATAGCAAAATCAGAAGAGAAAAAAATTACGACCGAGAATAAATGCGGAAAAGTTCCTAAATGAACGGTAGAGGAGAGAGTTAGGAGTAAAAAAAGGTGCTTTTACGCTTGATAGTGGTGAACAGAGGTCCAAGAACTACTTTCTGAAGCATAAACACTTTTCTGTAAAATGTTCACCTTTTTGTTGACATACAGGCGCTTTATCATCCTCTTCCTTCATTCACTACGTGTGACTCCCTTAGAAGCGATGGTCGGCTCGATTTTTACACATACGCACCCTTTATAGACCTCTTTTTTTTTTTTTTTTTTTTTTTTTTTTTTTTTTTTTTTGCTGACCTTTATTTGTTTATTGGTTACTTGTAAATGTTACAGAGGTTATGTAAAAAACAGACAAAATGAGAAAAGATTATACATAAGAAAAGAAGTACAATAGAGATTGAGAGACCTTTAAACATATTTCTTTCTTTTCAAAATTACTATTTGTTTGGACATACCATAGCATATCTCGGGCAAACTTAACCTCAGTTTATCACGAGATTAAAAATAGAGACATCTGAAGTTTAAACGCGATACAAGTATTAGCGCAAGATGGATGTCCATATTGCGTATGAAAAATGTAAAACGCGGCGGTGTGAGCCGTGAACTCGCGATGCTCTGCTCTATGCTACTAGTTTGAAGCACCATCACGAATAAGACAAACGCAAATAAACACAGTATGGGAATAAAGCGTGGGAAAGGATGAGCGTTAACGACGGCGCGGCGCAGAGATACGACTATTCATACTTGATGGACGTCCGTGCTGCATCTGAAAAATTGAAGGCGCTATGACGTCAAGCGTGAGCTCTCAATGCTCTGCTATATGCAGTCAATGAGGTGTCGCTCAGATTCGGGAGAAAAGTTAAAAAAGAGGCCTGAACACATCTCTCCTTCCTTCGGCTGTGTTACTCACGTAGTGCTTGAAGCACCATTCCGAATAAGACAAACGGAAACAAACACAGTATGGAAATAGAGGGAGGGAAAGGATGCGCGTTTACGACGGCGCAGAGATACAACTATTCGTACTGGATGGACGTCTGTGCTGCATCTGAAAAATTGAAGGCGCGATGAACTCTCAACGCTCTGCTATATGCTGTCAATGAGTTGTCGCTCGATTCGGGAGAAAAGTTAAAAAATAGGCCCGAATACGTCTTTCCTGTCTTCGGCTGTGTTGCTACTCGTTATTTCTTCTTTTTTCAGGTTCTTGTCTAATTATTTTTTGGGATGGATTTGCAGTCCCACGTCTTAAACTCGCAGCTTTAACTCGGTTCTTTTGGAAATAGTGGTGCTTGCATGCCTTGGCTGCGTCTAGTGGCTTATTTAATTCCTTATGTTCTCTCTAATTTAAGAAGTCTGCCTGCTACTTCAATACGTTCAATTTTGCAATTTTTACTCCGTTCGATCAATAAACTTTGAGCCTGAAAATAGCGTAAACATGTGCTGCTTTGCCAAAATTTTCTGAACCCCTCTCCACGTAGGGGTTGCCTTACCAGGGAATATCACATTACGTCCCGTTGACGAGCCAAGGGTCTACGCCCTCAGATGCGAGCCAGTCCGACCCTGTCGCAAACGGAGATACCTACCGAATTTCGCAATTGGACATATTTCTATCAAACAAAACTATGTGCATTATGACGTAAGCCCTGTGTTATGCACTTATGCTTATGGGTCTCAGAGCTCATGTCTTAATGCACATAGTTCCGTTTGATAGGAATACGTCCAATTTCGTCACTTCATGTTTAGCACGAACTTCGAAGAACGAAGAGACGTGTCTTATGATGATCGAATTCTTACTCTGTATTGAGAGTCTGGTTTTCCTGAAACAATAAAAAAGCGTCTACCTCGGCCAATTCTGCCTTAGGAAAAACGCCGTATAAGCTTTAAGGCGTTGCCGAATTTCCTTCGATAAAGTACGAAATTCCCGAAAAACTTGTGGATATTTTTCTGCCAATTTTTTTTAGAATAACATTCACACTTTAATCTGCAGAACCTGAAAATTTCAAGGGAAAATATTCATAACTTTCCTGAAAAATTAACATTTTACTGGAGGATATTTGGCAACTCTCGAATGCTCATACGGCGTTCTTCCTCAGCACGGCAGAATTGAACAAAATTCCGATTGAGCCCACATTTTGTCACTCCTCTGACGTAAGGGCGTATCTCGATTTCCGCATGAGCCCCGAGAAGCATGGATTTATATGGGAAACAGGGCTCACGTGGAAATTGGGGTACGCCCTAACCTCAAGGTGCGACGATTTCAGTGAATTTTACGATCGCAACGGTGACGTTTCCCGCCCTCGAGGGTGTTATAACCACACGAGCCTGACAATTTTTACGCATGTTAATGAAACCAGGATGAGCGTATTCCTATATTTGTCTCGGCGTGAATGAACTAATCATCGAAATCAAATTAGTTGAAGGTCGGCTGGTTTTTCAGCCGAGCTGCACGGAGCGCTCATCATCGTTGGTCTTGCTAATTTTCGAGAGATCTCTGACCAGCGGGCCGATTATTGAAATTGATAGACAAAGCTTTTGACAAAAATGACAAAAGGGATATGGAGGGATCCTATTGGTGAAAGCTGGTGGTTGCAATGGACAAAGGCAGTGGGTAATAGACAAAATAACGGCAACCCACGAGAAACCCGACATTTAGTCTATCATTTTCTCCCTTAGTCTATAAGAACCACACATTTCAACCAATAGGATCGGTCTATAACCCCTATGTCTTCTTTGTCTATCAATTTCAATAATCGGCCCGCAGTGGTGATACTTGCAAGTTGGGAATACTGCCGTACCAGGGAAGAACGCCGTATGAGCCATCGAACGTTGCCAAATTTCTCTTAGAAAATCAAGCGTTTTCCGAAAAAATTCGTAAGCATTTGTCTTCGAAATTTTCTTCAGAGAATTTTGTTCGCGTGGTTTGATTTAAAAAGTCAGGAAATTTCAAGAAAAAATATTTATAGCATCCTTTATAAATAAATATTTTTTGAAGGGAAATTTGGCAACATTAGAATGCTCAAACGGCGTGTTTCCGTGGGACGGCAGAATACTCAGTTTTGTCTAGAGTCCCTTTATACTGAGAGTCAAGACAACACCCCTCATAGAGTCACAAACGGGAATAAAGATTACAGAAATTGAACGTTTTTCGTAATCTTTGATCGGCCCATTCTCGAATTCCTTTTTTCGTTCCTTCCCTCATTCCGTTTGTTCCTTGCCGAACCCGTAATTCCCCGGTCCATTCCAGATTATAATCTTTGCAATCGGTGAAACTGTAATCTTTATTCCCGTTTGTGACACTGTGAAGGCCTAAAATACGGGAACCAATCAGAAATGGATTCACATTGTCTTGACTCTCAGTATAAAGGGACTCTAGTTTTGTCAATGCGTGTTAAGCAAGTGGAAGGATTGGTTCGCAACCACGATAGCCTTTTTTGGCCCTGGGCTTTGTCAAAAATTAAATGCTCGAAAAAATGATCTACATATGGCAAATACTGTTCAGTATCCTGAATTAGAAACGCTGGCTTATGCTAGTTTTGAATTTTTACGAAGTAGGTTCTAAATGAAAAAGATAGTACTCGGTAGCTAAAATTGGGTCTCTTGGTGTTTTTACCGTAAAAATTAAAATTGGCAAAATATCAGCTTATTTTGCGATTCATTTTCTGTAATTCAACAATGAGCGAAAAGTTGCGCATCGACGGTGTAAGTCCGCAACCACGGATCACGGTTTTCGACGTCGCAGACTTCCTGTCATGCTTGACGATTTGCGTTGTCCAGGAAGATCATCGATTTTTAAAATCCAAGAATTCCGAGAGATGCACCAGAAACAAAAAAGAAACAAACATGCTGATTAGAAGAGAGAAAAGTACATGTAAACTTAAAGATGGAAATGAATATCTCTGACAGAACCAAGGGACTTAAAATACACAATCTGATCCAACAGCCTACGCCCTCTTCTTTGAAAGAAGACGTAGAGACAAAAAAGAATCTTATTATTTTTTCAAAATAATATTCCTCGGCACTTTTCGAATATGCGGCTCGATTATAAACCCAAAAAAATGCACTTTTTGGTCAACATCATTATATAAGGCCACTCACAATGGATACAGAAGAGCGCCTTCAAATCATTCCGTAAACTTAATGCAAAATTCCAACACCACTATTCGTGCGTCAAGGCAGTCATTTTGCATACCCGGCCATTTGAAGGCAAAACATTGACTTCAGGAAACGGGAAACGAATTACCTGGCCCCCACGGAGCCAAAGCCAGGGGCCGCTCCTGGCCCCCAAGGAGCCAAAGCCGGGGTTGCCCCCCCTGGCAACCAAGATGCCCTGCCCCGGGGCTGCCCCCCTGGCAACCAAGAGGCCCTGACTCGGGGCTGCCCCCCCTGACAACCAAGAGGCCCGGACTCGGGGCTCGCCCCCCTGGCAACGAAGAGGCCCTACCCCGGGGCTGCTCCCCCTGGCAACCACGAGGCCCTGACTCGGGGCTGCCCTCCTGGCAACCAAGAGGCCCTACCCTGGGGCTGCTCCCCCTGGCAACCACGAGGCCCTGACTCGGGGCTGCCCCCCCTGGCAACCAAGACGCCCGGACTTGGGGCTCGCCCCCCTGGCAACCAAGAGGCCCTACCCCGGGGATGCTCCCCCTGGCAACCACGAGGCCCTGAACCGGGGCGGCCCCCCCTCGCAACCAAGAGGCCCTGAACCGGGGCTGCCCCCCTGGCAACCAAGAGGCCCTGAACCGGGGCTGCCCCCTGGCAACCTAGAGGCCCTGAATTGGGGCTGCTCCCCTTGGCGACCAAGAGGCCCTGAACCGGGGCTGCCCACCCTATAAACCAAGCGGCCCTGAACCGGGGCTGCTCCCCCTGGCAACCAAGAGGCCCTGTGCCTCCAAGAAACTTGGCAACGTCTGATGGCTCATACGGCGTTCTTCCTTTGAACGGCAGAACAGGCAACGTGGCCCTCAGGTCGATAAGTGCCGATTTTCAGGGATCTGACCGGAAAACAAAGTTGCATTCTGCTGAGATTGCAAAATTTCTGCACCAAAGTTATTTAAAATCTAAAGGTAGTCAAGCAGCAATACTTTTTAGTTGAAATATGTTTCAACTTAATTGCAACTAGTTCCAACAATGGTAGCTCCTTCGGGTCAGAGATTAGGAAATCTGCACATCAATCGATTTGTTGCAAGAATCAAACGATTTTGTTGCAAGCTGTTGCAACCTCTGCTACTTGGGTTCGGACATAGAATACTACCCTTATAGTACTGTGCAACTATTCAAAACTAACGAACAGCGGTGCAGGGTCTTAAGATAATCCAAGCTCAGTCCTAGGGTCCCCCCGGAGGCCGAGAACATGCATCATTTTGAAACCCGAAGCACCGTAAAGTAAGTGATACGGTTGCTTCAGATAATTCGTCAATGAAGATAGTCAACGCATACAAAACGCCGTCATTTGGAAAAGAAACTTCCTGGGCGACACCTAATTGGCAGCTTAGAGCGGTGCATTGAAACTTGCGAGTTCACGTCTCGCGCTATGGCGCCTTCAATTTTGAAGATGCAACACAGCAGACATCCATCAAGCACGAATAGTCGTATCTCTGCGCCGTTGTTAACGCGCGTCCTTTCGTTTGCCCCTCTTCCATATCAACATTGAGATCACCAAACCACGTATCGATGGTGAAAGTGCAGAAGTGCGTATCCTCGGAAAACACGATTTTCCAGGATAGTAAAAAAAACTGTCTACATTCCTCTTTATCGTTAGTAGGAGAGTAATAATTCTTGAGGATAGCGAGAGTAAGATGCATTTTCAGACTCCATCAGCATTTTGAATAATTTCTCAAACTGCTCGAAATTGCGACAGAAATGCCGAGATTCGCGTTTTCGGCACTAAGAATTGACACTTCATCACGAGATACACTCATTTTCAGCTGGTACCTACCTCCAGAACTGAAAATGACTCATATTGATGGTGATGTCAGCATTGCTAGCATAATTTGACTGCATTTTACAATTAGGAAATAAAATTTCTGGCTCAGTTTAGAAGCAGGGTACGTGCCTACCCTCGGTTTCTCTGTGCACATGAGTGCTTTTACGGATAACCCAGAAATTGTAGTTTCTAATTGCAAAACGTGGTCCAATTGTGGTTGTTGAGCACAGTAGAAGACTTAATATTTGTTTCTCATCACGGAAAATGAGCGATAAAATTTCAGGAAAGCTTGTTATTCTTCTTCAACAACACCTGACTAATGATGATGAGTAATAAGGTTTGTAAAATCATGAGGAAAACATGGGCAAATGTTTGAACAAAATAAAGCTGGAAGAGTTTTTTTTTGAATACAGACAATTTTTTCTTCTTTCAAATTTGGATGAACATTTTTGGACGCTCCTTGATACTTCCTTGCCTCAGGGTCTCTTTGAATTTGCCCTAACTATCAAAGTATTTTGGCATTTACCTAAATACATACATAATGCCGCTTTTACAGCGCAGCCTTGCGCTCTGTGACGCCCAATCGCCATTGCCCCCTATCCTCCCAGAGATCATCAGGCAATTGGCACCTTCTGATCTCCTCACTGAACACTCTCCCCCCTCAGTTTCGTACTGGTGCCCATTAGAGTTCAAAAAATTGAATTTTGACTCTAATTTTAATTTTTGGAATTTCTTGGCTTTATTTCCCTGCGAGATGGTGTGGACCCAGCACCATTTCTCCACCTTGTTACATACAGTTCGGGCCACTTCTTAGTGTTTAATTTTTTCCTAGTATTTACCTAAATACTAATAATAAATTGAATGCATGTAAAACACTTTCAAGAGTGCTTCTCTTCAAGGAGAATTCAAAGTGCATCAGGAAATGCCATCTTTATCATGAAGTCACTGTAATTGACAGGCAAAAGGCAAAATGGTCGTAGAAAGCGGACATAATTGACATTAATCAATGAGAAAAGAGTAAATTTTTATTAAGGAAAAATATCAACAACGAAAAAAAATAGCAGACTTGTTTCAATATAAAAAAATACAAACTTAACATTACCTCATATTTTTAACACAAGTGGGTACCTTAAATTATATATTTACATGATAAGATAAGAAAAAAAACAAAACAAAACAAAAAAGTAATAGTTTGGTGTTTAAGTTAGGGACTGGCATAAACACACCACCTGAAATTGATGGATGAGTTTTTGTCTTAGGAAACCAAACTTTCTTCCGGTTCTTTCTTTATGATAACGCCTTCTGTCGTAGATGATTGTCTGGGTTTCTTCAGATGATGGTAATTTGGTAATACTTTGGCCAAATGATCTCTCTGCAATGCTAAAGACTGTAAAATGAAAACAAGGAAAATACTCAATTTCTAGCTGAAAATGGGCGGGAAAAATGTATGTTCAAATGTACAATAGACCAAAAAACAAGATGCAAATTCTAGAATTCTGATACATATTCCCGAATCAAAATTTCACAAGAACATGATTCGCACAAGGAAAAATACTGAAATTAACTCCTAAGTAATTGTAAAATATTAGTTTTCAATTTATATTTTTTACTGGAAAATTCCCCACTCACGATAAAAACATCTATCTACTTGAATCAAATCTTGAACTACAACGGTTTTGGCAGGATTCTCAATCGAGCAATGTCCCTTTCCTGCCTTGTGTTGTTCAAAGTGTTAACAAGGTGCAACACATGAGCCGAAGCACCAAGATAGAGGTTGTCATATTTTTATGCCACAAAGATTGAAACGGTAACGTTTAGTGCGCAATTTGACTTCAGTTGTCATTGACACTGTTGACTATAGTTTTTTCATGGGCAGGAGATTTGAATTTATGCACCAAAAAACGTTAGTATTTTGGTTGGGAGCTAATGCCAGTAATTCCATGGTACAAATCGTGTTTTGGGTAAAATTTAAATTAGGTAAAATTTGTTAGAATGCTTAAATTTGCACTTTTTCTAGTGGTCTATGGGGCCAAATTTAACAAAAATGAACTGATGCCCGAATCACATTTTGGGAAAAAATGAGTTGAAGATAGTTTAGAACTCGACAGCAATAATATCCCATCTCAAAATCATAGTTTAGAACTCGACAGCAATAATATTCCATCTCACAATCATACTGATCTTTACTGCCTTAGAACTTCTGAAGAATGGTATCCTAAATAGAGGCAGTAATACTTGAAAAGAAATAGACTCTTTCGCTCGCCAACATATGTGCCTCTGAGACATATTAGTGTAGAATAAAGTACCGTTGTAAAAAATATAAAAACTGAAGAGAGGAGGCTTTTACACCGATCTCAAATGGGGAAGGGATTTCGAAAACTGAAACCATGTCAATTGGTTCATTACCATCATTAAAATTTAAAAATTTTTAACTTCTCCCCAAAACGTCCTGGAGTCTCATCTCCCTCACACTGACTCAAATAAAGTGATTCTTTGGCTCGAAGAATCGATTGATTGATTAATTAGAATGATCTGCCTCTATTGAAAATGTAAATTACAAAAGCAAAAATGAATCAGTAAGAATGAAAACGCACCACCTCGGTAACTCGGAAATGCTCAATTTTCATTAAAGATAGCCAATTTCCATAAAGGTCATTGAACTTAGCACATCTGTTCTGACCTTTAAAGTGTCCTTAAGGTGATTCGATGGACGCCATATTTTGTGTCAGAAAGGCATGCGATATATCGCATCAATTGGTTCCAATTTTTCAGCTATTTGTCATTTTTCTCCAATTTTGAGATTGCAATTCTGTTTTCAGGAGACTAAAGCACTCACTTACCAATTTTAAAAAAGGGATTCAACATACTAAAGGCAAGGTTTTTTTAGAGAGAAAACATCGCATTCGATACTGATATCGAAACTGCACTTGAATGCGATATTTCCTCTCTAAAAAAACCACGCCTTTATTACATTGAACTTCTTTGTTAAAATTGGTTAGTGAGTGCTTTAGTCTCCTGACAACAGAATTGCGATCTCAAAATTGGAGAAAAATGACGAATAGCTGAAAAATTGGAACCAATTGATGCGATATGTTGCATGCCGTTCTGACACCAAATACGGCATCCATCGAATCACCTTAAGTCTTTCGGCATCAAACATGTTTTTCTTGGACTAACTTCTTCACCTTCTGTGAAGTTTTATGTGTGTCTTGATTATTTTCATTTTTTTGAGTTGGTGTGTTTTCGTTCTCACTGATTCAAATATCGCAAATTTTAAAACTTTCAAGGTAGGTCCGAGCCTGCCTTAAAATTTGCCAACACGATGGATTTTTTTATTATGTTTTGTATTGTTTGTGGTGTCAATCTAATAACACTTTATCCAAAGATCCTATTTTCAAATTCCATGATCAAGATCTACTTCTGAAGAGACACTGTTATATGCTGGAAATTCATAATAGTGTCCCTTTAATGATAAGGCCTCCTTAATCACGATATAAATCATATATGACCACCCTAGAGAGAAGAGCTGTTAAAGATTTGACCATGGATACAGCCCACCATAAACGGTATCCTTCCAGTATCTCCATGTTTGAATTGTAGATATCAGTTTTCAGACTTCAGGGTAAACCTCTTTAAGTCATCTTGACTGGCAAGCCTAATTTTTAGGGGCCATCCAAAAATTGTTTAAGTCAAAATGATATTTACACGAAAGTTTGAGGGGTGCCTATTGTGAGTTGAAATATATGGTGAGATCACTGCTTCAAGAATTAGTGGTTTCAAGAATCAGACTTTTATGGCACCTTGTTTAGCTAAAGCCTCATATATATGCACATGGTACCGAAGGAAGTCAAAACATTGGTTGCGACTCCATAGATCAGCAATTTTTAGCAATGCTATTAAAATATTTGATCATTTACGGGGAAAGGGACCTTAGTCTGCAGGGGCAAAATTTTTAGTAGAGCCATTTATGTCGGATTGAGATGAAAAATCGAATTTTCAGATTTCTATGAAGGACTCTCCGAAGGTCTTGAAAATAAGTTGCAAACAATTTTATTCATTTTTCAGGAGGGTCTGAAGTTGCATTAGAATCTAGCATTTTTGCACTCTGACCACGGCAAGAGGACTTTTAGGTGGTTGATTCTGAAAACAAGGTTTTTAGGATTCGGAACTTCAAACCATCCTAACTCAGGTTTGGCTTAATATTTTTCATTTTTGCATGTTTTTTGTCACAAAATATTTTTAAAACACTCTTCTATCCTCTAGTATTGACTGAGTCTCTCAGTTTGAAAACAACCTTGATCCAGTTTTAACAATGTTAATTTTTTTCCATAAAAACACTCCTCTTCTGACTATTTTGCACTTTTTATCGTCTCCTAAAAAATTTCCATTTTCAGGGTTAGATTGTTTTTGAACTGAGAGATTCATTGCTCATCTCTCTGAGTCTACAAGGGAAAAGGTACCTTTTCCAATAAAGAACCACTTATTCTTGGGGTGGGAATGAAAATGACTCAGTACTTACAAGTGGCTTGTCTGACATAATTTTCCGCAGGTGATTGGTCCCACAGACTGAAAAATTTTCAGGCAGTTTTTCCGGAAGAGTCAATCTACAGGCTGCACCAATAAAACATCCATTAGTAATTTCAACCTCAGGTCCAACGTAACCTGAAAAAAGAAATAAAAAGAAAAATATGATAATTGCTGAAAGAAACTGTGTTACAAGGATACGAGCTGAGAATATTGATTACGCAGAAAATTTTGTTTGTCGTGCTTAAATTTAGTTCTTTTCCTTCTATTCCATAGAAAACTTATATTCCAAGATATGCTCCAATTTTGAGGCCTCTAGACTTCTTTACAGGGAATAATTCATCGGAATTTCCTTCATATATTCAAAATTACGTTCGAATCCACTCCAAGAAAGTTGCATTCTCTCAGTGAAGAAGACAGACAAGGTCTGAAATTAAGCTATACATTTTGGTACTTTTTGGCCAAACTTTGAGCAAAAAACAACTGGCAAAGTGCAGGTCTTGAAAAATATTTATGAATTCTTCACAAGAATAAACGAAATCTATATGGATGAAGCGAGCCATTGTGGATGAGCCTGCCATTTAAAAAATTACCTTTGCCAAGGGTTTCATGATGCATCTTTATTCTTCGTTCTCTTGCATCAATGTTCTCTCTACTTCTTTTATTCTACAAATTTTTCGAGAGTCAAGGTTCGAATCAGAAGAATAAAAAAAGTAATAGGAATCAATGGACTTATGATATTTTCAAGGAAAATTAAGACATTGGTATACCAGTTGATAAAAGTGACATTTGTCTTGGATAAATTGATAGAAATAGAGTGATAAAAATAATTTGATAAATTGATATATATAGACACAGTACATTCAGCATCCTATTTGGCTATCTTAAATTCTGGTTTGTTGATTGGCAGTACATTTGAATTCATCAGCAGCAGAGTTCATGCCAAATAAGTTTACGCACTTTTAAAATACGACAGAAGATCCACCATCTTGATTCTTGCATTTACTGTACATGCTGAATTGATGTCAGACAATCGTCTATCATAGTCTGGAGGTGCGTGAGCATATGACACGGAAAAAAATTAAATGTTGATTTAGCATTCATACTGTTAAAAAGATGTCCGACAAGTTTCAAATGCTGATTTTACATTTTAGCAAATGCTAACATAACTACGCCCGCTGCAAAACGAACAAATTAAAATGTTATGTTAGCATTTTTGTAAAGTAAAATCAGCCTTTGAAACTTGTCGGACATCTTTTTAACAGTATAAATACTAAATCAACATTTAATTTTTTTCTGTGTAGTCGTAGACTCAAAAATGTCAAAAAAGGCAGTTATAAAGGATTAATTGACACAAATTTGTACACGGAAAAAACAAAGAGGATTTTAAAAACGAATATCAGAATAGTTTTTACCGCTGAACCCGAAAATGACCTGCGTTTTTTTCCTTCACCCACCAATTTTTCAAAAAAGGCATTCTTTGGAAAATCCCACTTTTCAGAAAATTGGTGGGTAATAGGAAAAAATGGGGGTCGTTTTCAGCTTCGAAAGGAGAAAGTAAGTGGAAATTACCCGGTAAGACACTTGAATGAAGTAATTCTACCGGCTTCTCAAATGCAAAACATATTTTCCTCTATAATTTTAACAATTGAATTTGAAAATGACCTCGGTTCTTCTCTCTTATACACTTGTTTCTGGAATTTTAAGATAAATAATCCCGGAAATCTAAAAGATGTAAGGGAATAACTAAAGTCATTTTGTACTCAGCCCTAAAATTACAAAGGAATCGACTATCAAACTACCTTATTATTAAAAAAAATTATATATAGATGAAATTCCTAGATATTAGTTTGAGGACATTTCCATGGAACCTACAAAGAGTTTTTTCTGCAAAGTTTTGATAGGGAATCATGTAATGTAGTGCTTGCTAAGGTAAGCTGAGATGATAAAATTTGAACATTTCTATAAGAGGAGGAAAAAAAGACTCCAGCAACTTGGTAGCAGAAGCTATAATATAAACTACTACCTAAGTTGGATAGTCAAATTTTAACTTTGAATTCTACTTCGTGGCATCAACAGAGGTTGTTCATTTTCTATAAAACTTATACCCAATGTATGGTTACATCAAAGGAAATGAGTAAAATCAGGCATTTTATCAAATGCCTAGGCCGGTAGTCAAATTTTGACGGTTTATGGAATTTTGTAAATTTACGGCCAAGAGTTCACAGGTTTTCAATATTTTGGGAAGAATAACTCTTCAAATCCGCGAACTCTCCTTGTTCCTTCCTGTATACGTGCTTTCAGTGCATTTAAATGTTAAAACTTTAAAAATTCTACGTTTTATGACGTGCTGAAAATTTCATGAGAAATGTGCACTCAGAATCTTAAAATCGTTTAAAATACTATTGTATGCTGCATATTTTTACAGAAAATTCTTTCTTACAAGAGCAACGAATTATTTTGTATAAAATGAAGGTAAAAAATAATAATTTCAATCCAAGTAAGAATATTTGACTATTTGCCTGGGCATTTGACAAAATGCCTAATTTGACTATTTGCCTTCAACAAATACAAACACTTACACTTGGCCTCAAGAACACAATTATCACCAACAGCTTTTGCTTCACATACACAGCTGACTTCAAACATGTTGTTGTTGCCAATGAAGAGCGTCTGGGGTTGTCCACTAGCATCTTTTGGAAGTCTAAACAGGTGAAATAAAACAACACAATTATTAAAAGCTTTACAAAGTTCAAGCAATCGTTTAAAAAGCAATTTTTTTTTTTTTTTTTATTCAAAGATTTCCAAGATAAATGCTTCTCATTACGTATTTGTTTTAGAATGAAACATTGGCATATATTACA
Source organism: Bemisia tabaci (assembly GCF_001854935.1). Taxonomy (NCBI): domain Eukaryota; kingdom Metazoa; phylum Arthropoda; class Insecta; order Hemiptera; family Aleyrodidae; genus Bemisia; species Bemisia tabaci. Next base: position 8,631,163 of record NW_017547098.1, read on the forward strand.
AACACCAATCATGTTTACCATTTTTCATTTGCCGAAGATCATTGATAATGAAAAAGGACAAGCACATACTTTCCTTGCCAAAATCATCTGAAAACAGTCACAAAGTCATTCTGAGAACATTTACACTACATTTAGCAATAAGGAACTGCTGGCATTGCAACATGAACATGTCCTAGATTGTATGAGCTGGATGGGGAACTATTTTAATTTGTAAATTTCTCTTACAAGATGAAGAAAATGTGCAAAATCTTAGCCGAACTGTAATTCTGAGACTTATTTCTTCATAGTAAAATGCAGCTAATTTATGGGGAATGAATCACAAACCATCTGTAAAAACACATACTTATTTCTTATGACTGTTTGCTCTTCAAAGATGTTTCCGTCGCCAATCACGATGGGACCATTTTCAGCGAGGATTGATGCTCTTGGGTGAACAACGTTTTGCGCTCCGATCGTAACTATGCCCAGAAGTTTTATGTCCTTGCAAACAACTGAGCCTGCAGCTATGCTTGCACTGAAAGAAGAAAAAGAAAGACAAGTCACAAATTGTAATATTGATGAGTCAGGGGATGTCTGTCTAACAAGGAAACATCAAGACCAAATCGGTATCTTCATTATGACATCACTCGGTTGGTTAATTTATCTAGAGATTCAGCCAAGTTCTAACTTCCCTCGGCAATAAGTGCAAAATGCATTTAAATATTAAGGATACGAAATGAAAAACAACTTAATCAGTCAAAAATCACGATAAAATAACAACTTAATTTGGGGAAAAAGAGCAAAGGATAAACAAAAACACGTTTCAAAATATTAACAATTTCATTATCAACCGGAAAAAATTAAAAATTAAAAATGAGCCGTTGATTCGCTGTTATTGCGAGACCGAGACTCTATAGGAGGAGTCTTGGTCTCGCAATGACAGAGAATTGACGGCTCACTTTTAATTTTTAATTTTTTCCGGTTGATAATGAAATTGTTAATATTTTGAAACGTGTTTTGTTTATCCTTTCCTCTTTTTTCCCCGAATTAAGTTGTTATTTTATTAAGGGTGCAGCAAACGTGATCGTAAAAAAATTTGGGCAGTCTCGATTTCTGTTGCGACCATGGTCTTTACACAATTTCTACATCATTAAAAATTTTCTTTGTTCCGAAAAAGTTATTAGAGGCACCTAAAAATTAGCCTTTCTAGCCAAATAACTCTTAAAACTTGGAGGTGAATCTGGAGAACTTAGTAGTTGATTCACAAGATTGTGCTGGCACATTCTGGTACTAATTTATTACTTTGATTACTTGCTCTTTGCAGGGTGTTGAAGCTCTTAAATTGATTGGCATCAGGATGTTGATTACCTAAATTGATTGGCATCAGGATGTTGATTACCTACTATAAAATCAAAAAAAAAACTAAAATACCCTGGGAAAATATGCCATTGACTATGGTCTCATTTCTGATTTGACTGAGATTAGTCTTCAAAACATTTGCGCTTCCACTTACAGCTACCAGGAGGTGGAGATCTTTAAGCCCATTCAGAGTGTAAGAACATGAGCAGTTTAATCCGAAAATTGTTAAGAAAGAGAGAAGGTGTGATTCTATTGTGCACAATCCATCTCCTGAGTCGATGTAAAACCGAAAATTTTATGAGAAGAAGAAAGCACTTATACAGTGGAATATTTAGAGATCGAAACAAGAAGGCGGGGACTTGAAATTTACCTTTCTTTTCAGTGCCCAACACTCTTAAAACATACCAATATAACCAATTTCCTGATACAGGAAACCAATTCTCCTCATTCCCTGTGCAAAGAAATTTAATTTGGCCAATGTAATGCCCAAAAATAAAGTTTTAATAAAGAAAGCCCCCCTCCGCCAGCAATAGAATTCTTGCACATGTGAATGGTTTGTGATTTAAATACATTTACTGTTGTAAAATTTTACGAGAGACAAGGTGGTGCCACTGGTTTCCTCGAAAATCAACTCTTGAGCTCAAAAAAGCTCTCATGGTTCAGGTCGTATTGGAGGGGATATTCCACGTTACATTGAGAGTTCACCTCTAAATCTGGTCAAACTCTACATGCACAGATAGGGAGCAAGTACATTAGCCGAGTTGTGTGGTTCCAGTCTTAAAGTCCCCAAACAAAACGGCAACCCTGGCAAAGTAACTGTGCATGGAGAGTGATGTAGAGGTGGACTCTGAACATAGCATGGATTATCCCCTCCATTATGGCCTTGACTTTGAGAGCTTTTTGTGAGCTTCGGATTTGATTTCTGAAAAAAGCATTGGCGCCATCAAGATTCTCACAAAATTTTCTATGGAGGAGATAATTAAAATGCAAATCTGTGAGACATGAAGGTACTCCTATATTCAGCAATGCCACTGAGCTTATTCCAGCACAATCATTCCACCCACAGCTCATGCTGTGACCCATATCCACTGAGGGTGTTCGAACGAATTCTTGCCGGAACACTAGCGATATCGTCTCTTATTGAAACTAGCGGCAGTACCGACAGTGGCGATGATATCGTTAACAGTCGGCCTTATCGGATTTTTGAGAGCTCGCACTCAATGCATTGTTGCCCCATTCGTCGGTTTATCAGACTGCCTGGCCCGGCGGCGCGTGAAATAGATGTACAAATGGCAACAGCTTATTTTCGTCAGCTCCGAAAACTCTCATCGCTATCGGCAAGAGCGCTCTTATCGTGACTTTTCCTTAATGGTACTGTTTCGGTAGCTTACCGACAACCGATAGAACAGCCCTAATCTCCACTCTATAACGTTATCATGAGAGTAGAGCAGTGAGATAGTGTCTCAATCAAACATGGTAATTGGATGTCCACGACAGTATTGATTTCTCCTCAAATTTTGTGGCACATTTGTGACATAATGTGTTCGAAATTTTTTTGCTGATCGTTCAAGTTTAGTCCAAAAACACAGAGCTGCGACAAAAATAAAAAAAAAACTTACTGGTACGTTGCTTCTTTTCTCTTATCAATGTTCTCCATCATGCACAGGAAGGCAAGTAGGTAAATTAGCGATAAGTTGCCTGCCTATGCTAATTGTCAATTGTCACAAGGGCCGAAGATTCACAGAGCGCACAAAATTCTTCAGAAATCACACACTGCATTACGTATGAATTTCAGCGATATTATGCGTTATTGATCATGTTCTTCATGCGCAGCGCAGGCATGGGAATTAAGGGTTTTTCAAAAAATTGTATCGATATTTAGAGGTTATAAGTTGTGCTGAATGTAAACAATAAACATGTGTGCGTAAGTGCAGCACTCTCGCGGCTAATTGAGAAAACTAAGGTGTTGATAAGCACGGGCATTGGTTTCGACCGGCGAAAAACTCGAAAAACTCACTCTACAGGTCACTTCACGTATGTATGTACTCAATTGACCAGGAATATTGAAATATTTCCGGTTATAATTCATAGCGTGAAAGCTGCCCTGGATTTTCCTACCATATTTTTTTTTTTTAAAATCACAGGAAAAATCGCGCATTTCCCGTGATACCGAAGTGAAAAACGTTTAATTTGTCGGGATTTACGAATTCGCATGGAATATCGCGTATTTCTCTCGATATTGAGATGACACTCGCTTAACTTCTCACTGTGGAACATGCGGAAACCAAGCAAGCAACTATTTGAACTCCGGAGTAGGCATGTGGTATCACGCAAAATTGAAGGAAAATTTTAGCGCTTCGCCTGTCTCAAGTACCGGACGTCTGACAATGAGATATAAAAATCGGATATTTTTCACGATATTTATGTGAATGTTGCGTGTCCTTTAGTGTTCACCAAGATGTTCACCGGCTGGAAAATTTGCACATTTTCCGCGATATTGCGATGATCGATCCGTAATTTCTCAATTTTTTTAGAAAAAAAAAAATCGCTGGAAAAGTCAGGCATTTCCCGCGATACCGAAGTAATAAGTGCGTAATTCCTTTAGATTTCACGAATCCGATGGAAATGTTGTGTATTTCTCGCGATATTGAGACAACACTCGCGTTACTTCTCACTTTTTTTTACGCGGAAATAAAGCGAGCAACCATTCGGCCTCCGGAGTGGGTAAATTTGCGTTTAAGGCGCGATATGAGGTGAATACGCGAGATTTTTATTGATTTAACAAGAACGCTGGAGAAATCGCGATATTGTGGAGATTATCGCGTACTTTCTCATTTCTCGTTCGAAATCGCAGGAAAAATCGAGCGTTATATGGGGGACATCGAGATGAAGAGTGAGTAATCGTTCGAGATATAGCGCATTCGCTGGGAAAATCGCGCATTTTCCGCATTACTGAGATGAATTGCGTGTAATTTCTCACTTTTGAACTTGCGGAAACCAAGCGAGCAACTATTCGAACTCCGCAGTAGGTATATGGTATCACGCGAAATTGAGGGAAAATTATAGTACTTTACCCTATCACAAATAACGGAGATTATGAATTCTATGCTCGCATCAATATAAAACTAGCGAATTTTCTACGATATTGAGGTTGAGGTATTTGAGGATATTGAGGGCTACGTTCTTAATCATTCGCCGAAGAATTTTCGCTCATGTCGCGCATTGGCGGATCCAGCAAATTGGCAACATTGTCTTTTTTCCATTTAAACCTATGGAAATGTATCGATCCTTAGAGGAGCCAGGTGCTTTGACAAGAATCGATTATTTAGCATGGGATTAAATGGAGGCATCTCAGTGTTGCCAAATTTCTGGATCCGCCACTGATCTCGCGATATGAGGCGAATTCGTATAATTTTCATCGGCACAAGGAAACAAATAGCGTACATAAGTTGTTTCTAAAATTACCCAGATTGAGTGGCTACTTATTGAAAATTTAGTCTAGTCACTGCAACAGCTTTGAAACTGTATCGATTTATAATTATAAATCCAATATCTGGAAGAATCGAGAGTACTAAGGAGTACATGATAGAAAAGTTGCCTACGCTCAAAATGAAGGCGTTTTAAGCCCTCGACAGTATTACGTTCTCCAATCGGTATTAGAACAGAGTTCAGATACAAATACGCTGAGTAGCTAAAGTGCGTATTCTATTTTTGCAATAATCTGACCCTTTTTACACACGAAAATTTTTAAAAATTGTCGAAAAAAACGAAATCGTCTGTCTGCCAGCAAGAGATTAAAATCGAAAAAATCGGGAAGTCACTTAAAACCGTAGAGCTTTTTTCGCGTATCTCGGGCTTAAGTGCGGAAATGCCTATTTCACTCTGGCCCCTTCAATTGACCCGACGCGCCTTATGCACAACGCGCGCTCCTTAGCGTTTCCCGCCAACAGCATACATAAGCTGATCAGCGGATCTGTGTTTTTATTCATTTTTAGGAATTCGCTGGTTTTGAAAAGTTGCTAAATACTTATCATTCGAGGGCCACCCAGGATCATTTCCTCATGGGTACCTGTTACTCCCGGCGCGTGGCGTTCAAGTACATTATTCACTCTCTGGGCCAATGCAATCATGAACTGACGGTTCATCACAACAATGGTCAGTTGTATTAAAGCCAATCTAGTCATACCATGGTTCATCCATCGTACTGGATCAGCTGAAGCTTCTAAACAAGTTTTAACTATGTATAGGCTTTAATCTTGATCTTGAATGATCAAGAGCAGGTTCAAAACGCTAATTGCGAAATGCGTATCTCGTGATCAAATGTCATTTTCCAATCATGCGAGCCGGCCATATGAGATCAAACTAAAGCTTTTGATGAGGAATTGTATTGCGTTAAGCACTTTTTTCAATCGTCAAATGATCAAAATCTGCCAACAACAGGTTTTAAACACTAGTTGCAAAAATGCGTATCTCGTGACAAAGTGTCAAATCTTAGTGCCGAAAACGTGAATCTAGGCATTTCTGCTGTATTTTCCAACAGTACGATAAATTATTCAAAATGCTGATAGAGTCTGATTTAACATATTATCCTTGGTATCTTCAAGAATTATCCTTCTATTGACAATAAGGAGGAATGTGGACAATTTTTTAACTCTTCTGGGAAATCGTGTTTTCCGAGTTACACACTTCTGCACTTTCACCGTCAATATGTTTAAATGGAGGATATAAAAAACAGGAGAAAAAATGGGAAACAAGGCTAAAAATTACACATAAAAAACCCGCGACGTTTCGCCCAAAACTGAGCCATTTTGAGTCGGAAGAATAAAAATAAAATATAAAAATTCTAAATAGAAACCTGCAGACTACCCTTCTGTAGTCTGCAGGTTTCTATTTGAAATTTTTAGAGCCTAAATGCCTCCCTTCATTTAATATTTATAAGGAAATTTTCTCTAAATTTTGAGGAAACTGTTACCAATCCTAGCAACACCTAATGGCACTTTATAGGGGCGGACTGGCCCTGGTGAGAGGCTGGAGGTTCCAAACCAAAACTTCTGGAGAGACCCCTTTGCGCCCCCCCCCCCAAGGGACGGGGAAAAATCCCTTAGAGAGGGAAAAATTCGGAGGACTTTAAAATGAGCATTGGTGCCGCAAAGATAACCTAAGGATAACCCAGTTTTGGACTGTCAAATTGGGGCCGCCAGGGCGTAACTCGAGTAACATACGATGTTCAGTCTTTATCATTGTAAAGTGAGTGTATTCGAATACAATTTTTTTTCCATTGTCTGTGTCGGTATTTGTTCCTTTAAAGCGCCTCTAGGCATAAAAGTCAGATTTAAATGATCTACCATTGCGCCAACTCAAAAATGTTTTTTTACATGAGAGGGCAGAGAGAGACGAAGAGGGTATAGCATACTTATCCAAAAATTTACTATGATGGTTTTGGGACATGACTACGAATTTTTCTCTTGGAGGAGAGGGGGAGAGAGGAGGAAGGTATTGTTTGTTTGTTAAACAAAAAATATTGTGCATCCATGGAAAAGCACAGTAAAGAGGTGAAGTCCGTCAATTATTTTAAACACCCCGATAATGCGATCTGCACGGTTCGTTTCAGAGGGAGGTAAATAAAATAGTGTTCCCCACTCAAACTTCCTTCGGGATCTTGAAGTAGGATGCATACACAGTCATTTAAGCCTAAAATGAAAATATTCTGTCGAGCTCTTCGAAAATAAAATCGATTTTTGTGTTTTTGGCGCTAAAATGGCCTTCAAAAGCGATCAATGATTCAATTCCGATGGGTTGTGCATATGCAAAATGGTACGTGTATGATGAAATCTACGTATTTTTGGACCAGAAATCGATTGAGCAGGGTCCCGAATCGGTTCGAAGCTTCATTAACCGAAAAATGGGCCTTTTTTTGGATTTTAGGGATATTTTGGGCCCATTTTTTCCCAATTTTGGCGTGAGAAAACCTGTGCCGTCATGGGTATTAATTATTAGGTACTTTCGGGCAATAAATCGAATGCGCTTGGTCCCGAGTCACTCCGGGGCTTCCTAATCCAAGAATACGCTGTAGGCCCAGGTGGAGCTCCGGAAGAGCTTTGAAAATATTTTTTGTCTTTTATGTTCAAACTGGATGCTGAAATTGGCCTTTCTTTGACTTTAAAATGAGACTCCTGAATAAGTAACAAGAAACTTTTCTATAATTTGATGACCTTTGGCCTCCTTCAGCCAGTCCACTGTGTAAGCTCCTGCATGAAAGCACGATGCATATCTCAGATCTGATCATGCGCTGTGAAGAATGATATCAGTGCGCAAGCATGCTGATCTGCACTGATTGACGGGTTCACACACATACACATCAATTTCTCTTTTTCAAAGACCTTCTGACGAGAAATCGTATGCGCTTTATGAAGAGATGGTATAAATTTGGACTCGAAAAATGAACTCCTCTTGTGGATTTATAATATTCATATGCAGAATAACTATTTTCCCTCCTTTTTCGGTCAAACAAATAATCTTAACCCAACCAAGCCGAGAAAAATTTTTCGGCCTAAGAAGCCCCGGAGTGACTCGGGACCAAGCGCATTCGATTTCTCGCCCGAAAGTACCTAATAATCAATACCCATGACGGCACAGGTTTTCTCACGCCAAAATTGGGAAAAAATGGGCCCAAAATATCCCTAAAATCCAAAAAAAGGCCCATTTTTCGGTTAATGAAGCTTCGAACCGATTCGGGACCCTGCTCAATCGATTTCTGGTCCAAAAATACGTAGATTTCATCATACACGTACCATTTTGCATATGCACAACCCATCGGAATTGAATCATTGATCGCTTTTGAAGGCCATTTTAGCGCCAAAAACACAAAAATCGATTTTATTTTCGAAGAGCTCGACAGAATATTTTCATTTTAGGCTTAAATGACTGTGTATGCATCCTACTTCAAGATCCCGAAGGAAGTTTGAGTGGGGAACACTATTTTATTTACCTCCCTCTGAAACGAACCGTGTCTGGATATTTCATTTAATTCGATCTGGAAGGGCCTCTTTTTAGAAAATTTCTAGGGGAGGCCCCCGGACCCCCTATATAATGAGGGTGTCCTCCAGACCCCCTAATCGAAAGAGCAACTTTGTTACCTCCAAACCAACTTCGCCCAACCAGTAATTTTGTACCTATTCGCCCCTGGATGATCCGTGGTCAAAAATACCTCGTGAGGGGAGTTCCAGACATCTTGGACCCCCCCCCCCCCCCCCCCCCCCCCCCNCGCATCTGGCATCATACATTTATTCTACTAATAAAAGCTTGACTGTTCATTACATAAGTAGATGGTTGAGATGGGTCAGCTGAATAAGTACGTGATGCAATAAAACGAGCTGTTATAAAAGCTGCGATAATTTCCGCTGAGCCCAAAACCGCGATCCAAGTTAAGTTATTATGGGGAAATTCAGCGGAATGATAAAGCATTAAAGGTGAGGGATCGAACCGCGGAAGGTTATTTTCGCATGGAATCGTCCACTGAATCGTATTTTGCTCCATTCATCGTCACTTCTCGGACATAAGAACGTATCTACACTCGGACGTGCGGTCTAACGTCCGTATGACGTCGCAACTCTCAGAGCTCACGTGAAAATGGAGCTACGATTTTTTATCCGTGGACTGAACACGTATCAGCAATCGAACTTGCAAAGCCCAGGTCACGTGATCCGTTATCGATCGAACTATTTTGACCTACCCGCATTCCGACGTGGCCCCCAGTCACGGTGGGATTATACGCTGCTGGGGGTCCAAGTCAAAATGCGAATGGACCTGTTGTTACGCGCGATGATGCGATGCTTTTTAAATTCTCGCCGCAATCTATTTCCGAGCAGGAATTTGTCACATGCCTGCCTGTTGTCGTGGTTTTGGACAGTGCTAACAATAAGTGCCGCCTGCATAAAAAACTGACCTATCGGGTTGAGAATTTTTTTCGTGCACCTGCGAAAAAATAATTATTTTGCCATCCCTTGAAGCAGAAGGAGAGTTATCACGCTTGTTCGAAGTGATGGTTATTATGCTGTGGCACCTCTAGTCTGCCGTGCTAAGGAAATACGCCGTATGATCCATCAGGCGTTGCCATATTTCCTTCGACAAATCACGAATTTTCAGGGAAAATTGTGAATATTTTTCTTCGATATATCGTATAATCTTGTTCGAAATTTGATCTATTAAGGCTAGATATTTCAAGGGCAAATATTGTTAACCCTCTTAAAAAAATAAATATTATCTGAGAGGAAATTTGGCGACGTTTGAATGTTCATACGGCGTATTTACTCACTGTTAGCACGAAGTAGTTTCACCTGAGTTCTTTTGAGGGACACGGTCGATCACCGTATGTCCTCATGAGGAATGCAACTTATTTTTATCGCGAGTGAGAAAACATGCGGGTTTTTCGACTTCCGTTAGGTTATAAGATTTTCATAAAAAATGAAATAAAATGAATGAAAATTCATAAAATACGAAAATCCGCAAAAGTAATCCACGTTGAGTTAGAAGTTAAAAATTCTATTGATAAAAATATCCATGAATTTGAATTTATCAAAATTATCATTGCTATTAATAAAGTAATATCTCCAATTCGGTTTATTATTATGGTGTATATTCTTCTCATTATAGATTTTTTGTTTTGATAATATATAATAATAACAAAGGAAGTTAATTCTAGTCCTTCTCACCCTATCACCAAAGATACTATGTTTGACCTTAAAATTGATATCAATATAGAGACTATAAATATAATTAAGATTTTTGAAAATATCATATTTTTTTCAATTTCTCTAGCGGCAATTTCGCAAGTTGGATGACTGTTTTTCCTCCATTTAAACCCATTAAGTGTCGATTTTAGGCGAGGCAAACTGCCTCATTAAGAATCGATTGTTATTCATAAATTTAAATGGAGGAAAATGGTGACGCCATGTTTCAAAACTCGCCACTGAGCGCGCCACCGTCATCAATTTACTTTTTCATCGTGTTTTTAAGCTTTACGTACATACGTACGTGCAATCTAGAAATCTATAATTACAGCTTATTGAGCGATCGAGGTGCGCTGAAATAGGTCCGTGACGTCACGCATTTCGAAATGACGTCATCCGCTCCGTAGCTCGGCATGGCGCCTCCGTTCAAGAGCGGGCGAGCGTCAACCTCCATGCGAGCAGACGATGGACTTGAACCGCTTTAAAGAAGAGGTGGGGGTGCTTGCTGAGATGTATGAATGTCAAGCATCGTTTAATTAATAATTAACTAGGGGTTCCCTTAATTGGAGGGAATAAATTGGGATCTGTCGCGGATAATTGAGGAAAGACAAATAATTTGGCGAGGAACCGAGGGAATTTTTCAATGGACATTCCCATAATGCCGCACTAAGGAAAAACACTGTATGAACATACGAGAATTGCCAAATTTTTACCGATAATGTAGGTATTTTTCCGAAAAATTACCAAGTATTTGTCTCAATAATGTGTAGATAACTTTGTTCGTAGGTTTTAATGCACTGGAAAAAAATTCGCTCGGATCTGGAGTTCTGCGAAATTTTTAAAAATTTGACAAGAAAAAATGATCTTGATTCAATCGGATTCGGATCGGATCAATTTTTGCTTGCCACGGAAAAAATAAAATTGCTGATTTAACGATTCAATCGCTGAAAAAAAAGTGATTGAAACGTTTCAACGTAGATTTTACAACAACAAAATGATACTTTAACCTCTATTGTAAGCTACTTTAACCACGAGGGTGGGTAAAGTAGCATTTTTGTGTTGTAAAATCTACATTGAAACATTGCAGTCACTTTTTTTAGCAATTGAATTGTAAAATCAGCAATTTGATTTTTTCCGCATGAATCAAAAGAAAATCCGCTTAAATCAAGAGGCTTCGCTCTCGATTCAAGGAATAATCCTTTCGAATCAAGAGCTTTTTCCATGTCAAATTGTTTAAGAGTCTGGTCTCTAGACCTAACCTACTTTTGATCCAGTGTCTGGCGTATTTGAAAGTTCAATTGAAAGATATCCACAACTCTTCTCGAGGATAAATACCTATTACATTCAGTGAAATTTGGCGACACCAAAATCCTAAAACGGCGTTCTTCTTTATCACGGCGACATTCCTCTCAACTCTCAAGCAACGAATGAATGAAGTTTGCCATTCAAGTGCGCGCGAGTACATCGAGTTAAATTAAATAGGTCTGTTTCTCTTTTTCTCTTAAACTAGCACAAATCACTCTCAAATTATAATTGACACTTGAACAAGTATCAGGCGCTGTTGCTCATGGAGATGTTCCATTATGTAACGCTCTTATTCTACTTTGCATCGCCGCCCTCTTTCAACTTTTTCTCCGGTAACGCACTCGCGACGTTAACTCGAAATCGCTTCAAGAAATTGCGTAATGCTAACCTGAACTCACCTTTGAATGAAATAACGCTCACCTAAACTTCTTCAACTCTCATGCTGCCATGCTCAGAAACAACGCCGTAAAAGCCTTCAGGCGTTGCCAAATATGCTGTGATAAAATATGAATTTTCAGGGAAATCTGTGAATATTTGTCCTTAAATTTTTCGAGCAATTTAATTGCGATCAGATCTAAATCATCTGAAAAAATCACGGGCGGGGATATATTCGCAACTCTCCACAAAAGTAAACATCCAATCGAAGGAAGTTTGGCAATTCTCAAATGATCATACGGCGTTTTTCCTTATCACGGCATCAGATCTTAGGAACACCAGGGTCTCTCCTCAAAAGAAATGAAATAAAATAAAAAAACCGAGTAACAACTGATGAAAATAAAGAAATAAAGATGAAAAAGGGAACAATATTAAACTCGGTACTGAATGTAAAAATGTTTCGGTTCCCATCACACTTCTATTGATCGGAAGTCACGGAACTTTCTCAGAGAGTGAAGTTGAAGTTCTCAACGTGTTTACTAATAAAATCGAGCATCTTGATGAAGCGTCTGAGTTGGTGCAGGATTGAAGTCCATCTAAAAAAAATGTATGGCTCGAAAGATGTCGTGTAAACGTGACCTGTGTTGGTTCCCATTGGACGTATCACCATATCCACTCTCGATTTATTTTCGAAAATGCTTTTTCTACTCAGCCGTCTTGCATAATGAGGGGCAACGGAACACTGTCTGCATTCATCCTAACGTGTATACACACGCGTTTTTCCTTATCGATAACTGCATAATACCGTCCCGGTTTGTACGTAAAAGTATTCGCATAAAGGGACCTGAGTGCACGGAGGCAAAACTCTTGGTTTATCTTTTTTTTTCCAAATTACATTGAAAAATCGGATTTTGAAATTTCGGCGAAAGCAAGGAAACACCCCTAGTTCGTCATTTCTCTGACGAAGGGACATAAATCCACTTTCAAGGTATTTAGCAACAGGATTACGCATTGTCCAATGAGTGTGAGCCCAGTGAGCAAAGTCACTAAAGGAAGTGAGATAAATGTACGTATCGAGTAGAGAACTATTCGCGCTCCCAGGTAGATTTGTTGCCTATGAGCGAAATTGAAGGCGAATTCTAAAAGGACAATATGTACTAATTTGTTTCCGACTGACTGTGAAACCTATATCGGTTTAATCAAAGCTCTTGGAGCGATTCTATGTATATTTCGAATATATATACCTATTCGGGTCCCTCGTTAGGTTAGTTGCCTATGGAGGGGAATTGAAGGCGCACTTAAATTGGACGATATCTATCACTAGAGCCAAGCAAAGTTTCTTGGTTTAGTCAAAGTAAGGGACGACATACCCGTTCCTTTTCGAATAGCTTACTATTCCGGGAGCACTGAACGCAAACTTTATAAGAACGATATCTTCAATAGATTAAAACTTAATATTTTTCCTACATGAGAAGCTTTATTTAGACTGTAAGAATTTCATTGAGTTTTTTGGAGTCTAATATAAACAAACCAGATGCCGACAGAGTTTTAGACGATAGAAATGTTTTAATTTCCAACTTTTGGGACGAGTTTTGAACAAACTTTGGTTAGTGTTCTTGCCGAGAGTTAAGTTAACTTTCCCTGCAGATATCATTTTATCCCTCCCTAGCAGGTGCAAATTCCTAAACCTCGGTTTTGCTTACACGAGAGTGACACGAGGAGTCACACGAAAAGTCTTGAACTGGTGAACCTATTGCAGAGTAGCAAAGACATGGTATTAAGCTCCCTATGCCGAAGGCTAAAGTGCGAAACCAAGTATCTCCTGCAGACTTCCTATTATACTTTTACTTCGTCGGAAAGTGGATTTTTACACAAACATCTCGGGCATTTTTAACTGAAAATTCCACTAAATTTTCCTCTCATCTCATGAAAAGTCATAATAAATTTCGACGAAAATCGGTGTAAAACATTGAATCGTTCAATAATTGTGCAGCCATGGAATAGAGTGACGTTCCCTCGTCTGGAAAACAACGATTCCTCAGACCATATTACAGACAAAATCCTCTGAAAAATGTTGAAAAGCTTTCCTGAAAATTTGTGATTTATCAAAGTAAATTTAGCATTGTCTGAAGGCTCATATGGCGTTCGTCCTTAGCACAGCAGTAAAGGTACTCTAGTTTTGACGCCCTGGAAAACATTTTGTATGCCACCGCCACCACCGAACGTCTGTCTATGTTGACTACCAATGTTTATGTCCCGCACCGGGTCTAATTTACACGTGTTTAACAGCGACGGCGACGACACTCAACAAAGGAAGTCTAGCGCCCAATCCTCATTGTTTTGGAGGGAAACTGACCTATGTGGCTCGCTGAAAGGACCCTCGCCTCCGCCCCCCACCAACGCCCTTGCCCACTAATCAAAAACCACTTATCTCCATACGGTTTCCTCTTCAGTTACGCCGTTATACCGTGCCGGCGGTGACCAAAAGGTGGATCCTGCCACCGATGTTGAGACCGTGACGCGCTGTTGTCGGACTTCCCTGAAAATCAGCCTTTTTCGGAGACATTTCAGGTTGATTCCATTGTTTTTCGTGACGGCCCGGCAACGACGTGGCGCTTGAACGTGCGGATATCGCTGTTTCGACCCGGGCAACTCTCGGAACTCGGGGTCCAGTTTTTTCTTCTTCTTTTTCTCTCTTCTTTTTGTATAATTGCAAAACGTTAACACCAGAAACTTCGCACAGTGGTCCGGACTACTGGCTAGTCGGATCAGTCTATTTTTAAAGCAGTAGCTTGGCATCCTTTGCGATGTATTGATTGATTTGCCGTTTAAACCTATGGGAAAGGCTCGATAGACAGGGTGTTTGCAACGAACACTTTCATAATCGATTCTTCACCACAGCTTCAAATGGGGAAATATCGACAATCGATCAATATCGCCTCGCCACTGGTTTAATGTTGTCAAGTAAAAAAATCGAATAACGGGCTCCTCCGCCGTATTGAGGAAGGACGCTTTATGAGGTTACAGACGTTGCTTCTCCATCGACTAATTGCAAATTTTCAGGAACAGTTGAAAATATTCTTCCTCCGATTTTATGGAGAACTTTGTTCGTAATTTGACCTAAAGTGTCTGAATATTTCCTGGAAAAATATTCATACCTTTCTCCTAAAATAATTACTTCTGTGAGAGGAACTCTGGCAATATTCGAATGATCATACGGCGTTTTCCCTCACGCACTAAAGGCACGCCATTTAATGCGCGCAGGAGCGCAATTTCACAGCCCGAGTGTACATACATTCAGGCTCGGACTGTCCAATGTCCATAAGGTCAATCTGCCATTGGCAGATACGCCCTCTTGGCGCGCCGAAAACGCGCCCCTCTTACAGATAGCAAAATGAGAAGAAGAAAAAAAATTACGACCGAGAATATGTGAGGAAATTTTTTCATATGAACGGAAGAAGAGAGAGTTAGGAGTAAAGAAAGGTGCTTTTACGCATGATGGTGGTGAACAGAGGTCCAAGAACTACTTTCTGAAGCGTAAACAATGTTCTGTGAAATTTTTACCTTCTTTTTGACATACAGGTGCTTTATCATCCCCCTCCGTCATTCGCTATGTGTAACTCCCTTAGAAGCGATGGCCGGTTTGAGACATACGCACCCTTTATAGACCTCTTGAAAGACCTTTAAACATATTTCTTCCTTTCAATATAACTATTGATTCGGACATACCATAGCATATCTCGGGCAAACTTAACCTTAATTTATCTCGAAACTCAAAAATAAGAGACATCTAAAATGTAACGCGATACAATTATTTGCGCAAGATGGATGCCCACATTGCATACGAAAAATGTAAAACGCCATGGCGTGAGTCGTGAACACGCGATGCTCTGCTCTAGTTTGAAGCAACATTACAAATAAGACAAACGCAAGCAAACACAATATGGATATAAAGCGAGGGAAAGGATGCGCGTTAACGACGGCGCAGAGATACAACTATTCGTACTTGATGGACGTCCGTGCTGCATCTGAAGAATTGAAGGCGCGATGACGCGAAGCGTGAGCTCTCGATGCTCTGCTATATGCTAACAATGAGGTGTCGCTCAGATTCGAGAGAAAAGTTTTAAAAGGAGCCCGAACATATCTCTCCTACCTTCAGCTGTGTTACTCACGTAGTACTTGAAGCACCATTACGAATAGGACAATCGCAAACTAACACAATACGGTAATAAAGCGAGGGAAAGAATGCGCGTTTACGACGGCGTAGAGATACAACTATTCGTACTTGATGGGTGTCCGTGCTGCATCTAAAAAATTGAAGGCGCGATGACGCGAAACGCGGGCTCTCAATACGTCTTTCCTGCATGTCTTCAGCTACGAGCTCGTATGTTGATACTCGTTTTTTCTTCTTTTTTCAGGTTCTTGTCTGATTCTTTAGGATGGATTTGCAGACCCACGTCTCAAGCTCGTGTAAACCGCAGCACTGGCTCGTTTCTTTTGGAAATAATGATGCGTGGGTGAGTGTAGTGGCTTTAATTTTGTATGTTTTCTTTAATTCCATAGTCCATCGGTTACTTCAATACGTTCAATTTTGCAATTTAGTGTATTTTCCGAAGGAAATACACTATTGCATTCTCCCATGATGTCGGACCCAGACCTGAGACATTGTGAAGAGCACCGATCACGGGTCGTAGATCACGAAAATATATGCTATTCAAATTCATGTGTATATATATATGTATGTATATATGTATGTATATATGTATGTATGTATGTATGTATGTATGTATGTATTTCCGCCTTTTGAAGATTTTTCGATTTTTGAGTGGTTATATCTTTCTTACGTTGAAAGATATTTTGACCAATTTTTTTGCATTTTGTAGAGACTCATTAGGACTACTATTCTGCGAAAAAAAATTGAAATTTGAGGCAATAGATTTTGAGGGGTGGGGCTCGAAAATGGGGGGAGGTCAAATCTTGTCCACTCGATAACTCGAGCGAAAATGAATATTTTGAGCTGAAATTTTTACGGGTGGTAGTTCTCCCCTAGGACTGGTTTGGTATTGAATTTGAGCTAAATCGGCCGAGCCGTTTAAAAATGGCGAGCTTTGAAAGTTTTAGGCGAGGGGTGCGCGGCATGAGGGGAGCCGGCCGGAGCAGGGCCGCACAGTGGGTCGGGGGAGAAAGTTTTTGGACAAGCTGATCGTCGCACAGTGGGTCAGGGGAGAGAAGTTTTTGGACAAACTTTTCGTCGCACAGTGGGTCAGGGGAAGGAAGATTTTTTACTCTGTGCGATCAATAAACTTTGATCCTGAAAACATCGTAAACTTGTGCTGATTTGCCAAAATTTTCCACGTAGAGAAAATACATATGAGTGAAATTCTCTACCAGGAGATATCACATTACGCCTTTCAACCAGCCAAGGGTCTACACTCTACACCCTCAGATGCGAGCTAGTCCGACCCTGCATACATTCACTGTAAAAGAACCATTCACCTCAAAGACTATGTGTAGTAATGTATTGTATGATAGAGATATATTTGTAGATTTTCTTGGAAATGGCGTAGTTTATGGAAAAAATGCATTCTACATAAAGTGTTTGAAATTATATCATGAGTTGATTTAAGCAAAAAAATCGGACGTTATGGTCCATTTTTCATACTTCGAATTCCGGATTTTGCTGACCAGGTTGTACCGACCTACGTCATAGGGTACACAATCCTCAAGATGCAGACACCTCCTTTTTTTTCTCCATGCCGCAGTGGCACTGCGTTAACAGCTTGCCGTATTTCCTCACTCGTGGTCCATGGACCAGCAACGTCCCGTCTTGAAAAATCAACACACCCCAATCAGAAGCAGCGGCAGCCTTTTTTTTTTCTGAGGCAGTTGCCTGATTCTAGCGGAGCCGGCTCCATTGTGCCACGCGGGGATCGCGGGGGGCACCACGGAGGGAGGGGTTCATTCATCATTTCACAGAAAGAGGGAAAGTATTTTGTCATGACCGCGCGAAGAGATGCCTTCAAAAAAGGGGCGGTGGAACCGCACCGCTCCGCGCCGCGACCCGTTGGTGGGGGCGATAAGGAGAGAGAGAGAGAGAAGAAGGGAAGAGGAGAAAGAGAGGGAGGCCAGTGATTCGGCGGCGCGTCGCAATTCTCTCACACATCGGGCCGAAGTTATTTAGTCGCGTGTTTACATTGATCCGTGGAGCACGTGCGTGGTGAACGCTTTCAGTGAGTGTGTAACTTCTTCCTCTGTTCGATTGGAAACTAATCACGGCATCTCTTGTTGTTCTTGTTTCTCACCATGGTGGACCGAGCCGAAATCATCCCTCTGCACAAACAGAGCGGGGTAAGCGCTTTTCCCTCTTGTTCTACTTGCTTCTTCTCCGCGGTGTTTCCCCGGGACCCGGCGTTTTGCACCACGAGGGATGCCGGTAAATATTGCGTCAGCGGGCCGATTGTTGAAAGTTTACAGCAGCATGAAAGACATATTGCGATGAATTGCACGGTTTAGTGAAGGTTGTGTCTTGACTTATCGTTAGGTTAGGTTTCGCATAGTTTCAATAATCGAGATACCGAGTTGCCATAGTCATGGAATACCGGGAAATGTCAGGGAATTTTTAAAGTCAGGGGAAACGACGAAAATGTTAGGGAAGAATCACCTTTGTTTGCTTTCTCAAGTGGATTTGACGTTTCGAACAACAAATCTTGCTTGAAAACTATTTCTAACCATGTCTTTTAATCGATCTGGCATTGTCAGGGAAATGTCAGATAATTTATTTTTCCAAATTCTGTAGCAACCCTGGTATTATGTGTGTCACCGGAAAAAGTTTCTTGGATCCAGAGTCCAGACCCTTGATAAATTTGGCAAGAGAAAATACTCTTGATTCAATCGGAATTTTGCTTGAATGAAGAGCCAAGCTTCTTAATTTAGCGGATTTCCTCTTGCTTCAAGCAAAAATCCGATTGAATCCAGGTATTTTTCTTGTCAAATTTTTGTCGGGACTCCAGCTCCAAGATACTAGGTATTTTCTCCAGTAATAGGCTACGTACCTACACAGACCTACCTACACACACTTGCATGGGGGATAAAGTATTCAGAATGTGATGATGCAGGTTTTTCATCACAGTCCGCAGTTGCAAAGGAAAACTAATGGACATAATTTCGTTGAATTTACTCTGAGTTTTCCTCATTCTGCACCGAATATCTTGTGAAAATTTGGGACACGAGTTTCTCATTCATTCAACGTTTTTAAAGTCGAACAACAGCTAAGGTGTTTTTAAGTACCTAATTTCGCAATCGAGATTTACGGTTTTCGATGACAATGCTAATCATTCCGTGGATTCATGTCGCGAGTCTCTCGTCAACTTTAATATACCTATAGCCTCCCTGTGATTAAAATTTTCACGTCAACGATATCGACGGTGTAACTGCAGGAATATGAAGCTCGTAATCGGTGCTTTCAATTTTTTAGAGAAAGGGAACAAACTAACGTTTTTATTTAACATTCCGCATAAGTATTCTTCACACACGGAGAGGAAATCAAGAAATTTTTCCAAAAGCTACGTTGAGTATTCCTTTTCTCATCTAGAAAATAATGTTAAACTTTTCGTCTGCAACGTCGCAAATCGAGATACGCGTTCTTACAGTTTCACCGCTGGAAAGGGGGAAAGTTTAAAGCCAACTGACTGCCAAAATAATCGGGTGTTATTCATACTTCGTGTAAAATTAAAGAGCCGGGAGCCCCGTTTTATTTATGAAATATGATTTTCCATCAAGCTGAATTGATTATTTTTTTCGCTAGCAGTTGAGCGGTCAAACGGAACTGGCTATGTAGCAATGGTTGCCTCTAGTCTGGAGATGAACACGTAATCAAAGGTATCAAGTTGTCGCAGAAACGCAACTCTCCTTTCCAAGAAATCTTAGAATTTATTAAATCCTGAACCCTTAAAATCGTGGAGATTTTGGCAATGCGAGATTACTTCTAGAAATTTTACGGAGATGTGACACTTCATGTGCTGTAATGCACCTTGATCGCATGTTTCCCAATTTTTTATTTTTAGCGGAGTTATTGCAAAAAAAAAATTGCCAAAATTTTTATGCCCGTTTCGAGATTAATATCGGTCCTGTGAAACTGGAATTGGTTACGAGTAAAGAGCGAGCTAAATTGATTACCCACTGAAGCATTCTCTCTCCTCAAAGTGTTGATTATACTGCCGTGCTAAGGAGAAACGCCGTATGAACCCTCAGGCGTTGCCAAGTTTCCTCCGACAAAAACCGAATTTATCGGGGAAATTGTCATTATTATTTTCCAAAATTTTCAGACGATTCTGTACGCAATTTAAGTAATCTAAAATACTTGAAATTTTCAAGGAAAAATATGCACGAGTGTTGTCAAAAATACACGTTTTATCAAGGGAAATTTGGCAACTCTCGAATGTTCATACGGCGATTTTCCTTAGCACGGCAGTTTAGGACGAATCATCGCAAAAAATCTGAAGAGTCCATTGTTTCTATGTTACGGAGAACAGAGCCAACCATTGAAGTCTCAGCATAGATTCTCTACTCATTCATGAAGCCCATACATGTATGTACAATGCACATTTGTACATGTACATTTACATTTACATTTACATCCATCAAGGAAGTCAAATACTTAGTGGAGAGGAGAGGGGCAAGGATTGCTTGGATTTTCCCTTTAAAAGGTAGAGAAAAGTCGAAAATTCTGAATAATGTCTAATGCTATCTCAAGGGTACCACTAGTTAAATTCAGATCTATTCCCTAATCTAAGTATAATTTTTTTCCCAAATTGAGTCTTGATTCCCTCTCACTGACTTTGGTCCGAATCTGAGGTGGCTTTTCTAGCTCGTGACACTCCGTAAACTTTCGATTTTTACTAGCATGACAGTCCTCTCGCTCAGGTATTGGCTGCGTTCGTCGCGTTACTTGCATAGGACTAACAATGTAAACATAAACACGTGTGGCCGGTCAATAGGTTTCCGCGTGAATTGTAAACAATGAAAGTAAACAAAATCGACGAAGAGTCAACGTCGCGAACAATCGCGAGATGATTCCACGAAAAGTGGCCCTCTTTCTTGCCTTTTCTTTTGCAGTGAAACATGGCACTGGGCCCATCCACAGTTCGCAGTTATTTCGCAGCCCGTGTCTGGTCCAGGCGCTGAGAGAGCAAGTTGACATTTACTGCGTTTATCGTAGATAACTGTGGCGACCGAATATTTCAGACAGATTTCGACTACTTTATGCAATGAGGAACTACCATTTCTGGCCCATCCATGAAAGCACCTAAGCATATGAGGCCTTATATGTAACAATGGCGGATGTGAAAATTTACCTCTTTGAAACACGCTTAAACAACTGTTTTGCTCACACAAAAATTTAATATGTTTGGCTCTAGCATAATGTACAGATCTCGAAGATAACATCTCAAATATTTTCTCGATGCCAAAACAGTTTTTTGAATGTGTTTCGTAAAGGTAATTTTTCACATCCGCTGTTGTTACATATAAGTCATCATATGTAGATGGAAAATAATGGCATATATGAACGACATTTTGCAATTAGAAACTACTATTTTTGGCTCGACTATGAAAGCTCCTATTATATCTGCATAGGGAAACTAAAGAACGGGACTTAAGATTTTTACAAATTGAGCCAAAAACAGCAGTTCCTTAATGTAAAATGTAGTCCATTTAGTAAGTATCATGCAAAAAGGAATCAGAGTTTGCCGCGGAAGAAAAGGAGTGTTCTGCTATGCGAAGGAAAAACGCCGCACAGTAGATCGAGTCAATTGGAGCGGTCGGACATGGAATTTTTTACTGAAACTGCAAATTTTGATGTTTATTTTGTCATATTTTAAATTTTTTGAGGTGTTTCTGGCGGAAAATTTCACGAGGAAACCAATGGAACCACCGTTAGAACCTCAAAATTTTGTATAAACGGAGATATTAGCGTTTAAAGTTTCCAAATTATGTCCGACCTCTCCTATTGACTCGATCCACTGTGCGCCGTATGAACCTTCGGACGCCGCCAATTTTCACTTGATAAAACAACAATTTTTCAAGAAACTTGTGCGACTCTTTTTCTTCCAATTTTTTAATGTTTTTTGCAATTTATTCGCAGTTCGATCTGAGGTATGTGAAAATTTCAAGGCGCAATATTCTCAACTTAATTTCTCAAGAAATGTATTTAGGGGAAATTTTTCAACATCCACAGATCTATCAGTCGTTTTTTCCTTAGCATGGCAATGTTCACTTCGAAGCAACCGCGTTATAGGAAACGGCGTATAATGTCAGATAAAATTCCTCTTAAATAATTTGAATTCTGACGGAAATTTTGAATAGCCGCAATCGCGATACATGTCCAGTTATTCCACCGTCAATTTGCAACAAGGTACCTCTATTTTTGGCTCATCTATGAAAGCACCAAAAAATAGTAGTTCTTTCCGCAAAATGTAGTCCAATGCACCGAGGCAACATTTTACTAGCGAGTCACGGCCTCACTTCGATGATAAAACTTTATTGTGAGATTCAAGGAAAAACCGAGAAAATTTATGAAATTGAGAGACGTGTCACTCGTACATCTTGAGGAAATATTACGCGGAAAAGTGGTGTTCTGAGAGACTCTTGACGAAACACTCAAAATCGTTTTGAAACACTCGAGCTTCGCTTCGTGTACCAACCCCCTGTAACGCTGCTTAACATTCCCCCGAATTCCCCACCCATCCTGGAGTATGTGGAGTATGGACCCGTCGTAGATTTCATATCACAATTTAGTTTGTTGGAGAGTGGCCGTTCATAATTTTTACCCGTGATTTTGATTTTTCTGTGATCTTCCGAGGGCATTCCCTGAAAATTTTGTAAAAGAAATGCCCGATAATTGTCTCGGAAAATTGGAGACGGGACGTAAATGTTTGAGCGCCACAATCAAGACACGATTTTTCGTGATTTCACCGTCCTCTAGAAAAAAAATAACTTGGATGTAGAGTCCAGACTTTAAAAAAATTGACAAGAAAATGTACTGTTGGTTCAATTTTTGCGTCAATCGAGAGCCACTCCTTTTAATTTAACCGAATTTACTTTTGATTCGAGCAAACATCATATTAAATCATGAGTATTTTTTCTTGTCAATTTTTTTAAGAGTCTAGACTAAAGATCCTAATTACTTTTTTTTCAATGCCGTTGCCGTTGTGAAGTGAACTTTGGAAGTTACTCAATAATGAGGCTGAAATCACTCAAAAGACTTAGAACCTACAGTCTGTGAAAGTTAAATCTCCGGAAGCGTATTTTCTTGGAAAAATCGTCCTGCATTTGCGATTAGCAAATGCGGTTAGTGCGGGGATTCCAAGCGGAAAACGGAAGTATCTTATTGTTCCTCGGAATGTCTACCTAGTCAAGGATTACATGCTTTAAAGTGATCTCGACGAGTTATGATCCGAACCTATTTAATAAGAATTTTTATGCACGCACTTCGATATAATTATATACCTTCGTAATATCAGCTTCATTGATTCGCGCTACCGAATGCACTGCATTCGTTTCCCACTATATCACTAGATATTTCGTCGTCCCTGTGACCGAAGGGTGTATCTCTATGTCCACGTGAGCCCTGTTTCACATATAAATCCATGCTTTTTGGGGCCAGTGGCGTGGCGTGAATTGCGATACCTATATCGATTGTTATGCCATTTAAACCCATGGTAAAGAATCGACTATTAAGGTGTTCGCTGCGAACACTCTGTTTATCGATCCTTGTCCATAGGTTTAAATGGCCGATCAATCGATGTATCGCAAAGCACGCCGTGGGGTCGCTCAGCCAGGGAGCCAGTGGCGTGGCGTGAAGTGCGATGTATCGATTGTTGTGCCATTTAAACCTACGGTAAAGAATCGATTATTAAGATGTTCGCTGCGAACACCCTTTTTATCGATCCTTTTCCATAGGTTTAAATGGCCGATCAATCGATATATCGCGAAGCACGCCATGCCACTGTTTAGGGCTCACGCAAATTCGATAAACGCCCTTTCGTCAGAGAAGCGATGATTCAAGATACCAGAGCAGAAGTGACGGGCAGTGGCGTGGCGTGAATTGCGATGTATCGATTGTTATGCCATTTAAACCTGTGGAAAAGGATCGATAAACAGGGTGTTCGCAGCGAACACCTTAATAATCGATTCTTTACCATAGATTCAAAGGGCATAACAATCGATACATCGCAATTCACGCCACGCCACTGGTGACGGGTTAGAATATACACGAATAAACTACAAAGAATAGATTCATTCGTATGTAGCTGATGTTAACATTTTTCAAAACGTTCAATGTAGTTTGGATTCAATCTAAACGACGAAACAGGCCTTGAAGTACTCGATTCTAACTCTGTCTAAAACTTTGAGGCTGGCAAAATATCGTGACTTTTAAAATCGTGTAATTTCTTGTGGGTTAAAAATCAATGTTACGAATATGGCCAGCCCTTAGCTAAATCACCGTCAGTATAAACGCGCAATATTAATTGAAGCTCTCAAAGTATTTTGTGGATACTTCAAAAGACCAATTGCTCCTTCTGCACATAAACGGAAAAAAATTGAGAACCACAAATAAAAATGTGTTTCTTTGTTTTCTTCTTAGACACTTGAGCTTTTCGGACTGCAGCCCTTGAAAGCAACGTATTTTATATTTTCATAAATTTCACAGCCTCGCGAAATGTTTAATCTTCCATACGGTTCTACGGCCATGCCACCGTAAGGAATCCTACGTTACCGTACGCTAAGTATCCCCCCACCACCCGCACCCTCTGGAAGGGACCATTCACCCTAACCGTTTCTTACCCTTACGCAACCAAGTGGGGTCAAGGTCGTCCGGTTGGGGGATGAGGGGCGCTCCGGTATCGATTACCGTAGGGCCCCACAGAGGGGCTCAAACCCCAACCCCGAATTTTTCGGTCGTGGGCCCCGTTTGCATGGTTAGTTTCGACTCGTATCTAGAGTTTTTCAGCAGCTGCTCGATAACTTCCGTCGGCGGTCGTTGTGGGTGTTCCGGTGCTCCTTGTCACTCGCCCGACTCCGATAACAGACTGAAATATCCACGTCGCGGTGACGCAACATGCCGTTCCGTGCTATGTCTATGTCGCGAGAGGTTGCACTTCGATTCTCGCACCCGCACGCACGTCCCGTTAATTGAAGCGTTTGTCTCCCCGCGGTAAGCTCCACGCTCGCGTTTTCGGATGCTACCAGTTTCAGACTTGAGCAACCCGCGGATCGTGATTTTTGACCCACTTTTGTAGTGGTTTATCAATGGAGTACTTATACAGGTCTTTGATCGGTGGCTGAAATCGGAATAGGTGTATCGCCGAGTTTGATGTTACATGGATGCAAGATGAAAATTCTTTTTCCGTAGTGGAGTACTTACACAGGTCATGTATCGGTGGCTGAAGTCGGAATAGGTGTATCGCCGATTTTGACGTTACATGGTTGCGAAATGAAATTTCTTTTTCCGTAACATTTTCATGGTTTTTCTGCGTGCGCAACCTGCAAAAATTATCAAAATAATTCGACCAGAGTCTTCTGAGTTTGATCCATAATTGTTTCTTCAGAAATTTCAAAATTAAGATGGTGATGTTACTTAATTTGTGGTGTCTACCGTCAGTGAGACCGGAAAAACCGGAAAATATCAGGAGATGCTATGTTGTCGGGAAAATTCGGAAGAATATTAGATAAATCGGTCATGGATCAAGAAACTCTCATTGCCTCAAGCATTTTTAAACATTTGATTCTATTCGTCAATGTGTTGTTTTTTTTAAATGAAACAAGTGCCAATTTATTCGTTCGAATAATCAGGAAATCTCGTCTAAAATATCAGAAATAATTGAGAAAATATCAGGAAAGTATCAGGAAGATCCAGAATCCAATTTTAGTAGGCACCCTCCTTTCACGGCATACTGACTTTCAGAAGTTTTAATGAATTTCATGAAACTTTATCAAATGAAATTTATAAAATTTACAACTACTATGAGAGCCACACGGTTTCGTCACTATCGATAAAGCACTCGAGCACGAGTGGAGCACACCGGTCAAGCAAAGCGATGAGTGATAAGTGATGAGTGAGTGATCATCTGATCAGCAAATTTCAAGGTTTTATCTTCGCATTTTTCAGTTACGTCATTTTCAAAGTTTTCCATCACGGATTATTTCATATTTTCGAAGTCATAATGTTGAATTCTACTCGAGATTCGTTAGCATTGTCCTTTTTATGACTTCATTTAAAGTATCTACTTAAATCTCCCCTCATAGCAATGCACACCATAGCCTGTGTCATACTATCAAAGCTAGTCATCAAAATATCAAGGTCAGGTGTTGTGATTGGTTTATTCGATGACTTGGACCAATCACAGCACTTGATCTTGACATTTTGATGGAGTATTTTGATAGTAAGACACAGGCTCGTGTAAATCCACCGAACGGGAGGAGCTTTCTAAGGAACGACACTTACGGCCCTGAGGGTCCAATGGGACCAGTGTCCATTTTTCTACGTAATATGTCGATTGCAGTCAACAATCGTGTCAATTAACTCGTAAAATTTTAATTGTCCGCGCTATTTTAGGGGAGGTCTGATAAGCACAAAACTTCAGAAGCACAATCTCGGCTTAAAGCGCTTTCAAATCAGAGTGATACTCGCCACTTCACCGGGAAGTTAGTTTAGTTGCTTAACCCAACGTAACCCAACTGAGGTCACGATCTCGGCTTAAAGCGCCTTCAAATCCGAGTGATACCCTCCGCTTCACCGGGAAGTTAGTTTAGTTGCTTAACCCAACGAAACCCAACGTAGGTCACGATCTCGGCTTAAAGCGCCTTCAAATCCGAGTGATGCTCTCCGCTTCTCTGGAAAGTTAGTTTAGTTGCTTAACCTAACGAAACCCAACCAAGGTCACTGATTTCACCGTACTCACTCGCGAGTATGCCAGCTGGTGCCATGCATTGAGGGAGAAAAGTAAAACCTCTTTTTGAATTAAGAGCTTATTAATCAGGACTTCCTATCTTGTTTCTTTATGTCTGAATTTTTACATATTTTATTCAACTCAAATAGATCGCCAATTGCCTGCGACACATATGAACGTTCTCTATATATCATCGGGTTCATCGGGTCGTTTTTTCACTGTGGTTCTGGTTCCACGGGTTGATGATTATAGAAATCACTAGACTATAGACTAATACATAGAAAAATAAAAGGAAAAGAAAGTGGAGTGATCTTAGCTGTGGAAGCGGGTGGTTGGAATGGATGTAGGAAGCAAGTAACAGACTAACTAACGGCAATCCATGAAAGACCCTCCAATTAGTCCATAATGGAGAACTTGCACTAGAAATTTGGATTGCATCTTTTGAAAATACTTTATGAGCTGACTTGACGCAGTTTTTTACAATTACTTACCCATTGTGGGAAATTTCAAGGAAAATAGATTTAACAGTGAGAAAATTGACTCTTTCGTAACGTCACATGACAGCATTTCTCATTCAAACACATGTAATTTAGCAGATTACATTATTTTGCCGCATATATTCTATTCTTTAACAACATACAAAGCAAGGACATTTTTGTGCTGAGTTGACCGAGCAGTTATTATCATGTTTAAATTAAATTCCTCAAACTTTAAGCTCCTGAAAATTCTCCAATTCACCTCTTATCCTACATGTAACAACCACCCATTTTAACCAATAGGATACCTCTATTTTCCCGTTATCCTCATTGTCTATCAATACCGATGGTCAGCCCGCAGAATCCCGAGAGCTTTGGCCGTAAGTACATCGACCGGGGAACGTAAATCTGAGGATTATAAACGAGGTTGACTGAGCTTTCTCGACAGCTTTGAGGAAAAGTTTAGACGACGGGCGACGATGCTAGGCGCGGGGCGACCATGAGCGCGGGAGGCGGGGGGCGGGGCGATGACGATGACAACCTACATTCGGCTGATAAATTCGGAGAAAACCCGCGGATCAAGTTCAATTACTTATCAGCCGTTACATCACGGACACGGGAGCATGTGACTCGGATTCGGTCATCGGACCTCCTCCCGATATTTTCCTATTTTCGTGCCAGAATCGGCGAGAGCGTCGTCTCTAGTGTTGCCGAATCACGTCCGAAAATCGTGGTTTTCGACCAGTCACACACTTTCGCGCATTTTGTCGTTCCCCTCACGAAAGAACGTAACTCCATTTCAATGTTGCCAAATTTCTCCTCATAAATTGTTTTTTAACTAGGAAAATCTTGGACATTCCCAACTGAAAATTTCACCGATTTTTCCTCAGATGTCATGCGAAAATCACACAAATTTGGATGACAATTGCACAAGTACATTTTTATAAAATAATTTCATTTTTTGGGTCAATTTGGCATACTTGGAATGGAATTACGTTCCCTCGTACGGGGGACGACGATTTCAGCGTCTTACTTTTGGACCGCGTTAAGCAGTTATTGCCACACCAATTAAGTAGTGCCAAAAACTGGGCAATTTAATTTTTACGGAAGAACTTCTGAATTGAACGTTTTATTGAAAATCAGGAGAAATCTGCGAATTACGTCGCTCGTCAATTTTATTTTGTAAAAATTGTGGAAATTTTGTATACCTATTTGGAAGGACTGAAGTATTTTGAGAAAAATGTTGAAAAATCCAAGTAGGAAAAATCATTTAACCAGTCCTAAAATTTGCTCAACAAATACAAAGCCTGGTTCTCTGGTAATTAAAATCTTCCTTCGTGAAAAATTGGTAAAAAAAAGCAGCAGTTAAGTAAATCAGATAAACCGAGTACCCGAGTTTAAATTTGTTCCACAAAAATTGGCAATCCTGTCGTTTGTCGGCGAGCTCGACGTCATAAACTCGTCGGTGTGGCAAAGAAAACTTCACGGTGTTGATCTGATCTATGCCCTCTCTACGTAGAATGAATGAAAAATTTCGGCGCAGAAATGAACCGGCTCTTATCAAATCCTCTTATCAGCTCACCATAACGAAGGACCACAACTACTCTTTAGGTTATGTAGACATAGATCCTCGCTAGAAACAGCTCTAAAAAAACATTAAGAATAAAACTCGTTGATTTGCGAATGCAATTACCGATGCACCCGTTAACGACTCAATTATGGAAAGTAAACTGCAATTTTGCAATGTCGCAAGGCAATCGCGCTTTTGTGGCTCTGACCTCTTCAACGTAGTCTATGTTCCATGTAAACTCAAAAAAATTTCGAAGGAAATCATACGGAGCCTCGATCGAATATTTCCAGCCAAAAAAGAATTCGTTTTAAAGGAAATGGAGTTCCTGTTAAAACAGCTGCATCTTTTTTGTTCAACCGGAATTCTTTTGCGACAAGGTGGTTTAATGGAACATCTTCACAATGACAATTAATAACGATCACGGTTTTTTCAACCATTCATTAATAGCATGCGGGTGGCACTGCTCTGTCATGCCCATCGCTGAGTGATTCCTTTCTGATGCAAAAATAGTATAACAAACCGACTTGCTTTACTCCTTGCTTGTCAGCCGGCAGCGAGCTTTTATGAGCCCTGTGATTGTGCCGTAGTTTATGACGGAAATACTCGTCATAAACTTTGTATTGATTTCCATTCATTTTCTCGTCGCACAGTTGACGGAAATCGAACGGGTAGGACATCAATACCTTTGTCCTAATTAACTCTTCGGATTTGATTTTTTACATTTTTTTCAACATTTCAAAGGTCTGGACGACCGAGAACTGATTTCAGTTTGCCAAAGGCAGGAATTTTGCAATCGAAATTTTTATTTAATATTCCTCTGTCGTCTGAGATTCAACCCGGAACACTGTGAGTCCATTCCTGTCGTAACATCTGTTCGACTCATGTCGGTTACTAACCATGTCGACGTTTTTGGTGACTGGTGAGAGTCCTCAAGATTGATTTAAGGAATTTTTCAGCCTGAAAAAGCCCAATGAAATGCTGGATGTTTATATTGAGGAAATTTACCGCCGGAAAAAATTGAGAAGTGCAGTTCATCGGTTGTCCCAGATCCTGGTTAGTCATAGATCAACTTAGTATAGGTAGCTGCGGCATGCAATGTATCGATGTTGGATCGTGCCGCCCTAGTAACGCGTGGCAACCCTAAGGTTACCAATCTAGTCTATTTTTTTCTTGAGGAACCGACTAGAGTCCCTTTATACAGAAAGTAAAGACAATACGAATCCATTTCTGATTGGTCCCCATATTTCAGGCCTTCACAGTGTCACAAACGGGAATAAAGACTAAATTTTCACCAACTGCAAAGATTATTAACTGGAATGGACCGGAGAATAGGGGCTACGGCAAGGAACAAATGAAATGAGAGAGGGAACAAAAATAGGAATTCGGGAATATCCATAAATTTATTAGAAAATTCTCGTTTTATGAAAGGAAATTTGGCAACGCCTGCAGGTTCATACGGCGTTTTTCCTTAGCACGGCAATGTAGCCCAGTGGCAGGGGTGCTGAAACTTCCCAACCACGCGATCGGCCGTTTGCGTGAAATAAGGTAACCCATGTGAGGACGCGAAAAATGGGGGAACCCATGTGAGGACGAAAAAATTGGGGGAAACCTTGGGATATATTTATGGTTTAAGGGAAACTTGACTGTCAAGCGCGCTGTTTTTGGAGGAACAAAACATTCACAACGCTTTTTTGGAGGAACCCAACTGTCGACCGCGTTACTTTATGTGTCGGGCAAAATTCTGCTCAAACTGAAAATGAGGGAACCTAAACTTATTTTGAGGGAACCCCCGGAAGTTTCTGCACCCCTGCCCAGTGGTATACTGAGTCTTCTTTTTCTGGTGCCTTTATCCGTGACCGAATTATTTTATTTAAGCGCAAAAATTTCTCTAAATCATCGAGAAAACAAGAAAAGCGTGAGCTTGAAGTGTGAAATGATTTGAAACCACCCGTAAAATCACCCCTGATTTAACTTAGCAGCGCACTCTGAGATCTGGAAGGAAAGCATGCAGGTTGCCCCACCACAGTATCATATGCACGACTTGCTTCGGTATTTTCATCTCGCTACCGTAGGTCGCGCTCTCCATTTTTTCGTTTCATAACTGGTTCTAGTTTTTTTTTCTTTTTTCTTTTTTCTTTTCCCTCTCGAGCGTGTGGAATGAGTTGACAATGATTCATGTCGAAGTTGTTCTAGGTCAAAGCGTCAACTACCTGTCGTATTGTTTCAAAACGTGCGATGCATCATTCTTTGTTTCCCTCACGAAAGAACGTAACCAAATTCCAGAACTGCCAAATTTCCCCTCACAAATTGCAATTTTACCGTAAGAATCATGCGTACTTTTAACTGGAACTGTCCCTGATTTTCCTTCTGATCGTGTGTAAAAATCGGAAATATTTTGCGGGAAAATGGTACCGGTACAGTCTTGCAAAAAACTGAATTGTTCGAGCCAATTCTGTAACCTTGGAATGGAGATACGTTCCTTCGTCCAAAAAACGCCCAAACGAGATTGGTCGTGATGTAAGGTATGCTTTAATCCCACTCTCCTCTCTTCTTCTCTGTATTCTATCTTATGAAGTTAACTTTTCTCCCGATATAAAATTATCTCATCACACGATCGATTTTCTTGGCGGAAAAACCTGTGAAAAGCTGGTGAAAAGCGTGCCGTGAACTTTGAAGGAAAACCTCTCCTACTCGCTGATAGTGTTGCTCTTCACAGTATTGAGAAACAAAAATTTGAAATTTTGGTTGTTTAAATGGCTTTAATCCTGATTTATGATTTGAATTTGTAAATTTTGAAGCAGCATATTCTGAGCTTCAGTCGCTCTGTTGGGAGCTGCACAGTCATTTTTTATCTAGCGAATAATTTTAGAGGGGTTTTTACTATGCGTCATTTGGTTTCAGATCGGTGAAGTTGCGTTTGCCAAGCCTGTTTGTCGGTTTTTGCTTTTTTTTTTTTTTTTTTTTTTGTATGAGAGTAGCAATTTTAGTTTTGCTGTATTTTTGCTTGCTGTCTGCACATTCCTCACTTGCTTTTTTTCTTTCCAGATTAACGAAATTTTTACGTTTCAAAATCAATTTTTTAAGCCCTGGGCCTCGGCCTCGTTTTTTTCTTTTTTTTCCTCCAGTGCTGCCCTTGAGTTTTTTACATTGTCCTCAAGTTGACACGTTGCAGTTGAGGACGGGAAGTTGCTGTATGATCAGACAATGTTGTGTTCTGAACACGGCGTATTATAGGTTTAAATAGCTTTTTTCCGAAACTCAACTTTCGGACCGAATGATGATTCGAATCCCAATTTAGTCGGATATTTTTTGGCGATGTTGACCTAAAATTTTCCTTAAAAAAGACACTCAAATGCACCTTGGCATCCTCAGTTGAACTTCTGAGATATTGTAGACTAACAGGAAGATCCCTTTTACGGTGGACAACAATCACACGGTCGTAGGTATGCAACAACCTAGCTATAATTGAGGGAAAAAAATATTTTTTTTCTTTTAAAATTAGAAAGAAATTGGGTTTGATTCAAATGTAATTTTTTAAGGTAGAGTCCATTTGAAGCAGTTGGAACGAAAACACACCAACTCAAAAAAAATGAAAATAATCATGACACGCACAAAACTGCACAATACCTAGTTGAAGAATGGAGAATTTGCAAGGGTCTGAAATTTGATGAATTTCCTGTTCAAGTGGAATCCTTTGAGTGAACTGAACACGAAGATACCCTTGATTCATAAATTGAGCAATTATTAGAGGAGATATGACAAAATAACCGATTCTGCTAGAATACATGTGTTTAAATGGGAAATGCCGCCAGATGACGTCACAAGGCGGCACATTTTCTCACTTTTAAATCAATTTTTCTCCAATTTCCCGTGTCAGAAAAAAATTATGAAAAATATTGCGAACTCAGCTCATTAGGCACTTTCAGATGAAGCAATAAAAAAATTGCGTGCAAATTCTCCATTGAGTCCAAGCAAAATATTTTTGGTGCGGAAATACAAGTTCTTTAGGACACTTTTAAGGTCCAAGTTGGAACAGATGTGCTGCTACCTTCAATGACATTTATGAAAACTGACTCTCTATAATGAAAATTTAGTATTTTCAAGTTACCGAGTTGGTATGTTTTGGTTCTCACTGATTCAATTTTGGGTGAATGAGTTTTGGAAAGATTTTTTTATCGTAAGCAAATTAAAATCATCGATGACAATCTTACGTTTCTTTGAATGTAAAAAAACCCAATTTGAAAAAAAAAAAAAAAAACTTTTAAGGTCCAAGTTGAAACAGATGCGCTACCTCCAATGACCTTTCTGATAACTGACTCTTCAATGAAAATTGAGCATTTTCGAGTTACCAAGTTGATATGTTTTGGTTCTCACCGATTCATTTTTGGATGAATGAATTTTGGAAAGATTTTTTTATCGTAAGCAAATTAAATTTATCATCGATGACAATCTTACGTTTCTTTGAATGTAAAAAAACCCAATTTGATAAAAGTAGTAATATAATCACTCAAAAAAAAAAAAAAAAATGTTCATTAAATCAAAGAGATTTTTGTTCAAATCTCGAAAAAAAAATTGAAAACATTTTTCAAATGATTCCTCGCGCGTTGGTCGTACGCTTCTCGCGCGCATCGTTGCGGACCAGCAGCCAAGCATGGGGTGCGCTGGATGCATCGGTGCATCTTAGCTTTTGCGTCATTCCCAGGGGGAGGGGGGTCTTTTGCAAATGCTAACTGCGACTCCCTCGAGTCTATGCACCGCCCTTGAACCCCCCCGCTCGATTAGAACCGGCGTCAACCGGACTCGTCTGCCCCCCCCCCCTCCCCCAGATTGGGGTAACGGGCTCCCACTGGACCCCGCTCGGGTTTTCGTGGTTCCCCCGTCCCAATTCCCCGCCCACGAAAAGTAACGCGGGTACCATCGCGGCCCCGATCGATGGCGCGTCTGATTTGTGTCCATGGACGGTCATTGACGTCATCCGGTCGGGAAGAAATGTAGAAGTGTATAAGAAAGTATAGACGCTAGTGGTGACGTCACCATAGCGATCCTCGGTTATATCAAATTGGATCAACCGAACAGTAACAATTACATAACCTCTCTCAATGCCACGATTGAGAATAAATCGATATTTATCGCTCGCCTGTGCCATGAAAAATCAAGGGAAGGGGGGGGGCAAACGGGAAACAAGGCTAAAAATACATCATGAACACATTCAACAATCGTCTCATTTAACCCGTAAAATTGGAATCATCCGCGCTGTTTTAGGGAAGGTCTGATTAGCACAAAACTTCAGAAGCACAATCTCGGCTTATAGCACCTTCAAATCCGAGTGATGCTCTCCGCTTCTCCGGGAAGTTCGTTTAGTTGCTTAACCTAACAAAAGCCATCTAAGGTCACGATCTCAGCTTAAAGCGCCTTCAAATCCGAGTGATACCCTCCGCTCCGCCGGGAAGTTAGTTTAGTTGCTTAACCTAACGAAACCCAACTTAGGTCACATTGACGTCATCCGGTCGGGAAGAAACGTAGAAGTATATAAGAAAGTATAGACGCTATTAGTGGTGACGTCACTATGGGGATCCTCAGTTATATCAAATTGGATCAACCAAACAGTAATAATTACTTTAACCTCTTTCAATGCCACGATTGAGAACAAATCGATATTTATCGCTTATCTGTGCCGTGAAAAAACAAGTGGGACAAACGGGAAACAAGGCTAAAAATACATCATGAACACCGAGACGTTTCGGCTTGATTCGGAGAAAAACACAACGAAATATACATACGTATTAAAAAAAAAAATTCCTAGCAGCCCTTGACAATGGGTAACATGAAGAATGGAGGGAGGGAGGGGGGGTTGGAGCGGGAATTTGTGACGTGGCATTAAAAGCGCCCATGTAAGGAGCAACTTTTCCTCTCCGAAAACATAATCTTGAAGTGACACCTCTGTGTGTTAAAGCTCCTATCCGAGACTGAATAAAATTAAAGATAAGTAGTAGCTGTTCCAATCTGGCTTACGAGTTGTCAGATTCTACCAACGTTGTTTCACTGTTAACCTCGACTGATTAGGAGTGTAGTTCCCCAGGTAGAACGTAGAAGCCCTATTTTCGATGAGTTTGATGGTCTAATTGGCTACCGTAGGTAGAAAAAGGCCATCTACATGGTATCATGAACCACCAGTTGTATTTGAGTGTATCTTCATGGAAGCTCTCTCAAGACTCTAGGACGGCTCCATTTACTTGACGATGTCCAATTATATACGAACGTGTCGCTCGAGTTTTACATCCTTACTTTATCTTCAAGACTCGCTCCCAAGTCCTCTGTGATTAACGGAGCAACGCTATCTTAAGGGTATAGATCCCGACCACAAATGATTGAATAATTAAGAGTAGATGCCGATGCCACACTCACCTAATCTTAATTTGCGTGAGAATAAAATTAAAGCAAGTTAATTCTGATGTGTGGATTTATTGGTACTAGGGCTCTTCTTTCGGGCTTTTCTCTCTCGAGCACTTGTTCTAAATTAACAAAAAATTCAACAAAATTTTGATCAGCGTATTGTGTTGATCTTTTTACGAAAACCCTGCGCGTTGGCAAAAATTCCGGAGGCCCAGAACAATTTGCACCCCTGTGCCTTGCCAAAAGTTCGCTTCTTTTATCTATACGCGGTGGAACCGCTTAACTTTCGCAAGATTCAGTCACGAAGACCAACAAATTTCCTTTGAAATGTTTTTGTCGAAATTTTTTTTGAGAACTCGTCATTTCCCGCACGAGAGCGTAACTCCTTTCCAAGGTTGCAAACCCGGCTCAAATAATTTACAAAAATGTACCTGTGCAATTTTTGTTCAAAATTTTACTGATTTTTGCACGAAATCGGAGAAAAAGTCACAGAAATTTTCAGGAAGAAATTCCCAAAATTCTCCTCGTAAAAATGCGATTTGCGAGAGGAAATTTGGTAACATTGAAACATAGTTACATTCTTTGGTAAAGGAAACTACGAACTGTGGTCACAGGGGCAATGGAAGTGGACATGGCGGAAGGAATGGCGAGACGTCGCGGTAGGAGTCCAGGTGTAATCGGGCGAAAATTGTGGGCGAAGTGAGGTTAAGTTGTCGAGAAACTTCACTGTCCCGCTAAGCAAGAACAGCACATCTGTAATTGAATTCCCATGTACCTACGCGGTTTTTCCCAGGCAAAGCAGTATAGCCCCCCTCTCCCTCTATGTTCGCTTCCTCTCCTCTTTCGGCCCCTGACTTTGTCTCTTCAGAGCGCAAGATTGCCAGATCGTGTGATAAAATTAGCATAATTTTCATTTCATCGTATACAGGGTGTTCCATATTGATAAGTGGATTTTTAGGCCTAGGTTTTTTTTTTTTTTTTTGCGATGTTATATTTTCTTCTTTGAACGACTTAGAAAGGAATTACAGTTCTTCATCGTTTTAAAATTAGTAAGAATGAAATTTGACATAGTTTTCGTGTAAAGGTACGGAAATTAGAGCTTTTTGCAATGAACTTAAAGAAAGATCCTTGAAGATCGTATATACTCGTTCACATTTCAGGAAATTTCAGCCAGATTACGCATCTTGCAGTTCATCTCTTCAAGCGTTCCCTCTTTCCAAATCCGATTTTTTTTATATTCTACAATAATCGCTCCTAGTCATCGTTCAACATGCGTGTCAGGCAAGGAGGAAGCCAGGAAAAGGAATTGGAAAGGCAAGAAATCCAGGAAACCTTTGAAGAAAGGAAGTTCCGAAAAACTAAAGAAAAAGTCAGGACTGTAGATACTGGCGCACCATACTAGGCTGTTAAAAATTTTGGCGTGAAATTCTATGCCGGAGCCCATATCGTCACCCTCTTGCCGAAGTATCACAAGCGCCATGCGACGTTTAAAAATTTCCGCCGCCATTGAATTTTTTTACAGTTAAATTGTTCAACGAAGCTGTCCGAAAGTTTCACCGAATGTTCTTTGTGCTGCCGATAAAATTCAATGAAATTTTCCTACAGATTTAACTAATAACTTCTCTGTAAAAAAAATTAAATGGTGGCGGAAATTTTGAAACGTCGCATGGCGCTTGTGATACCTCGGGCAGAAGGTGACGATATAGAGTCCAAAAACCCCGAGTGATTTGAACGCGGAGCGAAATCCACTCTTTTTTCGGAGTGTCAACGCTTTTATGGTATTGCTTTCCTTTCGCACCCATGTCACTCGGGGTTTTTGGGAGTAAGTAGACTCCGGCATTGAAATAATATCCTCGATTTTCGAGAGTACCCAATGCGGGACACCCTGTACGCAGGAAAATATATAAATTTCATCAGGATCTTGCAACCATGTTCAAGCGGCGTAAGAGACGAATTTGCATAAAATACCTACATAAGTTAAGTTAGCGTTTCCTACAACAATAGCCCATAAATAAAGTGTCCGGAGGCATTTTTTCGTCTCTCTCCAGTGGTGCTCAGTCCCCTTGCTTTTGTCCGTCCTTTGTGCCGTTGATGGAGCTGGGGCAGCATTGACGAGGTCAGGAAGTCCTCCTCTCCCACGTGAAAATGTCTCAAACGATGAAAGCTCGAATCGCGCGCAACTGCAAAATCAATTGGACAACATTTTGCAATAAGTTACTAAAATTTTCGACTCTTATATAAAATCATCAATCTGCATATCATCATTGACTCATAATATGGACTGCATTTCGAATTTCGGAGCTACAAAATCTTGCTCAGTTTAGAAACAACGTACTCACCATAGTTTCCCTATGTACATAAGTTTTTATATAGGATGAGTCAGGAATTATAGCTCCGAATTGCAAAATGCAGTCCATATATTGCATCTATAATGAGCAAGAAGTTTTAGTTCCTAATCGCAAAATGTGGTTCATTTGACTGAAATTGGTGACGTTCTACGGACTGGAACCAAAATAGATCTACTCCTTGGCAGGAGCTCATCAAAGTTCCTACATCCATTCTTGTGGGAAACTTTTCTAGTGCCTCATTTTGATTTAAATGATATGAGGAATTTTTCCTGAGTCCATGCATTAGGATTGAAGTTACTCCACACACAAGTTGAAATGGGAGGTAAATGAGAGCAGAGTGCTTTCCCATTCCCAAGAAATTTCCCAAGAACTCTCGGTTAAAATCTGCCTCCTCGGGAAACTATGAAAGAAAAACTATCTTATGCCTAAGCACATAATGCACCTCTCCTCCGTGACTTGAAGAGCCACCGGGGACTTTCCCGGGAATTTTCCAGATATTCTTCGGTATTTTCCAGATATTTCCCGGTAACTTTCCCGATATATCCCGGGAATTCCCGAGGGAAACTTCGATCCCAAATATCATACCGTGGCAACTAATTCACCTCTCCTCCGTGATTTTGAAGAGCCACCAGGAACTTTCCCGGGAATTTTCCAGATATTCTTTGCTACTTTCCAGACATTTCCCGGTAACTTTTCCGATATATCCCAGGAACTCCCGAGGGAAACTTTGATCCCAAAGATCATACCGTGGCAACTGTGTCCGGGGTGGCTTTATCCGAAGCAGCATCGCCGCTATCTCGCGATCTGCAGCTCCGCAGAAGGCGCTAGCGAGCGGACAGCCTCGGACATGGTTGTCACATCACCGATAAATTCTTTTTGCGCTGGAACGGATGCAAAATCAAGGGATTTCAAGGCACAGCAGGCCAACAATGGTCGCGGAGGATGTGGGATGTCTCTGACCGGACTTGACTCATGTCTTCATGAGCCGTGCAGGACCTGTAAACTTGTGACTGAAGCATTCAAAGCTCGCTTGGGTCCTTACCCTGCCGAGTATCGACGACCTAGCCCACCGCCGCACGCTAGGCAAAAAGCTCGCTACCAGTGGCTAAATACCAGGAGCTCTCCCAGAAAGACTGGTACTGGTCCTTCAAAAGTCAAAGAATTTTGCTACGGAACCTTGACGCTTTCTTATCGCAACCAAAACATCACATTCCGTCATTTCCCTCACGAAAAAATGTATCTACATTTCGATGTTGCCATTTTCTTGAGCCAATTGATTTTCTATCGGGAGAATTTTGAGAATTTCAAGCTGAAAATTACACTGATTTTCCCTCCGATTCGTACCAAAAGGAGACAAATTTTCAATGAAACCTGCGCAGGTTTTTCCTTGTGAAAAATTGTCTTGTTTGAGTCAATTTTGCAACCTTGGAATGGGGTTATGTGCCTTCCCACGGGAACGACGATTCTTTCAATTCCGGAAAACCCAATTTTTTGGGAGCACTTCACTTCCACACAATTTTTTGTTAATTTTCAATCCGCACACATACCGCGATTTCAGTCACACACGCTCTCACAAGAGAGAGTGGTGACATTTTCAGTTAGTAAAATCCAAATAAAATTTGCCAGCGAAAATTTCGCAACATAGAAGTGCGATTTTGTTAGCTCGTCTTCGGAAGGATAAATTGTGCTTTTGAAGGGGTTTTTTTTTTTTTTTTTTTTTTTTTTTTTTTTTTTTTTTTTTTTTTTCAAAGGTTAAAATTTGAAATTGGAACCAGTGTTTCAGCAAAATTCGTACGGTACCGTGATTTAAGTTTATTATCGGTGTAAATGAAATTCATCTAATTATTTTGGTTCTCGGTCCCCTGGAATAATAGCTGAGCCCCGTGAGCGACTTTGGACCACGACCAATTCAATGCAACTTGCTGTGACCCACTCCTTGATTTTCTCCTTCTATCCACCACGTCTAGTCTCTTCCCACCTTCTTAGAGCGTAGGATCTTTCTCGATTTTTCTTTCTCTCTTGTGATTTCCTTCCTCCTCCCCTCACCGCGTAGTTTCCTCTTCTGCATTCAGAGCTTTTGTCCTAACTTTTCGCTTCTTCTATCTATTCTCTTCTCACCATTCCTAGCTCTTTCTTCACGTGTCTCTTCGCATTTAACCTATTCGCGTCTCCGCTCCTAGTCAATTTTATTTTTGTTTCCTTTGCTTCTTCTTTCCATGCCTCCCTCCATCTTTCGGACAGCGCTCATTTAAAACAAACCCTACTCATAAAATTGTTTAAATACGACTATCTGTTAAAAATCATCGGCGAATCTTTTCGTGAAGAGGTTCAAGCCAACCGCTAATCCAGTTTACATGTTCATGTTTTGAAAATGATCTCTAATTAATAAATGTGCCCTATAAATCATCGTTTTCCACGAGAGAACGTTACTCCACTCCAAGGTTGCAAAATTGACTCAAACAATTCAATTTTTTAACAAGCATGTACGTTCGAAATTTTCGCAAAAAATTGTCGTAGTTTTACACAAGATCAGAAGATATACCAGTGAAATTCTCAGTTAGAAATGCCCCAGATTCTCCTGGTGAAAAATAATTTGCGGCAGAGAAAATTTGGCAACATTAGAATGTATTTACATCAGTGGCGTGGCGTGCTTTGCGATTTATAGATTGTTATGCCATTCAAACCTATGGTAAAGGATCGATAAACAGGGTGTTCGCAGCGAACACCTTAAGAATCGATTCTTTACTATACGTTTGAATGGCAAAACAATCGATACTTCGCAATTCACGCCACGCCACTGATTTACATTCTTTTCTGGTGGGAAGCTACGTAACATTCAACAGAATGTGGTGTGCAAACATTTTGGAAATATTTGAAAAGTAAATCCTGGAAGATTGTTTTAAAATAAAATGTATATTGTGGCATTATTTTAAACATTCTTTAAAAATTATTCGGAGAACATAGTAATTACCCTGAGAATATTTTCAAAATATTGAAGTTTTTAAAAAGATTCAGGTGCACGGAAAGAACATGTAACAGCCTTCAATAAAAATTGACCAACTAACTAACGAGTCGCTCATATAGCGCTTCTGTGCGCTCTGTGCGCTCTGTGACACCCAGCCGCCACTGATAGCGATCCTGCCAGAGCTACTCCAGCAGATCGCATCTCCTCATTTCCTGCCTTATTCCTTCAATCCACGATTTGGGAGGGCGTCCTCTACTCTTTCTGCCAGGGGGACCCAATCCAGAACCTTCTGAGGCAACCTATCATTCGGCATCCGTTGCATATGACCATACCAGTCAAGCTGTTTTGTGAAAACAGACAAAAATAAAATTGACAATAATGTGATAAAATTGGGTTTTTGATAACAATTGACAATATTTCAAAATTATTGTCGTGTCGCGAGCATATCACCAACACTGAAAATTGACGAGCTTAGCTCAGGAAAATGTGCCAGTTCTCCTTCCTGCTCTTGCTATCAGAGCGCGGTGCCCCCCGGCGCCTCTGTCCCCACCCACGCGGCGTCGCGGCGCCTTAGCGTTACAGGTGACCGCGGCGGTGCCTTTGTCGCCGTAACCCCCCCCCCCCCNCCCCGTCCGCCCCCTATCAACACGAATTAACACTCGTTTTTCAGCAGACGATTGCGGCGAAAAAAACCACTTGCTCTTATCACGCCTCGGCGGGTTAATCTTATCTCCAGGGAGAAACGGCGCACAGTGGATCGAGCCTTCGGAGGAGATCGGACAAGGAATTTCCTCGTTTCCCTCATTCACGAATGAACGTAACTACGTTTCAATGTTGCCAAATTTCCCATCGCAAGTTACATTTTTGTCGGGAGAATGGCGATGTTGCATGTGTGAGGGATTTGCGATTTGACCATTGATTCTTATGTAAAAGTTCGCGAGAAACATGATGGTGCCACTGGTTTTCTCTGAAATCATCTCCCAAGCTCAAAAAAAGCTCTCAAGTTGAGGCCAAAATGGAGGGGATGTCCCTTGTTAGAGAGTCCACCACTACACCAAGACAAACTCTCCATGCGAAGATAGGGAGCAAATACATTGACAAGGCTGCCACCTTATTTGGGGACTCTTAGACTGAAATCACGGCAACCCTGCCAATGTATTTGCTCCCTATCTTTGCATGGAGGGTTTGCTTTGATGTAGAGGTGGACTCTCAGGATAGGGTGGGATATCCCTTCCATTTTGGCCTCACTTTGAGAGCTTTTTTTTAGCTTGGAAGATTATTTCAGAGAAAACCAGTGGCACCATCGTGTTTCTCGCGAACTTTTATACAGGAATTAATAGTCAAATCGCAAATTCCTCACACATGCAACATCTCCATTGTGGACTTTTCTGCCAGAGAATTTCACTGATTTGTCCTCTGTTATCATGCAATGATCTGACAAATTTTGGATAGAAATTGCCAGGTATATTTTTTTTAAAAAAAGTGATTTTTTTGAGTCAATTTTGCAATCTTGAATGGAGTTCCTTTCATTCGTCCGGGAAGCGACGATTTGTGACTGAACTTGTACTTTTGGATACTTGTTAAATTGTCTTTTTATACAATTTGAGGGGTAATTCTTTTTGGATATTTAACGAAAAATTCATTGAGCAATATTTAACCTCTACGTTTCGTTTTTACGAAGATAGAGGCAATTATTGAAGTTGCCACGTTTTGTTTTTCCGAAATGTTGCCGACTCGGCCCACTGTGCGCTGTGCTCATACTGTTGCTCCCTCGATAAGGCGCGGATATCGTGCTCAATGATTCAGCGTTTTTTTTGCAACTCGCCTAAAAAGATGCGCTATTTTGACGCCCTCGAAGCGCAGTTACAACCGCGCCGTTTGTTTTGAAGCTTGACGCCAAGCTTGAGTTAAGGTGTTTTCAAAATGAAATGAACACTCGTTAAAATAAATTTGAAAATTGAAGAAATGCAGGGGTACGAAAAGTTCCATAGCCTCGACCGTTTCTTCCGATCTGAAATTTTTTGTTCCCGGTCGGCCTACATACATTAAATGTGCACTTTTTAGTGTATTTTAAAATTGATTGCATTTTGCAAAAAGGAACCAGGAGTATTGAAATGCTGCTGAGATTATGCAGCTTCTTTTGTCTTGGAAAAAACCTGATTATCCATAAACAGTTTCTATTTTACTTGCTAAAAACTGTAAATTTAGGACAACAATTTCCTCGTAAACTCCACATTTTTCCATAATTTCAATAGTTATATTGCCATGTAAGATTTTGCACAATCTTAGCAACATTGAAATGCTCATGGTTTCTTTTTGCAATATGCAATCCAAATAATGTGCCACCAAAACTAGGATAAACATACATAAAAATAAAGTAAATTAGAAAAAAAACCATGAAAAAAGTCTGACCTTTAAATGTTAGGTTTTTCTTTCTGTCTTTCTTGAAAATTCTGCAGCTTATGCGTGGTATAGCTGAGGTAAGGAAATTGATTTGACTCGACATCTATCTAGTCGCGCCATGAAGCCTGCAGCGAAGGCAGCATATTCGCAGCTTAGTTTCCTCGGTGGAAAGCTCCGTTCACTTAATCGGAGGAAATATACCAGCCTCGCATCTTACAAATCGCTAAATTATTTCTGGAGCGAACTGGAAGACTGCACTTGCCAATTTGCGCACTATCACGTTCCAAGATTTTTTCTAATGCCTTGTATCTCTTCTTTCTGATTTCCCTGAGTGTTAGCTCCTGATGATTAGAGTACCTTGGTAGAGAGAGAATCGCAATGTGCTTATCGCTTTGGATTGGCTCTCCTCCATCTTGAGCTTCATGGAGCTCTTAGGACCCCAAAATGGAGAACGCTTTAGGTGAATATGAATACAAAATGACTTAAAATGTAGGTTTATTTGCATATATCGCAGATTTACTCAAATGCATTATTACGACGCGTTTACAAAGTTTTACGGCTGATCACGTGATATTTTTGAGAAAAATGATTTTGGACCAATAATTTTATTATACATATAGATATAGTAAGGTTGGCAGCAAGTGCAGTCGGGGACACCCGACACCCGTCCAAAGTGGGCAATAACCACCCCCCATCTTTCTAAACCTGTACGAAGTGCCGCTTTTTTGGGTCCTAAGGCCTCCATGGAAAGTGGAAAGGCGAAATGTCCATCAAAGTGATGATATTCTCTCCATCAAGGGACTCTAATATCTAATCTGGACTTTTGAATCATCTAAATTCAATGCCCACGCCATTTTGTTGCATCCTAAGAGCTCCACCTCAGCCCAAGATGGCTGAGTCTATCACGAGTAGATCCTTCAGAAGTCATATTCCGTCTGAAGGTACTCTAATGGAGATGTTGCATGTGTGAGGGATTTGCGATTTGACCATTGATTCTTATGTAAAAGTTCGCGAGAAACATGATGGTGCCACTGGTTTTCTCTGAAATCATCTCCCAAGCTCAAAAAAAGCTCTCAAGTTGAGGCCAAAATGGAGGGGATATCCCACCCTACCCTGAGAGTCCACCTCTACATCAAGACAAACTCTCCATGCGAAGATAGGGAGCAAATACATTGACAGGGCTGCCACTTTATTTGGGGACTCCAAAGCTGAAAATACGGCAACCCTGCCAATGTATTTGCTCCCTATCTTTGCATGGAGAGTTTGTCTTGATGTAGACGTGGACTACTTAGGGTAGGGCGGGATATCCCCTCCATTTTGGCCTCAACGTGAGAGCTTTCTTTGAGCTTGGGAGTTGATTTCAGAGAAAACCAGTGGCACCTTCGTGTTTCTCGCGAACTTTTACATAATAATCAACAGTCAAATCGCAAATTCCTCACACATGCAACATCTCCATTCTACCAGTGGAGAGTCTTTCCTTGCCTCTGGGCTCACAAGTGGATTGCATTTTGCAAAAAGGAACCACTAGCATTGCAATGATGCTAAGATTGTGCAACTTCATCCTTTGCAATAAAATTGCGGAAATTGAGAAAAACTATGAAATTTA
This sequence comes from Bemisia tabaci, assembly GCF_001854935.1. Classification (NCBI taxonomy): domain Eukaryota; kingdom Metazoa; phylum Arthropoda; class Insecta; order Hemiptera; family Aleyrodidae; genus Bemisia; species Bemisia tabaci. The sequence goes on from NW_017547098.1 coordinate 8,675,619, forward strand.
GATGGTAATTTTTGTCTTAAATTTACAGTTTTTAGCGAGTAAAATAGGAACTATTAAGGGATAATCGGGTTTTTCCTCCAAGACAAAAGAAGTTGGACAATCTTAGCAACATAGCAATGCTAGTGGTTTCTTTTTGCAAAATGCAATCCAAGTCAGACATGGTATGATTATATTCTGCCATGGATGGAGGCGATCCAAGCGCGTCTGGAACTATCTCATCTCAATCTGCGACGATGGCCCGGACCGCGGACCGGGATTCTCAATATCCTCGCGGAGCGTATTCAATCAGCGGAGGAACAGCGCATCTATTTTAAGCCTCCTCCGTACTCCCGACACTCTTTTCGCTTTTTTTAATTTCCCCTTTCCCCTTTTCCCTTTTCGACGCGACGTCGCGTTTGCGGGACAATGTACGGTCATTAATTCCTCGCTCCGTGCACAAAAGGGCGTAACTGCACCTTTAAGATGAACCCGGAAAACGTTGAGTTATATGGATTTTAGGGTTCATCGGAAAGTGGACTTGTGTCCTTATGTCAGGAGGGTGGCGAATTAGCCGACGGGCTCGAACCCGGGCTTTGAGAGCGAATTGAACTGTGTTCCCATCCCGGGATCGGACCCCGAGTTTTTTCCATTGAGTCTCTTGATACTCCTAATCAATTTGACATTGAATTTCCAGCCGCTTTTGATTCGTGCGTAAAAATAAATGTTTTTTAATTGATCAGCCCACTCCGACGTGATCTCCGGCGACAGACGTACTTCCTCAAACATTCCGCCGATTTTTTTTCGGTCATGCCCGTGCTTCATTCAACTCTCATCAATTATGTCTCGCGAATCGTCGATAAATTCGGCTCCCGCGTATCAAATCCTTGCCCCTCTGACGTAGGGGCGTATCTCGATATTATCATGAACCCTGTTTTACATGTAAATCCACGCTTTCTGGGGCTTACGTGGCAATTGAGATAGGTCCTTACGTCAGAGGAGCGACGAAATATGACTGCTCGGTGAAATTTCGCTCTTCGTGAAGTAAATAAATTGGATCTTGATAAATTTGGATAATATTTTTTCCTCACAAACGGATCCGTTGCGAGCAAGAGACAACAAGTAAAGAGACTTTATGAACTGTCATGATAAGAAAAAAACGTTGTAGTAGCCTTCAGGATTTGCCTCTATTTAATCATTAATTTTTGGGGAATTTGATGATTTTTTACCTTACGATACCTATTTTCTTGTAGGTATAGCGTGTCTTACAGAGGAATATATCAGGAAAATATCTGGAAAATCGGTCATGGATCAGGAAATTCTGAGGACCTCAAGCATTTTTCAAACATTTGATTCATTTCATTGAATATGTTGATTTTTTAAATTAAACGGGTGCCGATTTATTTGCGCAAATCCTCAGGAAATCTCATCATAAATATCAAGAAAATCCAAAATTAAATTTTAGTAGATACCCTGTCATAGTTAAAATGAAATTGCGATGAATTTTTCCATACAACTGTATATATATTCTCTGTATACCTAAGTTATGGAACACCGCAATAAGGCTCATTCAACCGAATTTTTTCCTCAGTGTATCCAAGTGTGAGTGATCACCGTGTGTGGTGCACTAGTGCGTGTGTTTTTCTGTAAAAGTTTCCCGAGAAAGTAGATTTTAGTCGCAAATCTCCGCGAACTCACCCCGAGAAGTTCCCACTCAGATCCCTAGCAAACACGACCATGCCAATTTCAAATAATGCGCTTCTCTCCCTCTCTTAATGAAAGGTTCTACAATGTAGAACTCTTACTCATGATCAGTGCCGCGCACTTAAGATGAAGTGGAGACTAATTCAAACGTATACGTACGACTCGTTCAAACATATCCTCTCAGTCATTAATTGATGGTCGTTGAATCAGTGCTCGACTTTTTTCCGGAGTCAATTAAGAAACTCATCGAAGCTGTTAATTAGGTGCTCAAGTGAAAGATCAAGTTCATTTAGCGCGCCGTGAATCTATTTCGCGAATTGCGCCGAAATTTTGGCGGGCGTGCCACTCAGCAGATGAAAGGGTTGTGACAAGGAAGTGCCAAGCAATGGTCATAAATTAATGTCTCAACGTCAGAATGTCTCCGCAAGCCCTTAAATGTATAGTCAGAAAATTGAATAATGCTCTTTTCTCCTGACGCATGCCGATGCAATGACGACTGAAACCCAGAAGTGGATTGGCCCTGGGGCACCAGGGGGTGACGCCCCCAAACTTTGGGCAAAGTAACCCCGCGGAGGCTCCCACCTGGCACATTTTTGGGGTCCTATTTGGTTAATTTCTATTTAGAAAAGCCCGACCTCTAGGAAATCTAAAACCATTCTGCGCCTGCCGGGCTCTTTTGTCATTCTTCAGTAATCAACATTTTCTATGGTTTTCTTTCCAAATCGGTCATTAAAACCAAACTCATCCATTTTGGCGAGCCATCAGTTTTGTCGTCGAAAAAACTTTTTACCCTCGTCAAATTTACGGACATTTTGAGCCTGTTAAAAACAGTTATCATGTAGTAAAATGATTTTTATCGTGAAACACACCGAAATTAGCACAGATTAGACGCAACAGGTTCATCGTAAAAATTCTTTAAGTTGAATTTGGAAAATTTTCAACGAAATACCCTTATTGGTGAATAAAAATATTCATCAATAAAATACTTTCATATCAACATGAAATATGCTCCCTGATTCTGCCGCATGCCAAGTCAAAAAGTTTTAAATCCATATTTAGGAGAAGCAGTGTTGTCGATTTGCAAAATCGCCATTGCACACTGGAATAAAAACCACATTGGATCTAGAGTCCAGACTCTTAAAAACATCGACAAGGAAAAGTACTCTTGCTTCAATCAGAATCTAGCTTAAATCTAGAACCAAGCCTCTTAATTTGAGCGGATTTCGTTTTGATTTAAGCGAAAATCCGATTGAATCAAGAGTATTTTTTCTTGTCAATGTTTTCAAGAGTCTGGACTCTAGATCCAATGTTTTTTTTTTTTTTTTTCCAGTGCTTACTGCTGCCAGAGGCGGATCCAGCAAATTGGCAACACCGGATTTCCACCATTTGAACCTGTGCTAAATAATCGATTCTTGTCGGAGCACCTGGCCCCTCCAAGGATCGATACATTTCCATAGGTTTAAATGGCGAAAAGACAGTGTTGCCAATTTTACTGCCTGACTAAGCGCGGCAGAATTCCGCAATCCGTCCAGCGGTCCACAGCGAATTCGCGTCTCTCTCTGATGTCGCAGTTAAATAATCGCCGCGACTGCAGGTTGATACGACAGCGGGGCGTCGACCTTTGGCGATAAATTTAGGCAGCAACGTCCATCACGCCCCAAATAATGGCCGAGAAACGGAGTCTCTTCCGAAATTATGGCTCATTAATTATTTTCATTGTATTCGTGATTTTACGGCCCCCTCGCCCTTGGAGTTGCTACCGCACTTCAATTGGCCAATGTGCAAGTGGGGGTGACCAGAAGTTGCGTCTTGCGTTACAATGGAAGAAGAAAGATAAAAGCGGGCACCTGCCAAACGCCGACGTCGGACCAAGACGCAGTGCAAATATCGCATCCTCTTGCCAAATGATTCATTTCGCCGGTTTTTAGTTTTTACTTCCGAGTTTTTACTAGGGGGTCCCGCCCCCTGATGGGGACCTCGTTCCCTTGGACAGCCTTCGCGACGGTGAAGAACCCGGGTCATAACGCCGCATTTCGTCGTTTCTCTGACGCACAACACCGGGGGGAAAAACTCACATTGGATCTAGAGTTCAGACTCTTGAAAACATTGACAAGAAAAAGGACTCTTGATTCAATCAGATTTAAGCTTAAATCAAAAGGAAATCCGCTCAAATTAAGAGGCTTGGTTCTTGATTTCAGCTTAAATCTGATTGAATCAAGAGTATTTTTTCTTTTCGATGTTTTTAAGAGTCTGGACTCTAGATCCAATGTGTTTTTTTTTTCCAGTGAGTGGTTCGAGTCAATAGGAGAGGTCGGACAAATACTGACAACTTTAAACGATTATTACTCCGTTTATACGAAGCTTTGAGGTTCTAAAAGTGGCTCCATTGGTTTCCTCGTGAAATTTTATTCAAGAAGCACCCCTTGAAGATTAAAATGTGACGAGATAAACATGAAAATGTGCAGTTTTAATCAAAAATTTCATGTCCGACCTCTCTAATTTAATCGATCCACTGTTTGATGCAAGAGCTTTTCTCGATAATCGCATGAGCCCTGTTTTAAGTATTAATCCATGCTTCCTGGGGCTCATATGGAAACCGAGATACGCCATCACGCCAGAAGAGTGACAATTTCAATGTCATATAGTGAACTCCCTATCAGCCAAGTCGAGGCTTAATTGAATGATCGATCATCAATGTATCCCGATTGGAAGCTATGGTAAAGAATCGATTATTAAAGTGTTCGCTGCGATCACCCTGTTTATCGATCCTGGTCCATAGGTTTAAATCGCAGATCAATCGATATATTGCAAAGCACGCCACGCCACTGGTATCAAGGGATCTTCTAATTTCCGGTGGAATGGAAAACGTGAAAAGTCAGAGACTGTGTGGCGCCCTGGACAAGTTAAGGAAACTCAGCGATTTCTTCGAATATGTCAGAGAATTTAATTTCGCGAGCAGCGTTTAACGAAAGTAAGTTTCTGATTCAAAGGAACAAGATCAAAGACTTTGCAAACCGAAGTCTCTGTTCCCGTTGACGGACATAATTTTTACTATCTCGCTCCCCTCGCTAGTGGAGAAAGTATTGTCATCCAATTTTGAAAAACAAATTGAAATTTTATGATTTTTAATGTTTATTTGTGTATTCTGAGCTCTTCTAATATCTGTTTCTTTTTTTCTGTTTCAGGTGAGTGTCACTAGTCTATTCTTAAGGACCGTACCGTGTGATCATTTATATCGAGGTAGAATGCATTTTTCAGTATTCCATCGTTATGCTTTCTTTCTTCTGATTTCTTTTACTATTTTGGACTAGTTTTCCCTCTCCAAGGTTTTGCAAATTGAAAGTCTCCGCATGAAACCATGAAAATCAGTGGCGAGGAGTGAATGATCAATTTTCGATGTTTCCCCATTTGAAGCTATGGTAAAGAATAGATTTTTAATGCGTTTTTTGCAACCACCCTGTTTATCGATCCTTTTCCACAGGTTGAAGGGGCAGATCAATCGCAAAGAACGCGCACTGATGGAAACCGACATGGTAGTAAGCTAGATCGTACTCGGACAGAGATAAGAGAGTGGGAAGGACAAAGATCTTTTTGTGAAAATTATTTTTCTCCAAGAATAGAGTAAAATCCCCGAGAGGAGTATCGGGAAAGAAGTCCAATCTCCTTAATTTTTCAGAAGCTGTTCCCAGCTGAAATTCAGGAACGGATGAAATCCCGAAACTACAAAAATTGTAGCTTTTTTCTGTGTCTTCCTCATTTCAGTGAGCGTGCAACAACTCAAATGCAACTGCCAGAGCTGAACTCTCTTCACCCTCTCAGTCTAGCACTAAAACTCATTCGAATTCATTGCACTCCACATTCTAATTTTTGTTTTTTTCCGGCTTTGACTTCCCCTCCAAAGAATGTGGACCTAGTGCTAATCCACCACTTCTATGTAAACACAGATGGGGATTTATGCTTTTCCTGTTCGAGGGTCCCCAAGAGCCAAGTCGGTGGAGTTGGGCGGATAGGACGTTTTTTCCTCAGAATTTTAGCTGATTCGTCTGTTTTACTAAACACTGGAAAAAAACACATTGGATCTAGACTCCAAACTCTTAAAAACATCGACAAGAAAAAATACCCTTGACGCACAATCAGTCAGATTTAAGCTTAAATCAAGAACCAAGCCTCTTAATTTGAGCGGATTTTCTTTTGATTTAAGCTTAAATCTGCTCGAATCAAGAGTCCTTTTTCTTGTCAATGTTTTCAAGAGTCTGGACTCTAGATCCAATGTGTTTTTTTCCAGTGAACGGTGTGCAATCGCATTGCATTGATTAATCGGTTGCATTGCCAGCGAACGCACTCTCACTATCTACATCAGATGCAGCGAATAAAATTTGTTCGTGAAGATTCTCCAACGTAACGCCTTAAAATTTTGGAGCTGCGCGATTTCAGGGTGTCTACAAGTCCAGAAAGTCCGGAAATAGTACTGATTTTTTAAAGGCGGTCCGTAAGTACTGAAAAAGTGCGGAAATTCCGCCAAAAGGTCCGGAATTTTTTAAATTTTTTTTTCATTTTGGCGCAATTTCAAATTTTTGAAATTTTTCGTATTTCGTCAAATGGAGGTACTGAATTTTTCTGTCAGAGGAGGTACTGAATTTCTTGAGAGAACATTGAGAAAGCACTGTAAAAGTATCTATTTTTGACCAGCCTGTTTTAGTAGACACCCTGCCGATTTGGAACCGTTCGATTTAAGCATTTTCCGTTTTGTTTTTCTCGTATTTTCATGTCCGGCGCTCAAGTCTTCTCGAGAACGACGGATCCGACCGCGGCGATACTCGACATGGCAACAGGCGACTTTCCGAGCGGGAAAGAGAGTGAAAGAGTCGGCGGACGGAGCGAGAGAGTAACCGGGGAGTATTTTTAGCCGTTTGGATGACTCTCAAAAATTTTTGAGCAAGGACCGAGCCCGAACGGCGAGCGGCGAGTGGCCGGCGGCGGCCGTGTTGGCGGTGGACTTGGGACTCGAGGCGAATCCGCCTTCGAGGAAGTCAAGCCCAAAGCGCGGCGCCCGTTGCCGTTTAACCGCTTTTCCCGGGGCGGAAATCCGGAATCGGTGGTTTGGGAGGGAGGTTTGGCAACGCGGCGCGCCACGTGCGTCGCGACGCCCGCGAGCGCGCTCGGACGCCTCGGTCGCCCACGGAAGCGAGCTTCCCGAGGAAAAGCGCGAGTAACTGATAGTGATACAGGGTGGCCCCGCCCGGGGGCCACTAATAGTAATAGTTGTGCGTGTTCGTAACTGCCGAGGCCCGAAAAGTACGGAATAATCCGACGAAATTAACGTTTTATTGATTTCTTCGACTTTTCCGGAGACGTCTCGAGCATTTCCGATGGGATTTTCAAAAGTGAGGAGAGAGGAAAAAAATTAAAAAATTAGGGAAAGCGAGGGAGGGAAAAGTTTTGCATCCCGCGGCACTTTCTGCACCCTTGCACGAAAAGAGTCGTAAATGTCACTTCAAGTGACACTTGAAAGAAAAGTCGCTTGGATCTAGAGTCCAGACTCTTGAAAACAATGACAAGAAAAAATACTCTTGGTTCAGTCGGATTTTTACTCACATCAAGAACGAAGCCTCTTAATTTAAGCGGATTTCCTCTTGATTCAAGCAAGAATCCGATTGAATCAAGAGTATTTTTTCTTGTCGTGGTTTTCTAGAGTCTAGACTCTACATCCAAGCGACTTTTTCCAGTGGATAAGAGAGAGATAAGACAATATAGTCCGAATGCACACAACAGTAAAAACACATTAAGATACAAAAACAAATGGATTTACAAGGGTAAGGAGAAATAAAACAAACCAGACCAACCAAAAAAACCTGGTTTGTTTTATTTCTCTTTACCCTTGTGAACCCATTTGTTTTTGTATTTTAATGTGTTTTTATTGTTGTCATTTTAAGGTTTACCGAAAAACTTCAGAGATTTAAAAAACAGTGAAAGTCCGTAAATTCTTACTTAGATTAATTATCAGGGAATTTCCTGATCTTAGGTCGCCTAGATGACTGCAAGACAGTGCGTTAACGTTACCCTAATTTTAGGAGCCATTTGGTCGGATTTGCCTAATTTGTATAGTCGACGTATTTCATTCTGAAGAGGGAAACTTTGCAGGGAGCAGGGTTGCCACAGACGTCAAACATGAATCGAATTTTATTAGAGACGAGACGTTTTAGGTGCCACGTTGTAAGGCATAGCGCCCTTTATTTTTAAACGTCGAAGCCTCACTTTCTCAGCAGAAGGCGCCCAACGAGGGTAGATATAATATTGTTGTCTGGCGTTTTATCAATATTTTTGCCTCCTTATCAACTGATAACAATCTTATCAAGTCTTTGAACTAAGATCATTTCCTTTATCAACTATGATACGAATATTTTTCTGAAGCTTGCACCGGCCATTGCAGCAATCTAAGGCTCGCAACGCCTTAAAAATTCCTCGGACACACTTGAATATTTTTTCGAATTTTCAAGTCCGCAAATGCCATTGAACGTTGAAAAATTACCCAAGACAGGGTTTTGGCCCAGGTGGCGGGGTCACTATCTCTACCTGGACCTCTGAGCTCGCGGGCCCCCGGGCTGAGATAATAAAAGAGGTAGAAATGTGAAAAAAATGGAAGAGAATTGAGTGTCACACAAAAGCACTGGAATCTCTGCGAAATTCATTTTGAGTCAACGTTAATTCTTGCACACAAGATCTAAGCCCAACCACAGGAAAATTAGAAGCCCGGCCCTGTTTACACAAAAAAACTACCTTCATATGAATTAATGTTAACTAAGTGTTTAAATTTATTACTCGCACTTTTTATGTGAGTGTTAACTGTCTATTCATCACAAAAATACTTCGGCACACAAGTACAGCAGTGTAGAACATGAATTTTCCCACAGAGCGACCTCAAAGTGATGAGCAACAAAATATCTCGCCCAGGAAAAGAAAAAGTATAGAAAGAGGTGATGTCACTACCGAACGCCAAAATGTCCTAGTCAGACGTTCAGTGAATTATTATCGCTGCTTTCTTCCTGGGGCAATCGTGGCATCTGAGAGTGATACCACTATTCGGCCACGCGGGAGCTCGGGTTGCCTACACTGAAAGCTGAAGGCAACCCGATAGTGAGGTGGAGTCACCGCTCCGCACACCGCACGCTCGGTGAATTAGCGTGACATCTGAGAGTGATGCCACTATTCGGCCACGTGGGAGATTGTGTTGCCTACACTTAAAACTGAAGGCAATCTAATAATGAGCTGAAGTCAGATCCACGACGTTTTTCAAGGTTCTCCCTGATTCTGAAAAAAAAATCCTGCATCATTCTCGATTTCTCAGGTTTCTCTTCTCCACTTCGCCCCGGTCGAATCGGAACCCAACCTAAAGTTTTTTGAAGTCTCCAATTTTTTTTCTGTACGCGATGTTCGACCGCTCGGAAAACCTGTTTCTCTCTTCCAAGGAAATTTTCCAAGTTCCACTTATCCCGGGCCGTTTCCTGGTTTTTCGGTCGATCGTGTGGCGCGGCTCGCTGCAAATTTCGTGTGTTTTTCAAGGTTCCTGCGAGTTGGGCCTCCCGCACTTTCTCACAAAGTTCGCCTCGCTCTCTTCCGATCACCTGTCGCTGTTTGTTTACCGCCGCGCCTCGTTCCGCGTCTTGGCCCGCGCTGCCGAAACGCATCCGTTATTTCCATTTCGCGGAGCTAACGAATTTCAGGTCCAATTTGAAGTATGCGAAGTCGAAAGAAGGGCACAAATCCACATTTTTAAACGAAAACCACTGCACCGAAAAAAAAAAGTTACGGGCTATATAGACAAACCGTCCGTTCCGGGCTCTGAGCCCGTAAGTTCCGGATGCTGGAGCCGTAGTTTTTTTTTTTTTTTGAGAAGGAATTTTATTTAAATATAACGTAAGAACTAAAAGTATTTCCTCGTATATATCTACATGATTTAAATCTAAAAATAAACGAATTGCATTAAATTGACAGGGTAATGTTAGAGAATACAATAAGTATCTAAAAAACAGGAATCGTATAATTCTGTCTTCTTTTTTAGCGATTCAGATTTTGTATGTTCATCTCTCTTTTTCCACAGCGGAACTTAATCGTATTTCTTCCGCTGCATTTTCAAATTTCTCGCGCGGTACTGTAAGCTCTTTTCTGTAGGTATGGCCGGTTACAAACCCCTTCTCTCAATAAGACTTATTTCTTACTTACATTACATACTTCAATCACACATTCTGGCAATGCAGCATATTCGCGTCAACACACCTTGGCGTTATGAGACTCATCAAATGATCCTTCACCGACTTTGGCACATCCACTCTCCTTTCCATTTTACAAGTGTCCGGATGTGTTCTTACGTAAGAAATAATTTGGCGGACTCTGAAACTGAAAAAGTTTAAACCAACCAGCCCAAAACTAGACAAGTAATCGTTTAAGTGGTTATTACATCGACCGCTCATCGCGGTCAACACACGTTGTTGACTCGTAACTATGCTGTACCTCGGTCTCTCTCACTTAGATGAAACAATATTTTCGCTCAACACATCAACATGTTTGACCTGCAAAAGGAGCCATAACCTAAAAATTTGGCCGCGATTTGCGGCTGGACTTTGCTTTGACGAGGAGGGAAATGTTTCGCATTTCACTCATCTTGTTTCCTCTCGATTATTTTTTTACGACACACTCAACCGAATCGAGCAAGTATGTTTCGTAGACCGTGTGACGTAAGTCGGCCGGAAATACAAACTTATCCGCTGGATGGGAATGAGGCATCTACGCATTAATCAGACGAGAAGTACGGAAAATTCCGCTGATCATTCGGATTGGCACTTCATACCGGTGTCATTGTAAACAAGAAAAATTGCGAGGACTCGCAATTTTTCACGTAAACCGCGCACGTTTTTTCAAGATGATTACTTAGCAATGCTCTACGAAAAAAAAAAGTTGCGAAGAAAAATATGTTTCGTCTGAAGTCTACAACAGTGGTTCTGCAAAAACGCAGTAGATACAATTTCCCCGAAATGATGTGCGCGAGAAAAAATAACGTGTACTTTGGACTAAAGTTTTATCTGTAGCGTGCTCTGTAGCTGTATATCACTGACAGTAATTCGAAGTAATTCGTGGTAACTTGAAACAATATATTTTAGAGACCCTGCACTCACAATCCAAGCGATTTCTCCGTGCGTGACAAAAATTTAACTCTAAGTCCAACTAATCATCGTTAATGAGTAACTTGTTGAGTGAAAAATCGAATAAAATTTGCCCGAAGATGATTTATGAATGTTAGCGCGAGCAATTCACAAGGCGATGTATTGCAAATTATGTTGGGCTTGTTGAACTAATTGCTCAACTCTTTCTTCATGAGTCATCTTTAGGGAAATGAATGTTGACTTCCTAAAGGAGCTTTTACACAATCGAGAAGATAGCAGTGCAGTGTGTGTCCTTAAAATATATTGTCTCTGCTTATTCGCCCGAACCTGCTTCATTAGCATACCATTTTTCAGGCTTCAGACCCATGTATAGACCAGCAAAACCAAAAAGAGAACAAAAATGACCAAATCATGACGTCAAAATATATAGATCTCAAATGAGTAAAAAATCGTCGGGTTGAGGAAATTCAAAGTAGGCGCAAGAACGGCCCTTATCGATACCCCTCTCCATACCGAAAATAAGCGAGCATCGCTGGCTAACTCAATGTTTGAGAAAGAGAGCAGTTTACGGCATCTCTATATTACTCATGTTGAGTCAATGGTCATACGCATCCTTTACATCAAAAATTACGTAAGCGCACGGAGAAAAATCTATGGTTTTATAAACCATTCAGTGGTTCATATGGAACACCACTAGTGGTTCTTATGGAACACACTATTAGTCTTAAACGAGCTACTGATTCTCGGCCTGTGAACCATACTAAGGTATATATATCATCACTAAGCTGTCTTTCACTACTATCAGTTGTGTACCATATGCACCACTAATTAGTTTATAAGCCGTAGCTTTTTCTCAGTGCGGGCTTCGCTCATTGACACAACGTGTAAGAGAAAGATAACGTCATGGCATCTCTCTCTTACACATTGAGTCAATAGTCATACGTGACGGATCTATACCGTAGATCACGTGGAATCATCTGCAAGTAACAGGGCAATAGGATCATCATCGGGACTCCATGAGCACCTTTCTCCGGAGGAAATGGGTGCGACCCCGTGGGGCCACGTGCGCGAGAAGAGAACCGGCTGCGAATCGATCGAGGGCGCGGACCAAGTTCAAGAGCGGATCGTGCTCTGAACAGGGTAGAACGTGTTGGGGTGCGTGGGCGGCCCGGCCAGGTGGGGGTGGGGGGAGGGGGGACCGGTGCAGGAAAATACTTGCACTCGCCCGGGAATCAAAGGGGGAGCCGCCGTGGAATAGGGGAAGACTCCGCGACCCCAACGCCACTTGCCCGCGCCCGCCACCGTTGTCAAGAACAGGGATGAAAAGAAGTACCCGCCAGACCTGAGACCTCTCGAAGAGGGTGGTTTCCCACCACGTCTGGCAACGCCGCGCTGGCTTTCCCGCTCAAGATTCCAGCGATCTGTCGCACTGCGGGTCGATTGTCGGATCTTTATCGTATGAACTCGATTGATACATCCCTATCTTGGCAATGCTACGTATCGATCAAGGTTATTCGATAAGGATTCAACAATCGAAGTGCAGGATGAGCACGGGTACGCTGTTGGCTAATCGGCAGGAATCTGATAGCTTTTCATACGATGTTTGACAACTTTTTTTTTCAAATCTTGAACATTTTTACAGTATTTAAAGGACACCCCAGGCCGATTATTGAAATTGATAGGCAAAGCTATAGGCAAAGATGACAAAAGGGATATGGAGGGAACGTATTGGTGGAAGCTGGTGGTTGCAATAGACAAAGGCAGTTGGTAATAGACTAACTAACGGCGACCCACGAGAAACCCGACAGCTAGTCCATCATTTTCTCCCTTAGTCTATAAGAACCACACGTTTCAACCAATATGATCGCTCCATACCCCCTATGTCTTCTTTGTCCATAGCTTTGTCTATCGATTTCAATAATCAGTCCGATGCTGAAATTGTTTTGGTAATACATCGCTGATAAACCTCTAGCGCAGCGGGATGATTTTCGAAATTGACAGACAACTTTTTTTGAAGGCACTGTAGGGCTCCAGGATTATCGGGCAGACCCTTTTAAGGGATGGTAGACAGAAGGAGGTAGGGGTTGAAAAATTTGCTAAACTTCTGATGGGCATTTGATGAGCCGCCCCTTATTCGAGAGTTGCATCAGAGGGACGAAAGGAAAATCGGTGAGACCTGGCAAGTCGGTGGGGGTGGTCGAAGACGGAATGAAGAAGGTATTCACCCTCGGCCACAGAATATACAGAGTGATCCAAAAGTTTTGCACTGCCAGCATCAGACATCATTCCTGTAACTTTTGAGTCCATTAAAATGGAGACTTGGAATTTTGTGAGTGCTACCAGGGGAAATGGAACTACCTCTGCGACCCTCCAAAATTTTAGGGAGATCGTTTTGAAAAAGGACAAGAAACCAGGGGTTTACAGGCATGGTGAGGAACTTATGGATCACCCTGCCTCGGCTCTTGACGCAACACGCATCCCTTCTTGCTCGCAAGAGTCATGATACGCAATGCGCGGGGGCGCTGAGACGAGACTTGGCGGCTCGCCGTTTTACGCATGTGCCGGTGCCCGCGCGCACTCGGCGGCGTTTCAACTCGAAACAAAGATCCTCTACAGGGTGATCCAAAAGTCCCACCCCTATAACCCCCAAAGTTCTTGCCCTGTTAAGCTTGGTCTATTTTTGAAAGTTTGGGAATTCCCAAAAGTCGTTTATTTTAACCTAGGTAGGAGTACACAGAAATTTCAAGTCTGCATCTCCATTTTTCAAATGTTACATATACGTTCTTAATATGCCAGAAAAGTCACAAAAAGTGGATATTAAAGCCCTGGATACAGAAAGGGCATTTCTTACTTGCGGTGTCAAATTCTCCGCCCCCATTTCATTTTTTACAAGTGAACGATTTCCTCTGAGGTTTCCACAGAATATTTTCGCGCGGAGAAGAAAAATCCTGGCAATTTTTAAAATTAACGCTGAGTGGTTTGCCATTTGAAAATTAAAATATGACAGGAAGTTTGCTACGTCACAAAGCGAGATACGTCGTTTGGGAGAGAGACCGCCAAAGTGTTTAGCGTGCAACATAGGCCCTTTTAGCATAAAGACGTCCAACAATTGTCCTCGGGAGAAGGCTTGGATTGCTTGGAGCTTTCTTCGTCCCTTGCACGAGTTTCGTGCGACGTCAAAGCGCCACACAGTGGATTGAGTTAATCAGATAGGTTGGACGTAAAATTCTTGACTTAAACTGCAAATTTTGATGTTTATTTCGTCGCATTTATTATTTTAAGAGGTGCGTCCGGAGGAAAATTTATCGAGGAAACCAATGGAACCACTTTCAGAATCTCAAAATTGTTTACGAACGGAGTTATAAGCTTTAAAGTTTCCAAATTTTGTCCGACAAAGAAACAACTTAAAACGGGACCAAGGCCGCAAATAATAAAAAGAAACACATAAAATAAAATAAAAAACCACGGGACGTTTCGCAGGGATCACACCCGCATTTTCAACGGGCAAAACAAGAAAATCTTAAGAAAGACACTATGAGCCTCACCGTTGTTATTGTGAGACTGAGACTTTTATTATTCGCGGCCTTAGTCCCGTTTTAAGTTGTTTCTTTGTCAGTATTTCGGGCCTATTAAGTTGTGTTTTCTATTTTGTCCGACCTGTCCTATTGGCTCGATCCAATGTGCACCGTATGCGCGTGGACGAAATTGATTCCGATGATTAAACTCGTGTTTTGTATAGCGGCTACTGCGTCGCTCGGCGCTCTCCCACGCCGCGATCCCTGCGGCCGTCTTGAGGTTCTTTAACCCAGTTCCGCCCTGAGGGACCGCAAAGGGCGCGAGGGGGTGGACGGGGAGCGGTGACAGCCGCCGAGCCGCAATCACGTGTGCAGCTCCCATGGAAATCAGGCGTATCGACAAAACTGTGACGCGATCGGCTCCGTCCCTGTCCTGTCAACCCTTCCGACGACGTCGACGTCGACGCTGGAACTCGGACCGCAGCTGTTGTCGCCGTGACGTAACGTGACGGCCGCCGTGATCTGCCTCCGATTTCGGAGTCTCGGGAAATTAATCGAACGCGTGCCTCTTGCCTCCACGTCACTCGTATCGCGACCGCAAGGATCAGTTTGCGACGCAGTTCTGCCTCGCTAAGGAAGAACGCCGTATGAGCCATCAGACGTTGCCAAATTTCCTTCGCTAAGTACCGAATTTACTGGGAAAATTGGGAATATAATTTTCTAAAAATGTCAGACAATTCTGCACGCAATTTAATCTAAAACAGGGTGTCTAGCATCAGGAAAAACCGGAAAATATCAGGAATTTTGGCCGATCAGGAAAAAATCAGGAAAATATCAGGAAAATCGGAGAAACAGACGTGATATCAGGAATTTTTCTTACACAAATCTTCTCAGTGGAGGAAGTCTTACTGCTCTGTCTAGCATCAGGAAAAACCGGAAAATATTAGGAATTGTGGCCGATCAGGAAAATCGGAGAATCAGACGTTATATCAGGAATTTTTCTTACACAAATCTTCTCAGTGGAGGAAGTCTTACTGCTCTTTGCTTACCGTGCCAGGAGTCGAGAAAAATCAGGAAAATATCAGGAATTTTCAAAATGAAAAAATCAGGAATTCTGTATAAAATATCAGGAAAAATCAGGGAAATATCAGGATTTTTCAAAATTAAAAAATACTAGACACCCTGTAAAATGTGTGACAATTTCAAGGAAAAGTATGTATGAATGTTTTCAAAAATACGTGTTTTAAAAAGGGAAATTTGGCAACTCTTGGATGCTCATACGTCGTTTTTCCTTAGCTCGGCAGAGTAGGTCTCATATCGGGGGTTGATTAGCGGGGGTATTTCATGTCACCGACTATCAAGTGGGGCGAAAGATATATTACGTTAGGGCCGTTCATGAATCACGTCATTCTGTTCGGAATTTTAGCCCCCCTCCATGAGTAATGACGCCACGCTTTCCCGTACCTCCCCTACCTATTTTCCTCATAAAATTTTCCACACTTTTCACATTTTTTTATACATTTATGACTGAATTATCAGTGCATGCGGCTTCACGCACCTAACGTCTGATACCTCGTCCCGTGCGTCACGTACGTGTTAAGCCTGATCCGATATCCCTTCCCCCGTCACGCACCTGTCACGCAGGTGACGCTCGTCCAATCCGAGTCTTCTCCCTAGTGCATAACGTAATAATAAACGACCCCTATCAATGTCGGACGCAGAAACCCATCAGAATTTTCAGAAAAACTAAAAAGGGAAGTGATTTGATGGAACTTTAGCGAGCTTTTTTGTGCTTTGGGACCTAAATTTGAACTTTTAAAACGCTATCATCGTTTTTTTACTATAAGATCTGTGGCCACATGGAAATTTCTTATTCTTAAATCCCTCAAATATGCACCAACCAACCTCATTCATGCAAAGGAGGTTTCTCTTTGAAAAAGTGTATTAGGAGCAGAAATTTTGAAACACTGCAATGGAAATACGTGGTTTTGCTCCTATATAGACCATCGATATCTACACTGAAAAAAAAAAACACCTTGTATCTAGAGTCCAGACTCTTGAAAACATTGACAAGAAAAAGGGCTCTTCATTCAATCAGATTTAAGCTTAAATCAAAATGAATTCCGCTATAATTAAGAGGCTTGGTTCTTGATTTAAGCTTAAATATGATTGAATCAAGAGTATCTTTTCTTGTCGATGTTTTTAAGAGTCTGCACTCTAGATCCAATGTGTTTTTTTTCCAGTGTGCGCCGCTACGGAGATTTACTGGGGAATGAGAGTTAAAGCAATGAAAACACTATTATATGACTATAGCGAGCTGACCGGCCATCGTAAATATCAGTGGCGTGGCGTGAATAATCGATTATCGATATCTCGCCATTTGAAGCTATGGTATAGAATCGATTACTAAGGTGTTCGCTGCGAACACCCTGATAATCGATCTTTCTCATAGGTTTAAATGGCATATCAATCGATATATCGCAATTCTCGCCACGCCACTTGTAAATATCCCTCCAAGATTAGCGAATCAAGACTCGAGGGAGGCGTGGGTGCATCGGGCTTGCACCTACCTCGGAGGCTGAGATTGATTCGCGAGGTGCCCGCAGTTGCATGACGAAAATGGCGCGCAATATTCGCGGATCGATACTCGGCGAGTATTTACGGCGCTCCCGGTGAGTGCAATTACGAAAAGTAAAAGCTGATAAAGTCGGAAAGTTCGCGCGAATCAACACCGAATCCTGGATCCGGATGCATAAATTAACCGAGTGTTTCCATGATGAGCAGCAGTTTTTCAAGGATCGAATCCGCTTACTCGCGTGATGATCGACTGTCGATTATCCCATTTGATGCTATGATAAAGAATCGATTGTTACGGCGTTCCTGATAATCGATTTTTTTCATAGGGTTGAACGGGATATCAATCGATAGATCGCGGCGTTCCTGATAATCGATTTTTTTTTCATAGGGTTGAACGGGATATCAATCGATAGATCGTGGCGTTCCTGATACTCGATTTTTTCATAGGGTTGAACGGGTTATCAATCGATAGATCGCGGCGTTCCTGATAATCGATTTTTTGCATAGGGTTGAACGGGATATCAATCGATAGATCGCGGCGTTCCTGATAATCGATTTTTTTCATAGGGTTGAACGGGATATCAATCGATAGGTCGCAAAGCACGGTTTACTCCGCAGTGTTCCACCCCGTTGGGTCCGTGACGTATGATCAACATTCCGAGAGGAGAAAGGGGTGAGTTTCCCCACCCCCTTTTAACTTATTCCCGATCGACGCGACGCAACGCCCGCGCTCATCTAAATTATACCAATTTCTTGACCCTGTTTCTCATTCAACACAAACAACCCCGTCATGCGCGGAGAAAAAACATCGTGTCAGACTCAGGGACCGCCCGACCGCTCATTCAATACGTAACGCTCCAAGAGAGGGTTGAGTTCAGTTTGCCCGTCAGACCTAAACTCAACGATAAAGCACAAAAACATAGCCCGAATATACGAATAAAGAGGAGATTTAATTAAAATATTGGTAAACAAGGCTAAAAAATGATATACGTTCTGCCTTTTAGTGTTTTAATCATTTTTTAGCCTTGTTTACCCATATTTTAATCAAATCTCCTCTTTATTCCTAAACTCAACTAAGGGCATCTTTAATACATGGATTGCATTTTGCAAAAAGGAACCAAGAGCATGCCAATGTTGCTAAGATTCTGCAACTTAAATTCTTTGCAAAAAAATTACAGAAATCATGGAGGAAATTAAATTTACGAAGGTAATTTTCGTCTTAAATTTATAGTTTATTTAGAGTACAGATAAACATTGTTTAGATGATCAGTTTCTATTTGCTTGGTAAACAATGATGCACAAACTTAGCGACATTGGAATGCTTGCGGTTCCTTTTTGCAAAATGCAGTCCACATGTTCTCCTAAGTGTGCCTGCTATTACCATGTTTTTACCGAAAGAAAAGTGTGTATTCGAATTAAAAGCACCATGATCTTGAGCCTTAATTTTTGAATTTTATGTCTGTCTCATTTGTGCACCAGTGGCTTGCAAATTGCCGGCAATTTCCAGTTATCTGCGACGTACAATGGGTCAGTTGCGCTAGTCGCAGAATCGTGTATTGATGCTTGATTCTTGTAGCTTAGCTAAGAATAATAAGATCTGTCCAAACCGCAACTTTCTACGTTCGATAATAGCCGAGATATTGGCCTTTAAAAAGTCGGATTTATGACGTCATCCACCGCGGTAGTGACACCCTCGGTCTTTTCGACCTTGTTTTTATTAGTGACGCACATTTGCACTGGTTGCTCAACGTGAAACTCGAATGAATCATATTAGCGCCTGCATGGCCGTGGGAATACTTCACGCATTGCGCCAAACAGTGCTGTCGGCATGAACCGCGTGTTCACGCCTGCAAGACTGCATGGATACTTCTCGCATTGCGCTAAAAGCAGTGCAGTCGGTCAGCTGGCGTGAAACGCATATTAGCGTTTACAGGACTTCGAGTTCAGTCGGTGTTACGCACATTTGCACTGGTTGCTCAGCGTTAACTCGGATGAAAGCAAGGTGGAAGAAACCAAGGGTGCACTTCCGCGGTATGGATGACGTCAAAACCCCGACTTTTCAAAGGGCGATATCTCGTTTATTATTGAACGTAAAAGTTGCGGTTTGGATACACCGTGCTAATTTTAGCTTTTCTACAAGAATCAAGCACCAAAACACGATTTTGTGTCCAGCGCAACTGACCCACCAGCTATTATATTCGCTTTCCCACCGCAATAGTCATTTCGCCTAACTCTATCACATTTTACTCTTGGAAAGTTCTCAATCTTCAGCGTACGATTTGTTTGGTCTCCCATGGACACTAGACGAGGTACAAATTTCAGCATTCTAATACATGCTTCTTAACCAAAATTTCACGAAAAACACGATGCGCACAACGAAAATTACCGATATCAACTCCTTACGAAAATATTTAATGATTCTTGATGCGTTATAAATTCAAACCACCCGCTCATGAAAACTCAATGCTCTTCGTGACTCACATCGCGCGTTAAACGTTATCATGACAGTCTCTGCTAGCTTGCAGCTCTGCAAGCTTGACGCTTTGGCTCAGCTATAGCAAGTTGTTTATAGTTTGAACAACACATGGTGGGAAATGAACATTGCTCGATTGAGAAGGTTGCTGAAGCCGTTGTAGTGCACGATTTGACTCACGTAGAGCTTTGAGTTTCTTGTGAGCGGGCAGTCAAATTCCTCGTAACCAGTGTGAAATAAAAACGTTGATATCTTCATTAGAAGATTATTTCAGTAATTTTCGTTTCAAAATTGTGTTCTCCGTGAAATTCTGGTTAAGAAGCATGTATCAGAATGCTGAAATTCGTACCTTGTCTAGTGGTCCATTACAGTAAGCCAGTTGATCGATCGATCCCCTTCCTGTTTTCAAGCCGAGAAAAACCCAATCAGCGGGCCGATTATTGAAACTTATAGACAAAGCTATAGACAAAGACGACAAAAGGGATTTGGAGGGATCCTATTGGTGGAAGCAGGTGGTGGCAATGGATATTGGAGGTAGGTAATGGACTAACTACCGGCAACCTACTAAAGACCCGACAGTTAGTCGATCATTGTCTTTCTTAGTCTATGAGAACCAACCATGTCCACCAATAGGATCGCTTCATACTCCATATCGACGGTGAAACTACCAAACCACGTATCTCGTTTGCGGTGTTTAAAAATCTACGCTCACATTTTATATTTTTGAAGTAGACCAAATCAATATCATTCCTTGAAATTTTCACAGAATTTTCTTCGCGCGAAGAGGAAAAATCACAGAAATTCTCAAAACTGGGCGTTACGTAGTTTTCCATTTAAAAAATAAAGTATGACAAGAAGTCTGCGACGTCGCAAACCGTGATACGTGGTTTGGTAGTTTCACCATCGATATGTCTTCTTTGTCTATCGCTTTGTCCATCAGTTTCAATAATCGGCCCGCTGGAGTCGATGCGTCATGTGTTTTCGCCCGTGGACTCAGGCTCACTATCACCGATCCCTCTCGTTTTTTGCACTTCTGAAAGTTATATATACCGACTCGTCAGAGATAAGACGGTGTCCTCGACGTCGTCGGTCGGCCGCGTATTGTCATTGCATTCCTTATTTATTTCAAGTTGCATCAACGTCGATTACGCTTCCGGCCGCCCGCGCTCGGCGAGAACAACAAGTCTTCGTAGGGTCGTCGTTGAACTTGAGTGGTTCTCGCCGAGCGGGGCAGCGCGGGAATCCTAGGCGTGGCGTTGCGCTTCCGTCAGATGCATCTTGAATCGTCTCTCGTCGCGCGCGCCGCCAACAATGCTCGAGTTGAACGATCAAGACGCGTTGCCGCTTCACCTGCGGATTTTTGATAAGGGCTACAGAAAAAACGGCCCAGACACAAGACGGGTAGTTCAATTAGTCATTCTTCATAGAGAAAATACAAAAGGTGGTGGCTAGAGTCCCTTTATACGGAGAGTCAAGACAAAACCCCCTCGTGGGGTCACAAACGGGAATGAAGATTACACAAATTGAACGTTTTTCGTAATCTTTGATCGGCCCATTCTCAAATCCCTTTCTCTGTTCCTTCTTTCATTCCGTTTGTTCCTTGTCGAACCGGTGATTCCTCGGTCCATCCCAGAGTATAATCTTTGTAATCGGTGAAAATGTAATCTTTATTCCCGTTTGTGACACTGTGGAGGCCTAAAATACGGGAACCAATCAGAAATGGATTCACATTGTCTTGACTCTCAGTATAAAGGCACTCTAGGTAGTTCAATTTGTCATTCTTCATAGAGAAAATACAGAAGGTGGCGGCAAGGCAGTCATCTTGAAGATTGGCCATGACGTAGAAAAGTACACGGACTGGCGCGCTGTTCAAAAAAAAGTAGACTTCATGATAGAACCCATATACAGATCTAAAAAACCACTGAATTTTACATTAAAAGTCTTATAATTGAATATTAGTTACCATGACTCTCCAATTTCTGCTATTTTGACGCACAGAACGTACTTTAACACGGTTTTACCTTCAAATCGGGACGCGTTGTGATAAAAATTGTTATTATACGAGATATATATTTTTAACTTACTGATTATTTTCAATGACAATCAAACATAGATAAAAAAAAACACAATGAAACATAAAAAGTCCAAAGTTACGAGTTTTCACAGCCAAAATAAGTGTGAACCTCACAACCCTCGCCGCTTCTTTTCAAATTTCAAAGAGGTTTTCGGGTTCCCCGCGATACCATCGACCAATTAGAAGGGTGACTCGATCTCTGTGACGTAGAATCTGTGTGGCTAGAAAGCATAACCCCACAGTACCTACTAACAAATCAAGAAATTTCGGTGCACACGGTTGAGAACTTGCCAGTGAAGTAAGGGGATCATCGGGGTTTAAAATTACAATAAAGTCGCATCCCTGGTATTGTGAAAGCTCCCTGAAATGAGTTGTTTTTGTGGTGAGGCAGGCAGCACTGTCTCAGGTGCAGTTCAGGTTGATCACAGACTTCTTCCTGGCAACGAACCTCCGAGGCGAGGCCCCCCGCCCTCCATTTTGGCTTTGGTGCCCCCCCCGCCCCCCTCCCGCGTGTCGCGAAAGCCGTAAAAATAGAACGGCATTAATGATCGCGTGCGTAACAGCCACTGAAATGACGCCGACGCACCGTGGGACTAGTCAGTGAGAAAAATCGGACAAAATGTGAAAACTCTAAAAGCTCTTATCTAGAATAATATGGAGTGTAATATAGGTTTTTTAAGTGATATCTTTGGTTTTCTCGTCAAATCTCCTTCAATAAGCATACCTATTATAGTTTAGAATGTGACGAGATTAACATCAAATTCGTGGTTTTGGTCAGAAATCCATGTCCAAATTTTCCGATCGGTTTCGTTCCGTTGTGCGATGCTCACACTGAAACGCCGGTGTTTCGAGCATGCGCGGCTGCGGACGGCGGTGATTGGAAATGGCTGCGGTGGGACTTACTGTGAATAGAAAAGGTTCTTTAAGGGCTGCAACACATTTTTTCCCCTTAAAAAATGAATAGATAAATAAAAATAACGATGAGATTCCCATTCCTCCGGGGAAATTGACGAAACATTAGTGAATCACCGTACAGTTTTAGAGTCGCTGTATAGTATAGTCCCTGTCATTTCTCTGGAGTTTTAAGTCAGAATCTGCCAAGCCAAGATACGAAACATTTGCAAGAGCACTTGTAAATTATGCAAATGGGCTCCACAAAGGTTTGCCCGTGTTTGCGAGACGATAAACCTCACGAATGTTCGATAATAAGCGATTGAAAGATTTTATCAAAATGTGCAATGCTTTTTGATGCAAATATTTTAATGATGGTGTGGGTGGTGAAGTGTCCTACGAAACTGAGGGCACTTATGGCGGCACTTCGTGAATGTTCAATAAGCTCCTAAAGGATCCCACGAGTTAGCATAATTAGTATCATGGTGCACCATGATTTTTGATACAAATAGTTTGACTTTGGTGTGGGCGATGAAGTATCACACGAAACTGAAGGCGGTTTCGACGTGCGGCAAAAGTTTATCGTTGCTCATGACGACGCGTTTAAAACATATTAATGAAGTGCGAGGTACACCGAAAATGGAATGGGGATTTCAGAGAGAGCAGCGAATTTTCAACTAATCTTCCTATATTATTAGTAAAAAAGCCGCGTTTACAACGCTGTCCTCGCCTCGAAAGAGGTGGCTCCATACCGGAACATTTCTTTTTTCTTTTTGAATGCTCGATTTAACAGACTCAACATGAAGTGAACGAGTTGTTTTATCGTAATGATTGCTGGCCGGAGAGCTTCTAAAGTGATTCATTCTCCTCGACGAGGCGAGAATTTCAGTCAAGTGGATGAAGTCATTTTCGTTTAGCGCGTAATGATTGTGATTTTTTATCTCCATTTTCAAGCACGTTAAAAAGCGTAGATTAGTCATTGATTTTCGAGGTTTCGCAACCCACAGCACTGAAAGAAAGAGGAAATGAAAATATTAAAAAAATCATGCTGAAGTGCCCGTATTACACAGTTTTTTTTCTATGAATCTTTTCCTTTCAGTTGTGGTACATACTGATTTTGCTAGCATGTATTACACTGGGGAAAAAAACACATTGGATCTAGAGTCCAGACTCTTGAAAACATTGACAAGAAAAGATACTCTTGATTCAATCAGATTTTTGCTTAAATCAAAAGGAAATCCGCTCAAATTAAGAGGCTTGGTTCTTGATTTAAGCAAAAATCCGATTGAATCAAGAGTATTTTTTCTTGTCGATGTTTTTAAGAGTCTGGACTCTAGATCACATGTGTTTTTTTCCAGTGTACTTCAACTGTGTAATAATAAGAGTGGATATCTATCTACGCTTGATTGTATTGTAAATACAAACGTCCGTTTCCTCTCAACATTTATTTTCATGAATGTTGTTGTCATTACCATATTTTTGTAAATTTATTTTTCCGGCTATTTGTTCTCAGTTACACTGCATCCCTCTTAGCCGAGCTTGTTATAGGAGTACTTGTTTTCCTGCATGTCGGCCGGGAAATCGGTGGGAAGTCATCGCAATTTGTAATTTCGTTGGTAGTTTCCTGTACCTACTCCATATCTCCGGCATTTTTTTGGAGCGAATAAAAATCGTCACCAACGCGATTACGAAACATTCAGTTCGCTTTCCTAGTCCACATGATCTTCTCAAATGTGACGCACACTTGCGGTACCGACCTGATTAGTTCACGCAAAGCTCGCGCTACTACAAAGCTAAAAGCTTTTGCAAATGCGCCTCAGTTAACCCAGCGTTGTTGCCATTTTCTATCTTTTTTCCGGTTCACTCGTCCTCCAGGAGGGTTTCTGGTCGTCTGGAAAAGCATGGAAAGTTAGGAAAGTTTGTGAGTAGAGCTTCGAATCAGCAGCGTAATTAAAAGGAGAAACAATCCTAGTGGAAGTTTTGTTGAGAGGTCAGGGAAAGCCCGCGAATTAGGACATTTGGGGTCAGAAAAAAGCCAAAAATGCCAGGGAAAAGTCAGGGAATTGGAAAATTATCAGATCATGGAAACCCTGTCGAATGGAAATTGCCGCGAATTTGAAGATACGTGCACTGGAAAAATAACATATTGGATCTGGAGTCCAGACTCTTAAAAACATCGACAATAAAAAGTACTCTTGATTCAATCAGAATCTAGCTTAAATCAAGAACCAAGCCTCTTAATTTAAGCGGATTTCCTTTTGATTCAAGCAAAAATCCGATTGAATCAAGAGCATTTTTTCTTGTTCATGTTTTCAAGAGTCTGGTCTCTAGATCCAATGTGTTTTTTTTCCAGTGTGCAGACAGTGCAGAGGTGACAGCAGCGGTGCGGGAAACTGATGCAATTAAACTAGTACCGTCGTTACTCAAACGAAGGAACGTAATATCATTCCAAGCTTGCAAAATCGAACAAAACAATCCAATTTCTTCTACGATTCTTACCGCACAATTTCTACTACGAAATTTTCCTGATAACTGTGTGTAAGCAGAATCAAAATTAGTAACATCTTCAGTCAGAAAGGCAAAGTTCCGTAGTAAAAACTGAGTGGACGTTTTGCAGCATTGACATCCAGTTAAGTTCCTTTGCCTTGGAATATAGCAGCTGCCAACAAGTCTTGTGCGGTTTTTCTTCTTCTTTTTTTTTTAATTAATCGAACACGGAAAAGGAAGTTGCAATGCGAACTTCTCAGGGAGAAAATAAGATATGAGGATTAGGTACCAAGGAGATGTAACAGAAAAGAAAGGTTGTGTTTATTATTATTGCGGTGAGGTGTGCTTCGAGACTACAAATGATCCACTTGAACGCATCTTCCTGAGGAAGGTCACGCAGAAGTGAAGCTCTCCTCTTTAATATACAGTATCCTAAGTTGGAAACGAGAAAGGGCAAAAGTTTATCCTCTCGTAAAACTAAATGGTTCGCTGTTAACGAAGTTGTGCCGGAAAACGCATTCCAAGAAGTAGTCCTGTAAGGAAAGGAAAACAGCCCCCGTTCGTATTACCAAGAACCTACAGTAAATCAACAATCTCCTTTAATACTGCCGTGCTAAGGAAGAACGCAGTGTGAAAATTCGAAAGTTGCCAAATTCCCCATGATAAAACATGTATTTTTGAAAACATTCATGCGTACTTTTCCTTGAAATTGTCAGATATTTTAGATAAAATGGACCACTAGATAAGGCACGAATTTCAGCATTCTGATACATTTTTCTTGACCAAAATCTCACGTAAAACACGATGCGCACCAAAAAATTACCGAAATCGACTCCTTTCGAAGATATTTAATGATTCTTGATGCGTGAATTCAAACCACCCGCTCATGAAAATTCAGTGCTCTGCGTGATTCACATCGCGCGCTAAACGTTATCATGACAGTCTATGCGATATAAAAATCTGGCAACCTCAATCTTGACGCTTTGGCTCAGCTAAGTATAGCAAGTTGCTATAGTTTGAACAACACACGGTGGGAAATGAACGTTGCTCGATTGAGAAGCTTGCTTAAACCGTTATAGTGCTCGATTTGACTCACATAGAGCTTTGAGTTTCTTGTGAGCGGGCAGTTCAAATTCCTCGTAACCAGTGTGAAATAAAAACATTAATATCTTCGTTATTAGTTGGTTTCAGTAATTTTTGTTGTGTGAATCGTTTTCTACGGGAAATTTTGGTTAAGAAACATGTATCAGATCGCTTAAATTCGTACCTTGTCTAGTGGTCCATTGCGTACGAAATTGTCTAAAATTTTTGGAAAAAAATATTCAACATGGTCTCAGTAAATTCGGTTTTTATCGAAGGAAATTTGGCAACGTCTAACGAGTCATACGGCACTCGGCTCACTCGTTCTTCTTTAGCACGGCATACTGTTAAAAATTGTCGTAGCCGTGCGGATGTTCTCGATGATATTTCTATTGAAAAAGAAAGTTTTTCATATTTTATGTCAATATTACATGTTTGAAGAAAACACTTTTTAAACGAATTTTCACACACTTACCGACAAAATTTTATTTGAAAAAACTGTTCTGCATGTATGTAAAAAAAAAAATTAACAAAATGACTATTGATGTCAACAACAATATTTATAAACTTATTTATAATGAATCGTTGAAAACATTGTCGAATCCAACATAGCAACCACCCTATGAATTATACCTAAGTAGAATCATTTTAGAATTTTCCTCGGTTTAATTGGGTGGCAATTATCAGGAATCCTGGGAAGTTGTCCGCTTTTCTATCTTTTCATTGTCTCCGGTAATGTGCTTATTCGTTCAATGTTTTACTTGTTTTGTGAGAGAGCTGGAAATAATTATTATTTTACTAATTAATTCTTTTTATCTATGTTCACAGGTAAGTTTCCTGATTGTTTCACAATTATTAAGGAGGTTCTACCAAGGAAAGATTTTAATGGAGAAAGGACTATTTCGAAAAGGATTCAATACTCGCTCAATACATTTTTAATTCCTGGATTTTCTAGCACCTCTTTTCATAATTCCCTGAAAATCATATCACGCTGTAGTGCATAAGGATGCAAGATTTGATCAGGCGCACCCAAGAATACCCCCAAAAATACGTCCTAAGACAATATCACAAATTGATAGAACAATGTGGGGTGCTCACCCAAGTTGTTACACGCTTACCAATCTCAAAAATACTTCAAAGTATTTTCCGATCAAAGGCCCAGGAATGCGTGACGCCCACGCACTACAACTTGATGTGACTTAGATATTTTTGAAAAAAAAGGTATCAAAATCCAGTATTATCAATTGATCGATCGACTTTTGAATCGTTCTCGTAGGCGTCGACAAGTCGACAAGACATCTCTTCCATTTACGTAAGTTAAAAATTGTAATTTTTTTCTTCTTATATTTTTTTCAGTTATCTTCCTTTAATTTTTTTCGAATGCTGAATTTTCGGTATGACACAGTCTGAGCGCAACTATTTTGAAGTCGTAATAAAATTGTACGCTCTATCTGAGGAAAATCAATCAAGTAGTGTTAAAAATTCTAAAGAGTTCCATATGAAAAATACATTGTGAGTGGAAATTTAGTCACGTTAAGGTGTAGTTACGCTCCTCCGTCTAACAACGACATGTGCGAACTATCACGCCGGACTCCCGAAGCTACTCTAAAAATGGCGTGAGGGCAACAAAGGAAGTAAATGCGGAGATTAGAAAGCTCCTTTGCGGCTTTTGGCCGTTTGAGATGTACTTGTTTTGACATCATCAAGGTTTTTTTTTTTTTTTAATGTACGGCACGGTTTCTAAGCGGTACGTATTCGTACATAAATCGCTAAATAGTATTCTTCGGAATGGAACCAAATCGAAGTGAACTCCCAGCGGTTGAAGGACAGGTCAACTTTTAGTGTCCGCTCTGAGCACGGAAATCGAAACCGATAAGCAGTCAAAAGCAGTGAACTTTTCACTAATTAATTTGACTCAGGAGCGAGGCGTTTTACTGGCCATAAATTTTTACTAGGCGTCGGCCAAAGATTTTTCCCTTTTTTTTGCCGGGAGAGCGTCGAATGATTCTACTCACGCGCCGAACATAAATCGTCACCGATCGTCAGCCAACAAACTTGCGTCGTTGAGACTTACGCGTTTTCTCACTTGAGATCCTGCGATTTAATCGTCTCGGTTTTTCTGAAGAGATGAATGGCGGTTGATATATCCTCTAAAGGTCGCTGCACTTTTGCTAATTAATTGTAAACGTTCGAACTTCCGGGATTCATTCTCTTTTTCCAGAACGCAGATTCTTACAGACATTTACGGTTAAAATTCTCTTAAGATCTTCTCCTTCCGTACGCGGCAACCAATAACGCTCTTTCATGTGTCAGCAATTTTTTAAGTATTCATTCCTTCGTAAAATTTCGTGAGAAACACGATGGTGCCACTGGTTTCCTCTGAAATCAACTTAAAAGCTCAAAAAAAGAGAGAGAAAAAAAAAAAAACTCCCAAGGCTGAGGCTGTAATGGAGGGGATATCTCACGCCACACTGAGAGTCCATCTCTATATCAAGACAAACTCACTGTGCAAAGATATTAAGGGGCAAATACATTAACAGGGTTGCTGCGTTTTCAGTTTTGGAGTCCCCGAACAAAGTGGCAACCCTCTTAATGTATTTGCTCCTTAATATCTTTGCATAGAGAGTTTGTCTTGATAGAGGTGGTCTCTCAGGGTGGCGGGAGATATCTCCTCCATTATAGCCTCAGCTTTGAGATTTTTTTTTGTTTTTTTTTTTTGAGCTTTTAAGTGGATTTTAGAGAAAACCAGTGACACCATCGTGTTTCCCGTGAAATTTTACCTAGGAATCTTGGTATTAGTACTTCAATCATGCACAATTCAATAATCATGCCACATGCAAGAGCCTCATTCCGGGCGAATTATGTCATGTTATCTTCGCCCCTCTGACGTAAGGCCGTATCTCAGCCCTGGAAAGGAAGGAATTAT
Organism: Bemisia tabaci; assembly: GCF_001854935.1. NCBI lineage: Eukaryota > Metazoa > Arthropoda > Insecta > Hemiptera > Aleyrodidae > Bemisia > Bemisia tabaci. Next base: position 8,704,480 of record NW_017547098.1, read on the forward strand.
ATGGGGAGCAGGGCTCGTGTGGATATTTTGACACGCCCTTACGTCATTTGACTAGCAAACGTGATTTCTGGCAAGCGATACAAGGGAATTTTCAAGGAAAATAAAATTGTGAAGACTCATGAAGCATCGTCAATTACTTTATCAAATTCCACTAATCCTGCGCAATTTTTCCTAACGCGAAAACTTATCGAATATATGTCGTATCAAACGTCTCATCTGCGTTTTTCGATGAAACTCCATCACACATCGCAGAACACAAATGTTTCTATACAGTCGTAATCGTTGGTCTCAAAGCAATGAACCTCTTCGTTATCGCCTACGGATCGGCTTTTGATGTGTTTTCTTATCATTATTGGGACTCGTGGAGTGTATGGTGTGCTCTCTCCCGCATGGACTTTACTCCGCTTCAAAGGCTTTTACTGTATAATCTCTGGCTTTTGCGTCTTTTCTCCGGGCTGTTTCGTCTTAATCATTATGACAGACCATCTGCTGTAATAGTCCGACGTGCTTGCAAAATGAGCGGATGAATGACACAAAAGCCGTAATCACGTGAGTTCTTTACGTGTCCTCGATTTCTGAATGAGGATTGAAGTAATTAAGTTGATGATAAATCTGGATAATGCTGCGATTCGCCCAACAAAATATTTTTGAGAATAGTTTGGGCTGAGTTTCTCGGTGGTTTTCTTCATTGTTTAAGACACGTAAAAAGCGGTAAGGGTTGTTGGATGATGTGGGCATCCCCAATTAATTGTGGTAGTGCCCCAATAAATTAGGTTAATTATCAGGTTTCTAAACCCCAACTTGAGTTGCGGTGCGGTGCTACCGCCTTTAATTGAAAATGCCCACATCATCCAATAAATTGGGGTAGTACCACAATTTTATGGGATAACCCCCAACGCTTTTTTCCGTAGAAACTGAACGACGCGACGTTGCACTTTGAATTTTTTCATTAGATTTTTTTTTCTCTGTGTGCCGTCGTAAATTCAAGAAGAGCACTTGTTTCATTGGTCACTAGAACGTTAGACACTTTTTCAGGTAAAACATGGGAAAATCGGAACATTTTCCTCACTTTGACCATAGAAAAACAATAACATCTAATACGATAGAATGAAAGGAACCTGTTACAAACAAATCCTTCTGCACAAGTTTCTTATACTCATTTTGACATGATTCGTTTTAGCATAAGTACGTCAATTTGTCTTGTTAATGAAGAAAAACTTTAAAAATCAGAGGAATTCTTTTTTATTAATTAGGAACAACCATGGATACCTGGGAAAAGTAAAAATTCTCACCGTTTTGATCGAGCAACCCCGACAAGTATTGGGTATTTTTGTTATTTCGACCGCGATTGTAGAGGAATTTTTCCTGAAGTCCAAGAACACCCTGCATCGACGTAACATGAAAGTTCCTAACGTAACCATCAAAGAATCGGTTTCTCTGGCAGCGGCCTTTATAGTGTACCCATCACTCTGCAGCGGCTGATGGTCGGATCTGGGATCCGAGAAGTTGACGTTCATATAAGGCTTCTCGGATCTGATCACGCGGAGAAGAGATGGCCTGGGTACGTCTAGAGGACGTCAGTGGCGTCCTGACGACGATTGACGTCTCAACTGGAATCACGTTGGTTAAGGCCATGCGATGCGCATCCATGGCGCACACATGGTGAATCGAATCAAATCACGGTGTCGAATCAAAATCGAGCGTTGGGTGCAGAAAGGGCATTTCTTGGTTGCAGTGTTTCACAATCTCCTCCGCTAATTTAAATTTTAGAGGGGAAACCATTGGGTGAATTTTCTGAAATTTTTAGTTTTCCCCATTGTAAAGTCATTCAGAAAATTCAATTAAAGTCTTAACGATTTTCATGCATTTACTTAGTGTATGACTAGTGTGTAACTATAGTGTCTGAAACTTGAATGGAGATCCTAGGACACCGCAACCACGGAATGCTCTTTTTGCACCCAGCGCCTCAATCTCGGAGCCAGAGAATCAGCAATAGAGACAATAGGACCGGTTTGTCTGACGGAACTACCTACCTTTGTGAAAATGAATTGAATCCAAATGAATTATGTGCATAGGATTTGCGCGTTGCTTTTGGGTCCATTTTCGTATAGTTCATATCAGCATGAACACATCCTATATATTTTAGAGACCCTACACAACAGGGGTGCACAATCCTCCATCTTCCTCATTTTCACGTGCCCGCCAGCCGATTTCCACATTTTTTTTCATCAGTTTTCCACAAAATTTCCCACCAATCTAAGAAAGGATGACATTTTTCTTCTGTTTTCCTTCGATTCTCGACTTTGGGCCCCTCAAAATGTTCATCCTTCCAAATTTTTGGGGCTTTTCCTCATTTTCACGCCCGTGATCAGGCATTTTCTGCACTCCTGCACTGCATTCTCTTCCATCCTGTCGCGTTTAGAGTACCTGTATAGCGAGAGTATGGACAGATCGTTTCATGGAGGGCTTAGGGCCCAAAAGTGCAGCCACCCTCCTAACCAAGGTTTAACGCACAAAATTTCACTGCCAATCTGCAGATTCCAATTCTAACCAAGATGGCTAAGGATGTACATGAATGAGCGTTCTTCCGCAAAAATGAGTAAATTTATGCAAAAACTTAGTCAAATTCGTGCTCTATAAACGATGGTTTGTAATAATTGTATTAATAAATCTCTCTGGATAATTGAGATTCATAGGTTGGCTGCATTTCTGGGCCCTAACTTTATTCGTGGAGGTATCGGTGAAGGCCCGATGGATTTTCGGAGTTTCACATCTGTCTATACTCTCGCTATGCAGTTACTCTAGTCGTGTTATGGAAAAACACTGTACACATTCGAACGCCGCAAAATTTCTCGCGATCAAATATTTGTTTTTAAGGATTTCAAGTTTCCATCTTAATCCGTTAATTTACGGGGGTGATGCTTAGTGGTGGCGGCGCGACACTTGGGATCACCCTGTATATTCTATTTTCTTCGCCCTTTCTGAGCACTGTGCGTTGCGTTCGGTGGGACTCGGCGACGCCTCATGTCACTGATTGATGGAGGAGCGAACTGGCGGAGTGTAATTGGTCGATGATTGTTGAATGTTGAATGTTGATATGATCCCGGATCGGACGCGGCCGGCGACATAATCGAAATGCCACGCGATCTCTTCGTTTGATACCGTTCGAGCTCATGATATTGTGCGCGCAGAGTTAACTGACCCGAGCCCGAGTGCATACAGAGTGGGAGCTCCATGAAAGCGAAATCGCGAACCGGGGGAAAAATTTCACCTGTCGCGCTATGCAGCTTCACTCGCTCGCTCTTTCTTACTCACGAGCAAAGGTGCGCAGAAAATGCCCGATTTCGTTGACGTGAGGCAAATTTTGGGTCATGTGGCAGGTCAATAAATGATAACTTCTTCTGGTCAGCGCTTAGATTATAGAAAAAATTGCACATTTTGTTGGAAAATCGAGAATTTTGCCATAAATTGGATGTTGAGCCAAAACGCCGGATCGCACAAAAATTAGGTTTTTTGAAACTTTTTACACCCCTGTATTTGTCAGTTCAGGTGAAAGTATAGACGAAATTTTAGCGATATTTGGACTGCATTTTGCGATCGGAAACTAAAATTTTTAGTTCACTTTACAGACTCGTGTTTTTGCCAATGAGCCGTACAATGGAGTTTCTAATTGCAAAATGCCCATTTCAGGGGCTGCGTATGAAATATATATAATTATCCAAAATGATTCATAGTATTTTTTCTCATTTTTCAATGTTTCATGATGACATTTTTGATGTTTCTAAGCGTTTCACGGCAGACCGAGTCCATTTCAAAAATTCTAAAAAATATACCGGAATTTCACGAAATTTCAATTTCTAAAATTTCATGAAATTATACATTTCTGAGTAGGTACTTGGATTCTTCTTCTTCTTCTTCTTCTTCTTCTTCTTCTTCTTTTTCTTCTTCTTCTTCTTCTTCTTCTTTGAAAAGGCACAGAAGAGTGCCTCAGCGTGTTTAATACTTCAAGTAGAGGATTCTATCTGCGCTGGCAAATTTTTGCGACGTAATTTCCGTAAAGCAACAGCACAGCGGTAAGGTGTGATTTCTGGCGTGGATGGCGCGTCAATTTTGATGATCTGGGGACGTCGCGTCGCGTCGTGTCGTCGTCGGTGGCGTCTTCGTCGTCGGCGAATTCAATATCGCGAAAGCCGTTCATGATCCGCGGACCGTTATGCAGAGCCCTCCAAACCTCGCCGCTTCTCCGTCGAGAAAACGCATGCTCGCTTTATGGAAAACCGTCAAGAAAACTGCGCAATATCAACAGGGGGGTCTCAATTGCGCCGTTGCAACGCTTCAAACTAAACGGAAATTTTTACTCGGGTATCTGCAGATGGTCGGATACGCGAAACCAACCGACTGCCTTTCTTGAAATTTTTTCTGAAAAACTTCAGGGATCGACGTATTCTGGTAATTTTTCCCCTCAATGAACATTACATTTTCTGGAAATGCTTAAACTCGGCAATGAAGATGGGCGTTTGACAATTTCCGATATTGATGAAATCTAAAAAAAGGATGAAATTGACAATTTACTCTATCAAGTAAAGCAATTTAAATTGAAGTAAAACCTAAAATAATTTTGCATCTGTTACGTTAGAGAGGAAATTTCAGCCGTAGTGAAACCATCCCGTTCCGTTTTTCATGTATTCTTAATTAATAATTTATCTATTCTTTTTTTAAAAAAAAAAAAAAACTAATTAGGTAATAATTATTTTGTCATCTTGGAAGAATTTTCTACTGTATCTGTTGTCTTGGGCTCATGCCCATTCATATTTCAATAAAGAAGGAAATTACTCCGACTGCTGGAAAGTTTAAAAAATAGCCGCGGTAAATTTCCAGGTATGAGTTTAAAAACTTAAAATAATTGTTTTTCTCCGTGCCAGATGACCTGGGCCAAATTCGTGTTCCGCATAAAACGCTCCAACAGGTAAATTTCGAACGGACCTGCCACTTGCCCGCGCAAATACACCAAGGCTCGCCAACAGCCTGAATTTGGTCATAACGACACCGCTAACAATCGACCGCAATCGCCGCAGGAAATAGGTTGATATTGGGGGACGTTAAGGCGGCGTCGAGGCAGGGATCAGACGGGACAGAGCCGTCAAACGGGATCAGGATCGGGCATCGGGAAATCAGTGAGCGGGGAAGGGGAGAAGGGATGCTCCCGCTTAGGGCGCGGGGAGCCGTGCCACTTAGCGCCCGCCCCATTTTTCCACCCCCTCGCCACCCCCAGCCGCGGCAACCCCCGAACCGCCACGCTCCACGCCGCACACTGGACCCGAGTCTGAAAATTTGGAATAATACGCTGAAAGAAATTAAATAAAATGGACATGTCTTCGAGCGCCCCCAATTCTGTTTTTGAAGGCGGCAGCCGCCCGGATAATTTTCTGAAAATTTCAATTTTTTCCAGAAAAGGCTCCACCGGTTCCCCTCTACGGGAAAGGTTCACTTCTCAACCCCCTCCCCAAGAGTGTGTATACTTAGGGGGTCTGCATCGCAGACTGCGTCAAAGACAAGGAGAGACTCTTTAGTCTCCATGGTATATTGACAATGATGAAAGATTTTTCTTTCGGAACTCCAACATCCAACTGATGACTTACCCAGCAGGTGGATGCTTAACAACGTGAAGAGCAAATCAGGGGTGCGAATTGTTCTAAGCCTCCGACATTATCTGCAATGCGCTGCGTTTTCACAGAAAGGCACACTCAACGCGCTGATCAAAATGTTGTTAAATTTTTGGATATTTTTAGGATATGTGCGAAAGTCGCATCGTTCCGCAAAAATGGAAAATCTAAAAATCGTCAAGGAAAAAAAAACCCTTCATCCTCCACAGTTTTTAGGGTACTTCCGCAAATTGGTCGCAACCACGTGGTCGAGAACGATTTGCACCCCTCAGCAAAGAAGCCGAAGTTTGGCAAACTTTTTCGGCATATTACGTCACTCAAAGTTTTTCAGCCATCTAGTAAGTAGATCAGCAGCCGACAGAAGGGTGTCTCTTGTCGCGACTTTAGCTATTCATAAGGCAATATTGAATCTCTGAATGCATTAGTTTCCACCGGTTGCCAAGAGGATAGTGGAGGGTCCTTCTTGTTTCTGCTTACGTAGCTCAAAAATCAGAAATGCGGTGATAGTTCCTGCTCGTGCGGATACCAGTAGAAGCAGTGGCGAGGCTTGATAATCGACTATCGATAGTATCCCATTTGAAGCAATGGTAAAGAATTGATTATTCAGGTGTTCGCTGCGAACACCTTGTTCATCGATACTTTTCCATAGGGTTGAATGGCAGCCACGCCACTGAGTAGAAGGTCTACTTTTGTCCGGTTTCCATCCACCGAGCGCCGGCGTCAAGAAGATTGAGGGTCGCAACAGCCGCTGCGGCCGGCGACAAGCTCTACAAGTGCGTAATTTTCGAGGAATAGGTTGAGGTTGACCTCTGGCGGCTCGTAAGTGAATTGATTCTGTGTCGTGGGCTTCAATTCAATTCCCGATGCGATGGTCTTCCTCATTTTTGCTCAAGACAACACGCACTGACGCACTCTCGATTGTCTCAACCCTTGACTCACGCACTCACTCACTAATAAACTGCTCTGTTTTTCCTCTTTTGCGCCTTTCAGGGTTGCCACAGTCAGGGAGAACCGGGAAATGTCAGGGAAAATGACGCAAATGACAGGGAAAATTTGTTAAAGCACCTTCATTTGCTTCTACAATGGGTTTGAGGTTTCGAACAACAAATTTTGCCTGAAAACTATTTTCAATTATGCCCTCTTAACCATCCGTCACATCTTCAATTGTCAGGGAATTTCATCGAAATGTGTCAGGGAAATCAGGAAAATGTCAGGGAATTTCATTTTCTAAATTCTGTGGCAACCCTGTAGTTTGTGCTATCACAACTCTCCTCAATCAACTAAAATATAGGGGTCGAATACGTTCCGTGCCACTAAGCTTAGTTCCCAGAGCGCACTAGGGCAGCAATAATTTCTGATCTGACTGCAGAAAAAAATCTTTGAAAAATTAGAAGAAAAATCCACACTATTTCCCAAAAAATTCGTATTTCAACTGAGGACATTTGGCTTCGTCCGAAGGCTTATACGACGTTCTTCCTTAACACAACGGAACAGGAGTAACCGATCACCATGTGGTTCTATCTTACGCATGGCTTTGGACAGTTTTTCTCCATTTTTGTATGGCTCAACAAACAGTTCGTCAAAATGGAAGGTTCCTCTGCGTACTTCCACGATGAAGTCTGAGCTTGCTGCGAGAGAGGCGTTTTATCGGCGGGATTCGAACCCGGAACCTCGGATCCAGAAAGACATTTCGCCCACCACACGACGCGACATTCGAGGTCGGTAACCTCCTTGGTCGCATGTCCTCGCTCCTTTCTCCTCAGATACTTCACTCGGCGTATGCGATGCCAAACACGAGAATATTTGTTTTATTTTTCAATGATTTCGACCAATTTTCAACAGAAAAATTAACAATTTGGCCATCTAATCTTGTAGTTTCACAATCAATACTAATTTTTTTGGATTTTTTTGTTTAGTTATCAAGCTTTGTCTAATCTAACAATGATTTTTTTCCCTGACTGTTTCAGGTGAGTGTTCAGTTCAATCAATTCCTACGGATTCCGGGCTTGGTGGAGTTGGAGGTAGAATTAATAATAGAATAAGTCTTTCTATTTAGAGCGGAATTTCATGACTTTTTTGCCATCTCACCGAATGTTTCACGGGGCTGCCATAGTCAGGGAATATCGGGAAATGTCAGGGAATTTTAAAAAGTTAGGGAATACCGGGGAATGTCAGGGAAAATGACAAAAATGCCAGGGTAAAAATTTGTTAAATCACCTTTAATTGCTTCCTAGAACGGGTTTAAGGTTTCGAACAACAAATTGTGCCTGAACACTATTTTCAATTATGTCCTCTTAACCTTCTGTCATATCTTCAATTGTGAGGGAATTTCACCTAAACATGTCAGAGAAATCAGTAAAATGTCAGAGAATTTCATGTCCCAAATTCTGTGACAACCCTGGTTTCAGTTCGCCTAACAGCTTCTGTTCTGGTCTCCAATTAAATTGGATGAGAAAAAAATTCTTCTCAACCCTGTTATCTTCAATGGGGTAGCAATGATAAACCGAAAAAAGAGAGAAGCTAGGATTCACGCATGTTTGAAAATATTTCATGCGAAATTCACGTAGAAACGAATGACCGATCCGCTAAGTTTCAGTTTTATTTTACTCCTGCGATTTGAGATTCAAATTGCTATATTCTTCCGGAAGTATAATTTAATCTGTCAGCCAATCGGTTCTCTTAGAAGTAATCCCAATAAGTAAGAAGGCTCTGTATAAGTTCAAGGCAGCAATAAGATTTTTCTCTTTGTTGTCCAAACTCTGTTCTTGCGCAACTTTCGCAACAATTAAGTGCAGTTGTGGGGTTTCGTCTCCAGGTCTGTGACAGAGGGGTGGAAATAAATTGATAATCGCTTGCGTGCCAAGAACGTATTTCGTTGTGACATGTCCCCTGGACTGTGAGCTTGAAAGCTCATGAGTTTTCAACCGATTACTGGTCCATGAGGCCTTTCATAAATCACGTCATGCTATAAATTTGGCTTTGGACCTCCATCCCCCTTCCTCCACACAGGTGCGCTTCCCCACCCCCTCTTTCCTTTTGTAACTAACTTTCCCTCTCACATTATGCTAAAAATATTTGCGTTGTGTTGTTTTTGGTTAATATTGGAAGTAAAGCCCAAACCAACCCAACTTTTGTGTTGATTTTGGTACCGTCTGCGGTGAATTTAGCGTAGAAAGCAATGGATGTAATAGAAAACCCCAGAGTCAACCGAAGGCTCGGGTTCTTTTGTGTTTTACTTCCAGTATCAACCAACACTGGAAAAAAAACACATTGGATCTGGAGTCCAGACTCTCAAAAACATCGACAAGAAAAAATACTCTTGATTCAAACAGATTTAAGCTTTAATCAAGAGCCCATGCACCCTCTTAATTTGAGCGGATTTCCTTTTGATTTAAGCTTAAATCTGATTGAATCAAGAGTATCTTTTCTTGTCCATGTTTTCAAGAGTCTGGACTCCAGATCCAATGTGGTTTTTTTTTCCAGTGAAACCTACATGTTGAGTCTTTTCTCTGTGTGCCTTCTATCGTTTTGAAAAAATTTGCGCTCCTCTTTCATATGACAAGATACAGCTAATACTATATTGATTAAATGCGTACGCGAGAATTACTTATTATAACAGATGGAGAGATAGTTTATTTCAGTTAGGTTTTTTCGCATCGTATCAGGCCGTGAATACATCTCAAAATGAGTTTGAAATTAATTCCACCACAGGGCTCCATGTAATTTTGAAACTTTAAACACGTATTTCTGGAAATAGCAAAAACTGTTCTATGCGCTTAGTCCTCCAAACCCCTCATTTGAAAGCGCGTAATACCGAAGGCGCAAAAAGTGTGTTTTGGAAATGTATAATTTAGACATCTACGGATATACGCACCGAGAATTTTATGCGATTTTTCCCTATTGCAGTCCACGCATTGGCTGTAGCTATTGTCATCACTCCTGTTGCGCTAAGAAAAAACGCCGTACGAACATTCGAATGTTGCCAATTTTCCTCTTATAGTAGATTTTTTTATTTTGGGAGAAAGCTATACATTTTTTCCCCTCGGAATTTCCAAACATGTTAAATTAAATTGTGAACAAAATTGCTGAGAAATTGGAAGAACAAGATGTACATTTTTCCCAAAAAATTCGTACGTTATCAAAGGAAATTTGCCAACGTCTGCAGGTTCATACGGCGTCTTCCTTAGCACGCCAGTAAGAGCGTAGCTTCATTTCCAAATGAGCCCTGCCTCACTTATATATGAATCTAAGTTTTCCGGGATTCATGCGGGAATCAAGATACTCTTTTCCGTCATATGTTTGCAACCAAACAAACCCATTGAGTTTTTCCTCATTTATCTCTGGGTCAAAAAACTCCCAAGCTCTAGATTCTCAATCGCGGCCGAGGAACTCGAATCCTAAACGGTAACAACATTGACCCTTCAAGTTCCGACCCCCCTCCCCCCCGGCCCCCGGTGATGTAATTCGCGATTCGCGTGGCTCCCTCACGCGACTCCTCACCCCTAGGTCAGGGAGGGTAGGAGCCTCGAGGGTGGCGATTGAGGCAACCTGGAGAGGGATCATCAAGTGCAAACTTTATTCGGTTATTTATTTTTCTCCCTCTCGTAGCCAGTGGCGAGGCGTGAACAATCGATTATCGATATTTCCCCCATTTGAAGCTATAGTAAAGAATCGATTACTAAGGTGTACCCTGTCTATCGATCTTTTACCATAGGTTTAAATGGCGGATCAACCTATATATCGCAAAGCACGCGACCCGTGCCCGGAGCCGAAGGGACGGAAGAGCCGGAGATATTAAACTCGGCGCGGGCTTTTTGCTTTCGTGTGGACGGGAGGGTTGGGGGTGAGGGTAAGGGTGAGGGGCGCTGGAATGAAAGCGCCGATCGTGCATTGCGAAACACGCCAACATGCAAAACGAAATTTCGCAACGCCACGCAATGTTGCCGAATGAGGGCCCCGCTTTTAGTGTTCGGTCGTTTCTTTTTTAGCGCCTTCCCATAGGAGGCCTCGCACGGTCCGTATCCATGTCATGATCAGAGATGCGAAATAAAATTTCACGAATTTAAATTTCATCTTGCTGCTTGTGGAATTTTATTTTTCCGTGAAATTTCATTGATTTTCTAGGAGCTACGTATGCAACCCACAACAATTTTTCAAGAATTCGATAAGAAACCTCGAAGTTCTACTCGTGATTACTTTTTTTTTTTTGATATTTTCAAAATTAAGTTTCTAATTTTATTAAGTTAATTGAGTTGTTTTTGTTTCTATGCGTTTCGTGACACACTGAGGACATCGCAGTAGTCCCTCTAAAGTATCCTCTAGTTTCATGAAATTCTTCATCTCTGGCCGTGATCACATGTGGCTTGTCTAACTTAGGAAGTCTCTAATATAGCTTCGTTGGAAGTTTAATTTTTTCGAATCCTGAGAAAATTTCATCGATGTTGATTTTCAAGTAGATCCCTGGCATTGCTGTTTTTATTTTTGCTATCGCAAATCATCATTTGTTTCTCTTCTGTGGATCTAATTCCAGTGCTATATCGTTGAAATTTGCTGGGACTTCTTTCACGTTGTTTTTTAATGTTCTTTAGAAAGCTTTTTTTATCTCGATGTAAAAAGGCAGCACCCGTATCATGGAAAACTTTCAAATTTTATCTTCAGAATCACCACAACGCAAAAAATTCTGAATTCATGAGAAACACTATGACTTGCTGACGTCATGCGTAGGATGTCTGTCGGATTGCATGAAAAATTTAATTTATACAGTTAAATGAGATAATTACGACGCATAACATGACAACCCTGTACAGTATCATGTTACCCCAGCTCATCGTATCTCTCACCCTCCGTCAAAATAATAGTACTATTATAAAAGATTTACGAAGCGAAAGGCAAGTGCGCAGTTTCGCGAAAATTACTGTTAAGCCAGGTTCCCGGCGAGGAGGCATTCGCATTAGCGTAACCCGAATCTAAATTGCTCCCCCAGGAAGGAAATAAAGCCCTTTTTTTAATGTTTATGTTCTAGGACGTGAAGTTGTTCTCAGCCTGGCCGAGAAACAAAATATTTCTGCCCGTTAATAGTAATCTACTGTGCGCACAAGCGAACTTCAGTGTTCATTTTTTACCCCCGAAAAATGTCAGATTTTTGTGGCAGTAGATCATTCCATTTTTCCTCCTTCCTTCTTTTGAAGGCTTCCTCACAAAAAGCCTTTAAGGGAACGAATTGATTGATTAGCCCGTCGTTTTCCGCTCGAAGGAACGTAACGTCATTTCAAGGTTGCCAAACTGACTCAAACAATTTAATTTTTACGAGAACAAACCTGTGTAAGATTCGTCGAAAATCTGTCCGATTTTTGCATGAGATCAGAAGAAAAATCGGTGAAATTTTCAGTCAGGAACTGTCCAAATTCTCCTGGGAAAAATGCAATTTGCGCGGAAAAATCCGGCAACATTGGATGCAGTTACGTTCTTTCGTGAAGGAAACGACGAATTGGACTACCTACATTTTGCATTTTGGAACTATAAATTTTGGCCCGGTTTAAAAACAACGTATGTGCCATTCGTTTTCCTATGCACATAAGTGTTTTTCCAGAAGAGCCAGAATTTATAGTTCCAAATTGCAAAATGCAATCCAATTTTGCAACCTTCGATTGGAGTCATGTTCCTTCGTCCGGGCAGCGACGAAATTTCAGGAAGTCCTCCTAAAATTTATCCGGGAAATCAGGGATTTGTTAGGGGAGTTCTATCCCTGAACTCTGTAGCAACCTTGTAACCGGTTTTGCCGAAATCATCTGGTTTCTCAAAATTTCCGATGCTCCTCGCGGGTTTTCCAACGACACGAGTTGGTTCACGAAAGAGTCACAGCGGCACGAAGATGCGAACTCCCGGGGGCACCGAAGCATGAGACGAGTTGAGGTGGATCCAGGACCCAGGTACTTATGGTTGGCATGAATCAGGGGGCAGGGGCCCCCGAGGCCCTGTTGTCAATTTTACGCTTTTTTACATATTCGACGCTGCCTCCGATGAGAGGAGTGAGCGCTGACGATCATCGCCGCGGTGTGCAAAGTCTTGCGGAAAGCCCTTCGTTCTTCCACACGCCGCCACCGCGACACCGCACTATGGTCCGAATAGCCGGTTTAAGCGGCATTAAATCAGACATGTATGTTTAAACCTCGCAACATGAGTTTTCAGGGGTTTTTAGGGTCGCTGAGTGCAAATATGCTAATATTCTTCAGGAAAAATCTATTTTTAACATTTTTATACTTTATATAACTGTGGTAATATTTTGTTCAGAAACCTTAAATTGAGGCGTGAAGATCAAGCTGACGNCGGACCATAGTGCACCGCACCGTGGTTCCAATTGGTTCCGTCAAGGTCGTCAGAAGCCCGAGAAGACCCCAACCACGAGATCCTCTTGAGTTGTCAAATTGTTTTTATGTACATTTTTCAACGGCATCTTATCATTCAAATAACTCATGGAAAAAAGCGGTATTTGTTGGGGCATATGCTGCAGTGCTAAGGAAAAACGTCGTATGATCCTTCAGGCGTTGCCAAATTTCCTCTGATAAAACGCAAATTCCCTGGTGAACTTTTGAATATTTCCCTCCCAATTTTTCCGTTAATTTTTTTCGCAATTTTACTCAAAATTCTGAAAATTTAAAGGAAGAACATTCATAACTTTCCTCAAAAATAAACATCTTATCGAAGGAAATTTGGCAACTCTCGAATGTTCATAAGCCGTTCTTCCTTAGCACGGCAGACTTGTAGGCCGTAATCAGTGGCGTGGCGTGCTTTGCGATAAATCGATTGTTATGACATTTAAACCTATGGAAAAGGATCGATAAACAGGGGGGAACACCTTGATAATCGATTCTTCACCACAGGTTTAAATGGCATAACAATCGATACATCGCAATTCACGCCACGCCACTGGCCGTAATAGTCTCATTCTTTTAGAGGCTTTTACCAAGCTCAGGAGTTGGCTTTGTAGGGATCCAGCAGCAACACCGTTTTCTCACGGAAGTTTCATCACGTAGAAGTGACAAGAAAAACTATTTCCGCTTCGCTGAAGAGCTTCAGCTTCACATGATTAGCAAGTGAATCGTTTCTACTGATCTTACAAACATTTCCTCAAAATGACTTTTTATCGGGAAGAATCTTGCAGTGCGTGTACAAACATACGGCGTTCCTCCGTAGCACGGAGGGCACAGCATCCAACGCTTGCGTTCCGAGAAAGGTTGAAATCCCCGCCCGTTAAGTTATGACTTACGACCGACTCGCAAAGATCGGACGCCAGTAAACTTTGCCTTGGATCGCGGGCCGTCTCAGCGGTGGGTTTTCCTGTGGAGTACGCTGATTTTGGACTTGGTCTCTACGGAAGTTCCAACTCTTCGTCAGAAAAAAATATATCGACGTGCTGCGGTCATTACAGCCGTACGGTTATTGATCGCTCTGTTATCAGCAGACATTGTTTTATCATAGTTATCGATCTCTCGTCGTCATAAAAACAGACCTAAAAATTTTAAAACAAGGCCACAGTCTCTGTAGCCTGATATAAAGGAAGTTCTGTCTCACAATCGAACGCTCATATACCAGCTGGAACTAAATATTATGCAGTGGCGTGGCGTGCTTTGCGATTTATCGATTGTTATGCCATTTAAACCTATGGAAAAGGATCGATAAACAGAGTGTTCGCAGCGAACACCTTAATAATCGATTCTTTACTATAGGTTTAAATGGCATAACAATCGATGTATCGCAATTCACGCCACGCCACTGATATTATGTGAATTGAAAAGTAGGAGAGGGCGGGATGGTGTAAGTCTGAAAATGTTCTCGTTTTATCTATTGCCGAACCTCGGGAGAAAAAGTTGGACTGCGTTTTGTAATTACAAATTACCATTTCTGGCGACAATACGTTGCCGAAGTTTCCTGTTTACCGCAACTGCAATTCAGGGTCTCTAGCGATCGAAGAAACCGGGAAATGTCAGGGAATTGTTTTTGGTGTCAGGGTACTCAGGGAAACCTTCAGGGAATCTGCAAAACTTCGGCATGTCAGGGAGTTTTATTTTGCAAGCGCTTTTCATATCAGGGAAAACGAAACAACATGGATTTTTTGGGGAAATGTTTCGCGAATTTTACTATTGCGGAGATTTCTACCAAAATTTCTTTTTAAATTTTAAAAATGAGACATAAATGTCTCGCATAAGTGTAGGCACCATATATTTTGCTTTATTTATAACATTATATTTCGAAGACATGAAAAAATTATTACTTACATCTAATCAGTTCAAACTAGGCCGTTTTTGTTCGGGAAATCAGGGAAACATCGGGGAATTAATTTTTTGAAATTTGCTCAGTGCCCTGAGATTTGTAGAGGAGGCAACCTCGCATTCACAACGATTAATACCGAGCACCAAGACTGATAAAACGAAATGCGGGTCAGGTAAGTTAGCCTCACACGTCTGTGTACTGCGCCAGCAATAAAAGTGCGAACAAGAACAATTCAGCAAGTTTATCGACTGCAAGACGATCCAGAGGAAAGTTTTCGCGCCGCGGCGGCGCAAGCGGCAAAAATTCCGTTGAAATTGAACCCAGTCTCAGCGCCGAGGTCTCTCTATACTGCCGTGCTAAGGAAGAACGCAGTATAAACATTTAGACCTTGCAAAATTTCCTTGAATAAAAAAAGGACGGTCTTAAAAATTATACCCAGTTTTTTCAAAATTTTCAGACAATTTTGTTCGCCATTTAATATGAAATATCCGAAAATCTGAAGAAAAAATTGTTCGTAACTTTCCTCAAAATCCCGTGTTTTATACAGGGAAATTAGGCAACTCTCGAATGTTCATACGGCGTTCCGCCTTAATATTGCATTTTAGTCTCGGTAATCTGAGCTTTGTATCCAGAGGGACTGTCGCTAGATAGAGGAATAATAAGTAGTTGGAGATTCATACCCATCATCATATGCAACGCGTAAATGAATATACAATGCAATGTCAGAAACCCCACGAGCACACTGTTTTCGAACTGTTTCTTCTGATTAAAGTGGGCACTCAAAAGGAAGGATAGGCCACTGTAAAATTAGTGCGCGAAATTGCCTCGAAGTCTCCCGTTGAAGAGATTTGAATTCGGATGAATTCGAAAAATCTCATGTCCATCAGTTCTTGTGCGGCCGTGCAGATGCAGATCTGCCGTGCTAAGGAAGAACGCCGTATGAACCCGCCATTCACGCAAGATGGATGTCTACATTTCATATGCAAAATGTAAGACACGATGGCGTGAGTCGTGAACTCGCAATGCTCTGCTCTATACTAGTTTGCAGAATCATTACGAATAAGACAAACGTAAAACAAACACAATATGGAAATAAAGCGAGGGAAAGGATGCACGTTAACGACGGCGCAGAGATACAACTATTCGTACTTGATGGACGTCCGTGCTGCATCTGAGGAATTGAAGGCACGATGACGCGAAGCGTAAGCCCTAAATACCCTGCTACATGCTGTCAATGAGGTGTCGCTCAGATTCGGGAGAAACATTAAAAAAAGGCCTGAACACATCTCTCCTACCTTCGGCCGTGTTACTCACGTAATGCTTGAAGCATCATTACGAATAAGACAAACGGAAACAAACACAATATGGAAATAGAGTGAGGGAAAGGATGCGCGCTTAAAACGGCGCAGAGATACAACTATTCGTACTTGATGGACGTCCATGCTGCATCTGAAAAATTGAAGGCGCTATGACGCGAAGCGTGAGCTCTCAATGCTCTGCTATATGCTGTCAATGAGGTGTTTCGGAAGAAAAGTTAAAACAGAGGCCCGAATACGTCTGTCCTGTCTTCGCCGGGCTGTGTTGATACTCGTTATCTTTCTTCTTTTTTTAGTTTCTTGTCTGATCCTTTTTCAGGATAGATTTGCAGTCCCACGTCTTAAGCTCGCGTAAACCACAGCACTGGCTCGGTTCTTTTAGAAATAACGGTGCTTGGATGCGTCTAGTGGCTTTAATTTTTAATGTTTTCTTAATTTCAGAAGTCTGTCGGTTACTTCAATACGTTCAATTTTGCAATTCTTACTCTGTACGATTAATAAACTTTGAGTCTGAAAATAGCGTAAACTTGTGCTGCTTTGCCAACATTTTCTGAACCCCTCTCCACGTAGGGTAGATGCCCTACCAGGAAATATTACATTATGCCCCTTTAACCAGCCAAGGGTCTACGCCCTCAGATGCGAGCCAGTCCGGCCCTGCCTAAAGTTCCTTAAAATTTCAAGGAAAAATATTCATAACTTTCCCCAAAAATAAACATTTCAGTGAAGGAAATTTAGCAACTCTGGAATGTTCATACGGCGTTTTTCCTCAGCACGGCAGAGATGGGCAGATGAGATGGTACCCCTATCGAGAGTACGGAGAGCAAAACCACCGTGCTAAGGAAGAACGCCGTATGAACATTCGAGAGTTGCCAAATTGCCTTCACTAAAATGTTTATTTTTTAGGAAAATGATGAATGTGTTTCCTTGAAATTTTCAGACACTTTAGATCGAATTATGAACAAAATTATCTGAGAAGTTGGCTGAAAAATAATCACAAACTCTCCTAAAAAATAGTGATTGCCAGAGGTGATTTGGCAACGCCTGAAGGTTCATACGGCGTTTTTCCTCAGCACGGCAGAATGCTGCTGTGCTAAGGAAAAACGCCGTAAGAACCTTCAGGCGTTGCCAAATCTCCTTTGATAAAGCACGAATTTTCTGGTTAGTATATGAATATTTTTCTTCCAATTTTTCAGATAGTTTCGTTCGCCATTTCACCTAAAGCCCCTGAAAATTTCAAGGAAAAATATTCATAACTTCCCTCAAAAATAAACATTTTATCGAAGGAAATTTGGCAACTCTGGAATGTTCATACGGCGTTTTTCCTCAGCACGAGAGAATGGGGGTTGGTTTGTGAAGAAGGAAAGAGGTGCAGCGACCGACTCCAACAGGGAAATCGATGGAGGCGTCATAAGGAAGACTACGAAGCCGATGGCAGTAACTCTCCTTCGCTCCAGTTGGCACGCTGCCATCATTTTTAATCTTCCCGTTTTTCGCCAGTTTTCGGGTCCTCCGTCTCATTTCCCTTGGCCTAGGACCCGACCCCAGCCCCGAAACTCATGTTTATTTATCGCCCCGTCTCGAGTAGATTATTAATCCCCGAGCCCCCCCCCCCCCCCCCCCNTCACGTTTTAAAGTGGGGGAGGGAGGGGCGACTCTGAACGGCCTTTGTGCTTCCATTCTGTCACCGGGTCAACTTCCTCCGAACGAGTTGATCCGCTCACCACTTTCGGATTTGACGATTGTCATCGAGTCCCTCCGTCGCGAAGCTCGTGGATTAAGATCAGTGGCGTGGCGTGAATTGCGATAAATCGATTGTTATGCCACTTAAACCTATGGTAAAGAATCGATTATTAAGGTGTTCGCTGGGAACACCCTATTTATCGATCCTTTTCCATTGGTTTAAATGGCATAACAATCGACATATCGCAATTCACGCCACCCCACTGATTAAGATGGTATTTACGTCGTAGAAGTAGTGGCGGAACCATCAACCTTGCTATCATCACCCGGGNGGGGGGGGGGGGGGGGCAGTGTCGCGAGGGGCGCAAAATTGAAGGGAAGAAAAAGGCGCGCAAAAACTGTAGAAAGAACAGAGAAAAGGCGCAGCGCCTTAAATAGGCGAGAGGGAGCGCAAGATTCCTAGTTACCCCGCTGCATAGAAAAGCGAAATGTATAGGGTGTCCTAGAGTTCAACGACCACACTCCCAGAGCGTATTCTTTGGGTTAAAATGATACTATTTTTCTTCTGCAAAGATTTTTCCAGTTGGAGCTAATTTTTTCATTCAAATTTTTGGGAAAATCGTAGTTTTTTCTAACTGTTGTCAAACGTGATGGACAGAATCTGATGGAAGATGATGTCAACGCTATAAATTATGAGTACTAGCTATTTGTCGTGAGTTCAAGTCCCTAACCCTCGCTAAAATTCCATGAAACCCGATTTCCCCGAAAATTTGGGGGAATTTAGTTCCCATTAAGTGCACTTCCGGAAAAAAACTTTTTGAAAAAATTATTTTGACACGCAGGATACACTCCTGCATTGAACCTAGTAGCGCTTATACACCGGGGAAAAAATCTTACGCGTCGGTTAATTTTCAGTTATGTGTTGGGTTGTTTTTGACAAACAGCTCCAATTATTTTCGCATTTGGGTTTTGCGCGCCGCATTTCACCTTTCTTCGCGTCTTGTTTTTCCTCTGTTTGTTGTCGCGCAGCAGCACGTCTGTGAATTGTCTGTCAACGGACTTGACACTGTAGCCCGCGGCAGTGGCGAAGCGTGAATCAGCTATCGATATTCTTCCATTTAAATCCATAGTAAAGAATCGATTATTGAAGCTTCCGTCTCGAACACCCAGATAATCGATCTTTCTCTACAGATCTAAACGGCAGAACAATCGATCCATCTCGAAATTCCGACACACCAGGATCAGATGTTTCGATTATTGAAGTGTCCGTATCGAACACCCCGATAATCGATCTTTCTCTACAGATTCAAACGGCAGAACAATCGATCCATCGCGAAATTCCGACACACCAGGGTCAGATGTTTCGTAAGCGGCGCTGCGGCGGGGTGAGGGTGAGGGTGAGGCCCCGGGGTTTCGGAAATCGTTTCGCGCGAGGCGTGAGGTCAAAACCAGGTGCCAAAAATAATTCGCCGTAGGTAGCTTCCATTCGATCTAGCGGTGAAAAAACACAACATTTCGCACCTGCCGAATCCGCGTATGCGTCGGTGTGTTTTTTTCCTGTCTTCCTCTCGTGCGTCCGCTCCTCTGACGTATCTCTATTTTCACGTGAGCCCTGTCGTCCATGTAATTCCATGCTTTTCGCGGCTCATGTTGAGTTGAAGGTACGCCTTTACGTCAGAGAACCGACGTAGTAATTGCGTGTTTCGTCATTTCGGAACTAGTGCGCAACATTCGGATCGATCATTGACGGAGGGTTAATCGACGCTAAAAGCACCTCCGGCAGTCGTGCGTTATTCCATTGCTGCCGTGCCAAGGAAGAACGCCGTATGAACCATCCGGCGTTGCCGAATTTCTCTCTACAAATCACGAATTTTCAGGAAAATGTGTAAATATTTCCCCTCTAATTTTTCAGAGGATTTCATTCATAGTTTGATCTGAAAGGTCTTAAGTTTTAAAGGAGTCTTAAGTTTTTAAAAAAAAATTTATAAGGAATAATAGTATATATTTTTTCCGCATAATTAAATATTTTTGAGAGGTTTGGCAACATTCGAATGCTCATACGGTGTTTCCACTCAGCGCAGCAACGGCATTATCGTCATTCGATGTGAAAATTAACGACTGCGCTAGTAGGCTGTGGACTAGTTGCTTTTTAGGACGAAAAAAATCGCCTAAACGCGGAAAAATTTAACTTTAGCTTTTTAAGCTGACACACGCACTGCTCTGTCGTTGACATGTCTGATTGCGTCCGTCAATTTTTTTTTGGTTACCGTGAGAAGCGTCCGTTGACTGTCTGCTTTTAAAAGTCTGAAATTACACCCCGCTCAGCACTTCGTTTTTTTGTGAAGGGAGATTTCAATTGGGGTTTTTAACCCGCACGGAAAGCCATCGTACGCTGGAGGGGATTTTCCACTGGGGGAAAAAATTAGACCGCATGAGATGAGCTTTCGGTCAGGGAGGCAGAAAATTCTTAGTCACCCTATTTCAGAGACACCTTTTTCCTTGAAATTTCAAATCTATGATCATTTTTTGCCACTGATGTTCAAATTGTCGCTATGTAGCCAAAAAGACGCGATTTCCACCGCGGTTTTGCAAGAAATACGCGAGTTTCACCTCAACTCTACGGACAGTACGCAATTTTACCCTTACACGTGCCGGCCTTATCAGTTTTTAATCCGTTTTTGGAGTACTTTTTATATTCGCACGCAACGACCGACTGCAACCCGCCGCACAGTGGGTCGAAATAATTAGAGAGGTTGGACATGAAATATTTGACCGAAACTGCAAATTTTGATGTTTATTTCGTCACATTTTAAATTTCAATGGGTGCTCTAAAAAGAAATTTTCACGAGGAAACCAATGAAGCCACTTTTAGAACCTCAAAATTTTGTATAAAGGGAGTTAAAAGCGTTGAAAATTTCCAAATTTTGTCCGACCTCTCCTACTGCCTCGAAACACTGTGCGCTGCTGGTCGCGTTGAGAAGGTGCATCCCTACTCCAATGTTTCATATTGATGTCTAAAGTGCGGAACCACGTATCTCAATTCTGGTGTCTCAAAATTTTTACTTCTAATTTATTCATTCAAGGAGAAACAAGCCAACTTGAGCTTGAAATTTACACAGAACATTCTGCTAATGGAGAAGAACAATCAAAGAAGCTTTCGATGATTTAAGTTAACAAGTCTTTTAAGGAAACAACGGAGTATGACACGACGTCTGCAACGTCGCAAACGAAAATGCGTGGTTTTGCAATTTGGCCATCAATGTAGTTCAAACTATTCAGTTTGTCAAAGTGAAATCTAGGTTCGTAGGATCAAAAGTTCGGTTCATTAGATCGAACCCTTCGATTGAACCGAACTAATGAAATAAGTTCGATCGCACGAATCGAACTTTCGATCCTGCGAACCGAGCTTTCGATCCTGCGAACCGAGCTTTCGATCCTGCGAACCGAGCTTTTGATCCGACGCACCGACATTACGCTTTGACAAAACGTATACCTAGTTTGACCCATATGGAATACCGATCATTCAGCCGTACGATCAAACTTTTTTTTCAGCGAAGCGGAAGCTGATCATACAATAGGAAAGCGAAAAACTCTCTGCAGCCCCGTGGAAAATATTTAACGATCTCCTACGGCGTATTGTCTGGGTTGAATTTTATTTCGAGTAAACTTCAATTAAAGTGTACGTCTGCTCGCGGCGTTTGCCCAAATTTTCCACCGCAGTGCGAGCTCTCGTGTTTTGACGGCCCTAATGAATAATGAATCTTAGTTTTTTGTGTTTTGTAAGAGCGTGTATGCATAATTTCACGGCTTTCAACGTCCTCGCCTAAGCCGCACATTCTTTTTGCATTCTAATGGTAATCGCTATCAGAGTGTTTGTTTCCCACCTTTTGCTAGTTGCGTCGAAATTCGATAGCCACTCGAATTCGTTGGAATTGTCACGGCGGTGCGTCGTCGCGGGGGCCTGGTCTCTTCAAGACAAACAAGACTCTTGCAGTCTTGCTCTTTACATTCTAGAAAATGTAAAAGTCACGAACGTAACTTCGATTACTAACTATACACGAAGAAAAAAACTTCGTGCGTGGGACCCGAAGTTGAGGTCATATGGATCTCTGAAGTTTTCGGATCACGTATCTAAAAACTTGAGGTCGAGCTGCCGAAGTTCGGGTCACACATGGATTGCATTTTGCAAAAAGGAACCACTAGCATTGCAATGATGCTAAGATTGTGCAACTTCATCCTTTGCAATAAAATTGCGGAAATTGTGAAAAACTATGAAATTTAGATGGTAATTTTTGTCTTAAATTTACAGTTTTTAGCGAGTAAAATAGAAACTATTAAGGGATAATCGGGTTTTTCCTCCAAGACAAAAGAAGTTGCACAATCTTAGCAACTTTGCAATGCTAGTGGTTCCTTTTTGCAAAATGCAATCCACATCTGAAGTACTTCGATTTATACCGAAGGGTTCGGGTCACACATCTGAAGTGCTCCGGTACATACCGAAGTGCCTCGATGTCTGACCCGAACTTCGGCACCTCTACCTCAAGTTTTCGGATGCGTGATCAGAAAACTTCATAGATCAAAATTACCTCAACTTCGGGTCCTATGTACGAAGTTTTTCTCTCCGTGTACCATAGTCTCCGATAGTTTTGGAGATA
This sequence comes from Bemisia tabaci, assembly GCF_001854935.1. Taxonomy (NCBI): domain Eukaryota; kingdom Metazoa; phylum Arthropoda; class Insecta; order Hemiptera; family Aleyrodidae; genus Bemisia; species Bemisia tabaci. Next base: position 8,727,064 of record NW_017547098.1, read on the forward strand.
ATTAGTAGCTTTTCTTAGAAAAATCGATTTTATTTTTAAAGGATAAGATCGATATTATAGCATCGACTTTATTGAGTTTGATTAATCGTGTGAATAGAATTTTTTCCTCCTAATAAAAAATTCCGATTTTTGCTACCCGAATGTCTCGAATGGGCACGTGCGCCGATTTTTGGACCAAAATTTTAGCAAACCTTCAGGGAATTTTCATTCGAATTATTTTTGCTCGAAGAGTATGCGAATTTAGAGCCTTCATGATTTCACATTTTTTTTAATCGACTTTTCGGAATATCGATTTTTATGTCTCAATTTAAATCGATAAACTCGGATTCTCGAAGAAAATCAAATCGACTAATCGATTTTTTCGAAAAAAATCGCCAACACTATCTCGACGCGGAACTGTCGATATCCACCTAGTCTTTTGCGATGTCAGGCATCTTTTTTATCAGCTTTCCCATCCTCTCTACCTTTCCCCTCTCTCCTATTTCCTATCTTGAAGCGGGGGGGGGGGGGGGGGGGGGGGGGGGCTTGCTACCGTGGTCCCCAATATCAATACAGAGGAGGAAAAAGTATAGAAAAGTGAAAGGACACCCCTCAATTTCGCTATCAAATGTGAACTCTAAGTTATCAATTATCATGTTTGCGAAGAAAAAGCGCCTAGCTCATTACTTTAATTAATTATTATTTTACAATGCAATCCGTGCGTGGCTAGATGCACAATCGAAATGCAATTTAATGAGACCAAAATAACTGTGAAGATCTCGAGACTTTGTGCTGAAGTTATCTCGCATGCACTATCCAGAGTAATTATTCCCCATGTGAAGAGGAGGACTTAAGTGGTACACGAGCGTAAATATCATATTTTTATTATGACCTAGTTCCATATTATATGAATGGTCTCTCAGTGAAATGTCATTGCTCCAAGGAAGTCCTCACTTTGCAGCCGTGTAGAATATGTTAATGTATTTTTGCAAAATATGGTTATGACCGATGCTAAATTTTCGATCGGGAGCAATGCTGGCGACTCAATGCCACTTGAAACTATACCAAAGTTACCTACTGGCGTTGATGAGAGAAAGCCAAAATTTATAAAGCTGGATTAAAACTTTTTTGAATGCGGAGACTGCTTTGCAGTGGCGTGGCGTGCTTCGCTATCTATCAATATTTCCCCATTTGAAACTGTGGTAAAAAATCGATTATTAAGGTGTTCGCTGCGAACACCCTGTTTATCGATACTTTTCCATAGATTTAAAGACCGATCAATCGATATATCGCAAATCACGCCGATTCCTGTCGGCCGACATTTTCAACCATCAGACCGTAGACTCTTTAAAAATTTAACAAGGAAATACTCATGGTTAATAAGATTTTTGCTTGAATCAATAATTCAATAGCCAAGACTTTTAATGTAAGCGGATTTCTTTTCGATTCCAGCTAAACTCCGATAGAATCAAGAGTATTCTTTCTTGTCCATTTTTTTAAGAGCCTGAACTGTGAATCTAAAAGAGACTTTTTCTTCAGTGTTCAGATTGCTCCAATCCTTACAGCGCCTCCCAACTCTAAGTATAGCATCAGTGGCGACTGGCGAGGCGGGAATGATCGATTATCGATATTTTCTCATCTAAAGCTATGGTAAAGAATCGATTATTAAGGTGTTCGCTACGGACACCCTGTTTATCGATCCTTTTACATAGGTTTGAATAGAAGATCTATCGATATATCGCAAAGCACGCCACGCCACTGGTCTCTTCCTCGTGTCATTTTCCGAGACAACCTCCGTGTCTCTTTCCCCCTCTTATGCCGTGGCCCCTTGTCAACGAGGAATATCAGTCGTTTACAAGCCCCCCCCCCCCCCCTCCGCGTTATCACCGGATCATCATCTTCCATGAAACGGCGTCATTTTTCTCGGGGGGAGGGGGGTGGACTGGATGGTTTCTCCTCCTTTATCAAGCTTGAATGAACGTCGTTGAATCTTGTTTTCCACGCGTGTATTCCTACGACTTCGCTGAAACACGCTGAATTGCCGCTTCATTCCTGAAATGTAGGGGACAAGTGGAGAGAAAGGAAAAGGAGGGCAGGGTTAGAGCTTGTTAGATTATCCCAGGACTTGGACTTTTTGGTTCCAAGAGGCCATTTGCGAGGCGTGCTTTGCGATATATCGATTTATCTGCCATTTAAACCTATGGCAAAGGATCAATGAAAAGGGTGTCCGCAACGAACACCTTAATAATCGAATCTTTAACATTGCTTCTTATGGGGAAATATCGACAATCGATCATTCACGCCTCGCCACACGTGTATTAGTGCGCTAGTTTGTGAACAGGTTCATTCGAACTAAAGCCGGGGGATTTTCTCTGTGACAAGGCATCCATGCTGGTCTTGTGCGTGTGTGGGTGAGAGAGACCTCTGTTGCGGTGTGTTCGTCGTCAAGTTTACTCACGTTTGTTTACTATGAGCCTCTCAGACCGATCCCAGAAATAGAGTAATTAGCTCTTCCTGTTTGAAAGTTTCTCGCCGATTTGAGCTCCGACGGAGGACAAATATTCTCATCCGCCAAAATAATCGCATTGTCCTAGTTCGTTCCTGTTTACTTCTTGGGTGAGCACACCTCAAATAAGTGCCTGTAGTCGATGGAGGTACATTGATGATAAAAGTAAAAAACACGTTTTCGCTGACGACGTTTCAAAATCTCCACTGAAATTTTATTTTTTTCGATTGAAAAGTAATGAACGACATTGTTTCAAGTGTTCACACCATTTTCTGACCAAGATAAAGCACTATCATAAGCTATTGAAACAGGGTCGGACTGGTTCGCATCTGAAGGCGTAGACCCTTGGCTGGTTAAAGGGGCGTAATGTAATATTTCCTGGTAGGGCATTCCCTATGTGGAGAGGGGTTCAGAAAATTTTGGCAAATCAGTACAAGTTCACGCTATTTTCAGGTTCAAAGTTAATTGATCGCACGGAGTAAAAATTGCAAAATTGAAAGTAAAGCACAGGATTGAGAGCTAACGGTTCGCGTTATCGCGCCTTCAATTTTTCAGATGCAGCACGGACGTCCATCAAGTACGAATAGTTGTATCTCTGCGCCGTCGTGAAAACGCATCCTTTCCTTCCCTCTTTTTCATATTGTGTTTGTTTCCGTTTGTCTTACTCGTAATGCTGCTTCAAGCACTACGTGAGTTATACAGCCGAAGGTAGGAGAGATGTCTTCAGGCCTTTTTTTAACTTTTCTTCCGAATCAGAGCGACGCTTCAGTGACAACATAAAGCAGAGAATTGAGAGCTCTCGGTTCGCGTCATCGCGCCTTCAATTTTTCAGATGCAGCACGGACGTCCATCAAGTACGAATAGTTGTATCTCTGCGCCGTCGTGAACACGCATCCTTTCCCTCCCTCTTTTTCCATATTGTGTTTGTTTGCGTTTGTCTTATTTGTAATGTTGCTTCAAACTAGAGCAGAGCATTGCGAGTTCACGACTCACGGCATCGCGTCTTACATTTTTCATATGCAATGTGGACATCCATCTTGCGCGAATAGTTGATCGCGTTTCCATTTTAGATGTCTCTTACTCTTGAATTCCGAGATAAATTAAGGTTAAGTTTGCCCGAGCTATGCCATGGTATGTCCAAATCAACAGTCATTTGAAAAGGAGGAAATATGTTTAAAGGTCTCTTAAGAGGTCTATAAAGGATGCGTATGTCTAAAAATCGAACCGACCATAGCTTCTAAGGGAGTTGCACATAGCGAAAGTAGTTTTATCGCGCGTTTCGCCTCAGCAAACTTTAATACTCTGCGTTAAAATCTCTGAATCAGCGGAAAAGAGCTGTTTTTCAATGCTGTGGATATGCGAAAATTTTTGTTGCTTCACGGCTGTGACCGGATTTGTGAAAAGGGACCTTTCCAGAGGAAAATTTACGAAACTGGAAACTACTTGACGCCGAAAACGAACGCTGTAGACGCCTGCGAAACTGCAGGTATGCTTCAAGCATCGCGCAGTTTCCAGTCGAACTCCAGTCTCAGATCGTTGATCAGCGGGTTGTGTTGACCTCTTTGCGAAAACCCAGCGCATCGCAAACAAATTGCGCAGCCCTAGAACAATGCCCTTCGTTTGGCTTACTTTCAACAAAACTTGCAGTGTGTAAAACCAGGCTGCGAAAAGTTCGCGATCCGCTACGAACTACGAACGGCGAGGGGTGGACGGAGGTTCCGAGGGGCTTCTCTTAGAAAATTTTCGAAATTTTAAAGCATCTAACATGCAGTTTGAGTCCATTAAGTTACGTATAACTATCATATACAAGCGTCCTTTCTTTTTCCATCATCCGTTCCCTCATTCTTTCTCTCCTCCCTTTTTCTTCATCCTTTTTTCCCACGAAGGGGGGGGGGAACACACGCCCCTCCCTTCTAGATTCGCCTAAATTCCGCCGATTTCGTAAAATAACTAGTTATTCCTGAATTTTAGCAACGGTTGTGAACCAAATCTCATGAAAAGTACTCCCCTGTACTTCCATGCCCTGAATTCATAAATGATCTAAAACAAATCAAAATCTCAATTTAAAGAGGGGTTTCGGGGGTGTTTCGGCTCCTGCAGTCTGGTCGTTTAACTCTGAATCACCCGGTATTGTTACTGAGTTTTTACCCCGACGGAGCGTCAACAGCGTGCTCGGTTGGGTTATCGGTTTGTTATGTTTGTTATTAGTGGATGCAGCGTCTGGGCGCAACGACCAGTTGAGCGGTGCCGCAAACGGACCGCAGTTCTCCCCCCGAGACGTCAACATCACTGACCACGGTTAACCCGGACCCGCGTTTGATGTTTCCGCCCAATCATCCCGAGCGGAGAGAGCTTCCCCCGCGACAATTTATGGGTCCCCGGGAGCCTCATTAGCGCCTTGCTTTCGTTGCATCGCACAGTGGATCGAGTCTACAGGAGAGGAAGGACACAATTTGGAAACTTCGATAGTTTTTAACTCCGCTCATACAAAAATTTGAAATTCTAGAAGTGGTTCCATTGGTTTCCCTACCCCTTCAAATTTAAAATGTGACGAAATAAACATCAAAATTTGCAGTTTTAGTCAAAAATTTCATGTCCGACCTTTCTAATCGACTCGATTCACTGTTCGTCGAGTTGGGGCGCCCGGGAATGTGTACAAGTCGAAAGTAGTCGATGCGGGCACGCAGTATCGATTTTTTGAGAATCGATAGTTTCGGGGAAACATCGATAAGTGAGCCACCGCCGCACAGAGCCGAAACGTAGCAAGGAACCGCAACTACTGGTAATTTAATTGGGCGGTCCTTTTATTAGGCATTTTGTACGCCCTCTGCAATGGCCTTCCTTGGGGACAGAATTGCTGTGCTAAGGAAAAACGCCGAATGAAAATAAATGGTTGGGGGGGGGGACCGCGGAGCAGAGGGCTTACCCCGAAGTTCTGTGAAATTTGCCCTTCAAAATCCGTGAAATTTCATTCCATCCTTACACAGAAGTTGATCCTGCACGCATGGGACCAGGTTCCAACTAGAGTCCCTTTATACCCAGAGTTAAGACAACTCACTTTTGGTTGGGCTGAAAGTGGCCTAAAAAAAAATCCAATTCTGATTGGTTCTCGCTCATGGAGGCCGAAACGAGTGCACCAAGATGGCGGTACCTCGAATGTGAACAAGAATAATGAAAATATTACCTAATTGTGGTTTATCAAGAGTAAATTGTTATTTCCATCGGTCCAAAATGAAAATAGATTAAGAAATTATTCACAAACCAATCTCATTTTCTTTTTAATTGATCAATTTGTTGATGTTGTTGTTTTTGTGTGACAGACATCGCAGGATTCCTGATCCTTATCCCTCAATATCGTTCGTTTGGGTGCACTCGTTTCGGCCTCCATGGCCAGACAAGGCCGGCTGCTAGTCAGCTGATAATCGAGTTGTCTTAACTCTGGGTATAAAGGGACTCTAGTTCCAACCAGTCCGATCCCCCTCTGATTGTCTGATTTTGATGATATCGATACTGACATCGATCCATCCTCCTCGATATATCGATTCCCGCTATCGATTCCTGTTGGAGCAACGGCATTCCTGCACCCACCGGGAGCGCTTACAAGTCGAAACTTGTCGAGCGGAGCCCTCAGCCTTGAGCCCACCACCGCGGACCGCGCTGAGCCCGAACCTATCATTTTTTTCTTTTCAAAAATACTCGTCCCGATGGGCTCAAGGCCGCGGGCCCCGAACAAAGACTGGCTCCGTGGCTAGCGCGGCCGAATCCGCTCCGAGGCCCCCGGTTCGAGTCGAGCTCGCCCAGGGAAGGTCACAGCTCTCGCTACCGGCCCTTTCATCCTCCCCTTGCTCGCCTCTTCGTATTCCGAATCCGATCATCGTTCGGGGCGACTGTGACTACTGCGAGCGACGTAACCCATGGGTAGATCTGAGGGGGCGTGGGGGGTTTGCACCCCCCTCGTTCACCCGAAAAAAAGGAGGGAGAGAGAAAGAACAATGCAAGAAAGAAGAAAGAAGGATGCTTCGATTTGGTAATTATTAACAACGAAATTGACTGACACTGCGTGGTTGATGTTTTAAAATTTTGAAAATCTTATGGGGGGTAGCCCTTCAGACCTCCTGACCCACAGGCGGATCCGGAAGAGCGTAGGGGTTGTACCCCCCCCCCCTCGTTCGCCCAAAAAAAGGAGGGAGAGAAAAAGAATGATGAAGGAAAGAAGGGACGGAGAAAGGACGAAGGAAGGATGCTTTCAGATTTGGTTTTTATTCACAATGAAATTGACTGAAACTGCATAGTATAATAATATGCTTCAAAATTTTGAAAATTTTCTGGAGGGAGCCCCCCGGACTCCCTCTAACAACCCCCCCCCCCATTGAACTGTCTGGTTGTGACCTGCTTTTTTACGACACCACCCCGCAACCCCGAGAAGATTATGTTGTCGCCAAAGTTGCGAAAAGGAACTTTTGTGGCGAGATTTGTGAAAAAGGACCTTGTCCATGAAAAATTCAAAATTGAGTTAGTTGTACTACTGCACAGAGGGGGAAAATCTGTGTGACCCTGAAAGCTCAGAAGTTAAGGGACGTCTTGAAGTTCCAAGACAATAATTTTGAAGATTTACGTCCCATTTTTTACTCCAATTCAAGCTAGAAATTTTGACATGTGCACAGAGAAGGAGCTAGAGCCCTCTGTGGCGAGAACTGAGAACACTAAACTACATAACCGCGTGTGTTTTCAGGGTTTTTAGAGGGTGTTACTCGTTGAGATCTCGAAATCGCGAATTTTGACCTTTTCCCTTGAATTCGGCTCTCCTGGACATTTCGCTCCGGAAAGATGATGTCTCTTTTCAAAGATCCTATCAAATTTTTTACTCTAGGGTTGGTGCAAAAGTTCGAAAAACACTTGAACTGCAAAATTGATCAATATTGACCAAAGTCTCCGAATTTGAAAATGCGAAGGAGGGAGGCATTCCCGCCAGAATGCATGCGAATGCATGGATGAATGTTGAGCTCCTGAAAGTAAAAGTTTTCACCATTGAGACTATATTGCCAAGAATGTGGCTGGAGGCTTTTATTAATCCCCGAGACATTCTTCCGCAGTGAAAATGCGTATTCGGATATCTTGACTTATAGCTAACCTTCCCCACAAGGTTGCCAGGTTAGACGATAAAATTAAATATTTTACACAGGACTGTTGGGGAAATCGCCGACTCTTCAGCACTATCTGGTAACAATGTTTTCCCAACTTTCGGCAGTCGCACAATCGCGAACAGGCGATGAAGCAGACCATCGAAGCGCATGTGCACACGAGCCTTGTGCTAACAGAACGCCATGCCAGAAATTCCATTACAGCTCGCCTCTGTACGAAAAAGGAAAGAGAAGATAATAACTAATCCCCACCTGTAACATAGCTTAGCAAACACGAGCTACCGAAAAATCCAGACTTAACGTGTAAGGTTGTCAAATTGCATCGGATTCTTAGCATTTTTCCCATTTCGTGCACCCGGTCGTCAAATATGGTGACCCAACGACCCAACCCGTGTTTGACCAGATTTCAATCCGTGGTACGGATGTTCGACCGTTGAAAGATTTAAAGCCAGTCTCGTTGAACGCTGCGAAAGCCGCATTAATTTCTGTCTATTTTTTTTTTTTTTTTCATTATGGCCAGGGGTTGGAAAAGTCGGAAAATTCTGAGTTTCAAGAAGAAATTAGGGAAAACGTCAGGGCATTGGCGGTAAATCCCGTAATTACTTTTCTTTTCACTTCGAGATTATATTATTTTTAAAGTTGGTGTTCGATGTAAACTCAGCTTTGAATAATTTATTGAACAAAAACGATATAGAAATGGATTTGTCGCTCGAACTTGGCGCTAAAATTTTATTTTTTTCAACAATATCTAGAGCGAAATTAGAGAAATTCCCTGATGGGTGGACGATATGTTTCGATTCAAAGCCGTTGTGCGACCTCAACAATTAGAGGTTTCGCTGGGGGTATGCAATTCGTCACATTAACGCCTCTGCGATCGTGTGATATTTTCTACTGATTTCAAGCGGTGTGACAGCCAAGCAGGAACGCAACGTATTATCATGTCATGGACTCATGGACTCATCGTTGATGGCTACTGTTAGTAGATGTTCATCTAATTGGTTGGTGTGAACATCGACACCAACCTGTTATCAGACTCGATTTTTTCCTTTTTTACCGAGATTGTCGGAATCATTCGCTCTTTCGCTCGAGGTTAACAACGAAACTATTTTAATCTGAAAAACGGTGCGGTGCCTGGGATTTAGCCGAAGCCGACTTACTTACTGGCCCAAAGGACAGCCTTAAGGTCGGTTCAGACAGCGCTTTGAATCCTGATAGAGGAATTCAAGGTATGGATCTTACCATGAATATTTTTGAATTGACCCGTGGAAGGTATTGTGTTACAGAAAAATGTTTATTTTTATAAATTTACAATATTCGGTACATAATGGTTTTTTTCGTAGTAAATAAGTAGTTTTTTTAAAAAAACTAAGGAGCCCTATCTTGTTTCGTCGAGGGACCAACATGAAAATATAAATCCTGGAAACGAAAAAAAATTAATTTAGCCAAAAATTTTCGTTGACCATGAAACTTCATTGGCGCATGTCACCCGGTTAAGTAGTAAGAGTCCCTTCATCAAAAATATGGAACCGTATGAACCTTGCCGACCGAATGGCTCCAATTATTATAAAAGACACAGACACTTAGTCAAAGGAATTATATTGAAAGGATCGTAAATAAGGGATTTTCCGGTTTTACTCAATAAATTGAGACCTGATGGTTTACTATAGCCAGGTCCAGCCGTGTTACCGGCACCGAGATCCAAGTTCACTAGTTTACTGGCACCGCGACTGCGACCTTCACTTTCATCAATCGATACTTCAAGGAGCTCTTTATCGTCTTCAGCCCGAATCCCGAATTTTAAGGCTGGCACTTCTAAGTCCAAGTCTACTAGATCACTGGCATCGCGTCTGCGACCTCCACTTTCATCAATCGATACTTCAAGGAGCTCTTTATCGTCTCCAGCCCGAATCCCGAATTTTAAGGCTGGCACTTCTACGTCCAAGTCTACTAGATCACTGGCACCGCGACTGCGACCTCCTCTTTCATCAATCGATACTTCAAGGAGCTCTTTATCGTCTCCAATCCCGAATTTTAAGGCTGGCACTTCTACGTCCAAGTCTACCAGATCACTGGCATCGCGAATGAGACCTCTACTCTCATCAATCGATACCCGAAGGAGCTCTTTATCGTCTCTAGTCCGAATCCCGAGCCCGACAGTATCGGTGGCGGAGTCGGTGACAGATTTTAAGATTGGCGCTTTTAAGTCCACCAGTCCACCGACAATTCCAAGTCCTTCACCGACACCTACACCTACATCAAGAACGGGCTCAATTTCAATACCAACAGCAACTTGGTCATCGGAACCTCGTTTCCCTCCGGGTTTGGTAGCGCCGATTCCTAGACCAACAACGGCTTCTCTTTCTCCATCCTCGGCACTACGAGCGGAACCACTACGACTTCTAACCTGGTCATTGGAACCTCTGCCTCCACGAGGTCCATTATCGGAACCACGACGACCTCCAGCCTGGTCACCGGAATCTCTGCCTCCACGAAGTCCATCTTCAGCCTCGAATCCATCTCCAGAAGCATCCGCATCTCGAGAACCATACTCGTACCCAGGCGCCGAGCAGCACGAGCAACAACAACCACCACGGCATCTTCTAGGGCTCTTGGAAGATTCGCAGCCGTATCCGCAGTAACCGAGGTCGCACCCGCAACCACATAGTAAGGAATTGACCGCTTGGTACGGGGAGCAGGAATCGTCGTAGTATCCGAATCCGCAAGCAGTGGTCAGTCCGACGACACCGGCTAAAGCCACGATCACACCGAACGCTTTCGACATTTTGAGAAAGTTCCCGGTGCCCGAGGAAAGCTCGACTGTGGTTGTTTGAAAGCTCGAGTTACTTTTTATATGCGATCGACCGAAAGTCAATTCGAAGTGAAAGCATTAAAAAAAAATAGGATGAGTTTCGGTATATTGACCCAACTGCGAATTTTTCAACACGAGAAGTGTCGATTGTTGAGTCCCGTGCTAAAACGCCGTAAGAGCTTTTCGATTTTGCCAAATTTCCTCCGTGAGAGTATTTATTTTCTACCAAAGTTCTGAACGATTCTCTTTAAAATTCTCAGGCAAGCCCAATTAAAGTGCGAAGGATAAACTTTGCAAAATTCATAAGAAAAGATTTACTATTCCTCTAGAAAAATATCATTTTATCATTTTTAATTTAGCAATGTTCGAATGTTCTCACGGCGTTTTTCCATACCACGGCAGTAGTATGGTGTTGGCTAGCGTCGCCGTTGCACTGATACTACGTTCTGAAACAAAAGATGCAGCAGAGAGACGATCATGGATAACATTGTTTTTTAATCGAGCGAGTGCAGCGTAATTTCATCGGTTCAGTGTGCATTGCGAAAACGTGATGAAATGCGTTCGGGCACGCAGTTTTTCACCAAACTTTGGCCCGAAGCACGTATGAACAGCCAAGTGACTTCTTTAAGATTCAGATGGCCAGTGAACGCATCTCTTTTGTTGTCTGAATTCAACTCAAAAATCGGGAACCAATTTTTAGCCGCCATATTCTCTCTTTTTCCAGGGTGCACTGGAAAAAAAAACACATTGGATCTAGAGTCCATGCAGACTCTTAAAAACATCGACAAGAAAAAGTACTCTCGATTCAATCAGAATCTAGCTTAAATCAAGAACCAAGCCTCTTCATTTAAGCGGATTTCGTTTTGATTCAAGCAAAAATCCGGTTGAATCAAGAGTATTTTTTCTTGTCAATGTTTTCAAGAGTCTGGACTCTAGATCCAATGTGTTTTTTTCCAGTGTGTCTACAGTCACTGGAAAATATCAGGAAATTCGATGTCATCCGGGAAACTCAGGAAATTCTGAGTGATTCAAGCATGTTTCATGCACTTGAGTCTGTTCATCGAATACTTTAATTTGTTAAATCCTACGAGTTTCAATTTAATTGACGCAAAAAGTCCGGAAATTTCAGATCAAATATCAAAATTAAATATAAAAATAAAACAAATGACCGCCAACCACAAGTTACTCCTACCCCTCTTTGATAACGATTCGCTCCTGAAACTGATGAACCACGTTAAGGTGTGCTCTTTTCTTGTCTGAGCGCAAGGCCTGGACGCCTTCATTTCCGGAGGATGCAACTATTTATACGTGGGAGTTGTCTTTATCCGTCTCGTTCAAACGAATTCGAATCCCGCTTTTTTGCGAGCGTGTAGCAGTGTTTCGTGATGCAGATGCGTTGTCCAGCCAAATTTTAGCCATTTTTGCCAAAACAGCTCCCAGGCTGTTTTCGATTTACCGCGGCGCCTCTAGCCCCGCCACTGTCGTGGCGTGATCTGCGATGTATCGCTTGATCTGCCATTTAAACCCATGGAAAAGGATCGATGAGCAGGTTATCGATTCTTTACCATAGCTTCAAGTGGGGAAATATCGATAATCGACTACTCACACTTCTCCTCTATCCCCGCAATCACCGCGTATAATCGAGGTTCCACTGTACTTTGTCTCTACTTAATCGTTGGGGCACAGCTTTAGAATTGGAATCACTCCACGGTGACCGTATTAAATGCGTTCGATGCGCTGCGATTTGTCGCACAACGTATCGATGTGTCGCATTCACTCCTTTGAAGGTGAAAGAGGAATGAAATGAGCGATGAACGATGACGACTCCATCTCTGCCGTGCTAAGGGAAAACGCCGTATGAACATTCGAGAGTTGCCAAATTACCCGAAATGAAATGAGCATTTTAAAGGAACATTGTGCATATTTTAACTTGAAATTTTCAGATATTTTGGATTAAATTGGCAACAAAATTGTCTGTAAAATTGGAAGAAAAATATTCAGAATTTTCCTAGTGAAAACGTTGGTTCTTAAAAGAAATATGGCAACGCCTGAAAGCTCACACGGCGTTTTCCCTTAGTATGGTAGATTTTTGATCGTCCACGGGGGAAAGGACGTCACTCGAGGGAGGCAAAATTTTCATCGGAGGGATTTTCATCGAGTTGGGTCGAAAAATCGGATTTTTGGGTTTGGGCTGAAAACCCATTTTTAATGCTCGAAGGACAGGTTTCGATGGATTAAGATCATTTTTGACTCAAATGAAGGCCGTAAAGTTGCAAAAGAATCCGGCAATTTTGTGGAGTCCACGCAAAACGAGTTTACGCGGCTTTAGACTGCGACTGGAGATCGTCTGATGTCAGTTTAAGATTGAAAGTCAATAAAAGAAGTAAAATGGTGGACCTTCTATCTGTCGCAGTCAAATTAACCATAAACGTATCTGGTATGTATGGACTCTCCTTTAAGCAATGAATATATGACTTGCAAATCTGAATTTTAAATGGCTTTCTTTTAAACAACGATTTTCTTGCGTTAAACTTCTGAGCGTCATTTCTTCGATGTAGCTCGACATTTTTAGATGATTTTGTTTCAAAATGTGCCGAGAAATCCTTTGAAATCAGATGTGCCTTTGCTTTAGGATTGATACTTGCATTTTGGTTCTCCAAAGCCTCTATAGGTCCATTTCTCCGTGATTGGTCCGTCTCCCTCCTGTATATATTGAACTACGCGATTCGCTATACACCTAAAGTGTAATATTTTCCTTACGCATTCCAGCAGGACATAATATTAATCTCTTGTTTTATTTATTTCCTAACGATTTTTCCCTGTCTGTTTCAGGTAAGTGCCAAAATTTTCACAAGATCCGGAATGACTCTCAGTGAGGTAAATTTACAATCGATGTTTAAACGGAAAACGAACTCTCATTTCAATCGAAACTCGTACCAAGTAAGTTCAGGGTTACATACTTAGAGGATACTGGAAAAAGTTCAGTCAGTGTATGGAAATTACACAATACTAATATAAACAAATTTATGAAATAAAAAACCATTATACAGGGTGAGCGAAAAGTCCCCGACCCCCCCTCTAACTTTTGAACGAATTGAGCTAAGGAAATGAAACTTTGGGGATGTTCCTATCTCAAAGGGGACCATCTTTTGGGGGGGGGGGGTCAAAATTTTGGTCCCCCCTCAGGGGGGGGCGCGGAGGGCCCCCAACTTTTTTTTTCAAATGGCAACCCCTATCTTGTGATACCTCATTCGAAAGAGCATAAAAAACTAAGAATTTTGGCGCAAACCGCAGATCAATATCTTAATTTTTGACTGAGTTATGATAGGTCAAAGGTGAAATTTGACCTATTTTCAAAAAATCATAACTCCGGTTCAAATTATCGCAAAGAAAAAAATAAAACGGGAAAATTTACCAAATTGTGTCCGCTTTTAAGTAAAAATTGCAAAAATCACTTCGATTTAATTGTAAGGGGGGGCTCGGACCCCCAAATACGTCAATTCAAAGGTCATTCAATTTTCCCGCGAAATAAGCCAATTTCCCCTGGATTTGCCTCCACATTATCTCAGTAAGGTCAAAATCAGTTCAACATTACGTTGGCAAGTCCCCAAATTTCGGGAAAAGTTAAAAAAAATGATATTTAAACGGTCAAATTTAGTTACCTTAAATTTTGTTTTTTTTTAACTTTTCCCGAAATTTGGGGACTTGCCAACGTAATGTTGAACTGATTTTGACCTTACTGAGATAATGTGGAGGCAAATCCAGGGGAAATTGGCTTATTTCGCGGGAAAATTGAATGACCTTTGAATTGACGTATTTGGGGGTCCGAGCCCCCCCTTACAATTAAATCGAAGTGATTTTTGCAATTTTTACTTAAAAGCGGACACAATTTGGTAAATTTTCCCGTTTTATTTTTTTCTTTGCGATAATTTGAACCGGAGTTATGATTTTTTGAAAATAGGTCAAATTTCACCTTTGACCTATCATAACTCAGTCAAAAATTAAGATATTGATCTGCGGTTTGCGCCAAAATTCTTAGTTTTTTATGCTCTTTCGAATGAGGTATCACAAGATAGGGGTTGCCATTTGAAAAAAAAAAGTTGGGGGCCCTCCGCGCCCCCCCTGAGGGGGGACCAAAATTTTGACCCCCCCCAAAAGATGGTCCCCTTTGAGATAGGAACATCCCCAAAGTTTCATTTCCTTAGCTCAATTCGTTCAAAAGTTAGAGGGGGGGTCGGGGACTTTTCGCTCACCCTGTAGAACGGAAACCTCAGGAAAAAATTAAGAAATGTGGACAGTGAGTATAGAGTTTTTGGTTTTGTTTACTTAGAATAAAACAAATTTCAGAATCATTGATAAGTCCAAGATAACGAAAGAGATTGGTTTTTCTCAACTAAGAATTTTCAAGGGTTAGGGAAAATTAAGGAAATTTTGAAATTCAAAAACAATCCTGAGTGCCAGAGCTTGGAGTTGGAAGAATCGAAAACGGAAAGGAGTTTTCCCAATGTGGCGCCTGTTCTATCTTGTGTCACTGCTTTTGATCAGTCAGTAAACTCTTTTTCTATCTTTATACTTGGGGTTGCTTCTGAAAAAGATTTTCAGGAGCCGCGGGAGAATTTCGCAGAAATCCTTTACTCAATCGCCGCAAGCGCGGAGTTCTGAAACGCCGGGTTGAACGTCCGCAGTTGTCCACTTTCTGTCCATTGGCCGACCCCCCGAGCGCTTCACTCCGCGAGAAGCTGATCAACCCATCCGCGTTCCAAAGGGCCCCGGGGCAGTCTGAGCAGATCCTAGAAGCCAGTGCCGTTTTCTGGAAGCTTCTTTAATATCGAAGCCGCACTAAATGAGGAGCGGAAAGCTCCAGAACTTCTTGGAACTTGGACAATCCCCTTAAACCTGACGAGTATGCCTCGAGGGTATGAATCGAGTGCGGAGTACCCTCCGCTGAACCCGCCGCCAAGAGGGATGGTAGTACCTCTGAAACCGAACCAGTAGACTACCGTGTTAAGGAAAAACGCCGTATGAACTTTCAGGCGTTGCCAAATTTCTTTTGATAAAACACGAATTATCTGGTAAACTTATGAAAAATTTCCCCCAAATTTTTCAGATAATTTTGCTCGCAATTCCACCGAGAAGTCCTGAAAATTTCAAGGGAAAATATTCATAACTTTCCTCAAAACTGAACACTTCATCGAAGGGAATTTGGCAACTCTCGATTGTTCATACGGCGTTCTTCCGTTAGCACGGCAGTATAGTTGGATGAAGTCAGATTTAACGCAATATCACTGAGCGACGCGCGTTTTACCTTTGGAAATCCATAGGGCATTCCCCAAAATGCTCATATTTTTTAGAGTTTCATGACATTTTGTATCGTTGCATGAGCTTTCCCATTAATTGCTTTGATCCAGGGATCGGGGATTTTTTGCACCCCCGGCCAGAGCGACAACGGGGTGAATCGAGGGGAGGGAGGCAGAGGGAAGATCCAGGTCGCGCTATGTAAGTTGTTGCATGCACAGCGCCGTGCCGATACCACATCAACTCATGAGCCCCCAACTTCGTTCATCCTCAGGGGCTCCAGAGCTCACGAGTTATCGAAACTCGCGTTCGACCCTTCGCGCGTCCGCCGGGGGAGGTTTCGCCTCCGGATCGTGGCACCCCGTTCGAGGATCTCCGCGAGAAATAGCGGGGCTACAGTCACCCCCCCCCCCCCCCCCCCCC